>CM053773.1:111095390-111171155 GCA_028658325.1 Potorous gilbertii
CTTCCTAAGACAGTTCAAATGGAAGCAATTCAGTTTCCTGGCATGGCACTGGTAGATTGCCCATGTTTCACAGGCATACAACAATGAGGTCAGAACAATGGCTCTGTAGACCTTCAGTTTGGTATTCAGTCTAATACCTCTTCTCTCCCAAACTTTTCTTCAGAGCCTCCTAAACACTGAGCTAGCTCTGGCAATGAGTGTGTCAACCTCATTGTCAATGTGTACATCCCTGGAAAGTACACTACCAAGGTAAGTGTCCACAGAATTCCAAACTTCTCCATTTGTTGTAATCGATGGTTCCATGTATGGATGGTGTGGTGGTGGCAGATGGAGCACCTGTGTTTTCTTGGTGTTAATTATTAGTCAAAATTAGCACAGGCAGCAGAGAATTGGTCCATACTTTGTTACATCTCAGCTTCAGAGGCTGCTTTGAGTGCATAATCATCTGCAAACAGAAAATCATGCACCAACACTCCCTCCATGTTGGTCTTGGCTTGTAGCCTTTTCAAATTGAAGAATTTACCATCAGTACAGTAGCTGACCTTGATGCTGTGTTCATCCTCATTGAAAGGATTTGACAACATGGCTAAAAACATCATCCTAAAAAACATGGGAGCAAGCACACAGCCCTTTTTCACTCCATTGGTGACTGGGAAGGCACGAGAATACTATCCACTATCCAGAACTCGGGAAAACCTGCCATCATGAAATTGACATAAAATACTGACGAATTTCTCTGGGCAACCAAATTTTGACATAATTTTCCATAAGCCCTCATGACTAACATTGTCAAAGGCCTTGGTCAGATCTACAAATGTTGTGTACAGTTCTCTGTTCTGCTCCTGGCATTTCTCCTGGAGTTGTTGGGCAGCAAACACCATATTGACTGTTCCTTGGCCCTTTCTGAAGCCACACTGGCTCTCAGGTAGAGGACTATCTTCCAGGTGAAGGCTCAGCCTACACACACACACACACACACACACACACACACACACACACGGACAGGATAAGTTGTATATGTAGGGTTGACATCTAAAAAATACAATCAAGGGATGAGAGAGTAATGTAGGGGGAGAAGGAGAAAGGGAAAGGTAGAATGGAGTAAATTATGTCACATAAAAGAGGCAGGAAAAAGTTTACACAATGGAAGGGAAGTGGGGGAGGTGAGAGGGAATGAGTGAACCTTACTCCCATCAGAGTTGAGTGAAGGAGGGAATAATATACACACTCAATTGTGTATGGAAACATATCTTACCCTTCAGGAAAGTAGGAGGGAAAGAGGTGGGGGGAGAGATAGAAAAGAAGACAAATGGGGGAGGCACAATTGGAAGCAAACACTTTTGAGGTGTAACAGGGTCAAAAGAGAGAGATTAAATGGGGAGCAGAATAGGATGGAGGAAAATATAATTAGTTTTTCACAACATGACTATTATGGAAGTGTTTTGCATGACTATATATGTATAACCTACATCAAATTGCTAGCCTTCTCAATGAGGGTGGGTGGGAAGGGAGGGAGGGAGAGAATATGGAACTCAAAATTTCAAAAATGAAAGTTAAAAATTATTTTTACATGCAACTAGGAAATAACATATACAGTCAATGGGGTATAGAAATTTATTTTGCCCTACAGGAAAATAGAAGGGAAGGGGATAAGAGAATGAGGGGGGGCAGTTATGATAGAGGGGATGGTAGATTGGGGTAAGGGATGACCAGAATGTATGTTTTCCTGGGGAGAAAGAAGGGGAGAGATGGGAAGAAAATTTGGAACTTAAAATCTTGTGGAAGTGAATGCTGAAAACTAAAATTAAATTAATAAAAAAATAAAAATGGACTCATAAGTCTGAGAAATGCTTAAAGGAATGTAATCTCACTTCTTATCTAAGATGTGGGAAGCAAAAATAGTATTAGAATGGAGTCAAAAGACTTGGATTAGTATCCTGGATTGGCAAGAGATTAGCTGGGTGACCTTAAAAAAGTCACCTACATTTTATGAGCTTTTTGTCCTTCAATCGTTGCCCCCCCACCCAGTGAGTTGTATCCTTACTCTTCATGACCTCATTTGGAGTTTTCTTAGCAAAGATACTGGAGTGATGTGCCATTTCCTTCTCTACCTTATCTTACAGATCAGGAAACCGAGGCAAAGAGTGTTAAGTGGTTTGCCCAGGGTCACACGGTAAGTATCTGAGGCCAGATTTGAACTCAGGATGATTAGTCTTCTGAAATTCAGGCCTGACACTATTCACTGTACCACTTGGCTGCCCAAGCTTTAATCTCACTTGTACAATGGAGGTAAAACTACCTGCCCTTTCTAACTTACAAGACTGTTATAGAGATCAAATGAAATAATAGATGTCAAATCACTTTTCAAAAAGGAAAGCTTCTCTCCCCTGATAAGTGTAGTAAAGTATAGGAGTACAGTGGTTACAGGAGTATAGTAGTCATCCTAAAGAAATGTGGACAGAGAATGCACACTTTGCAGACAAGGACATGCATTTGGATAGGACCCACTCAGTCCATCAGCATGTTGATCTTGGACAGGTGCTGCATATGAGTAATGAACTAGGCTTGAAATTGTGCAGCAGCAGGAGGAGACTGGGAAATGATGCCATGCTTTTGATAATATTGAATTGCTTCGTGACATCAAGTTCACTCTTTTTAACACTGGTCTTCTTAGAGTGATGCTCTACAACTCTGGATTATAGAATAGTTATTTCAGGAGAATTTCAATGACTATCAAAGAGGAAGAGAATGGACTTAAGTATGTTGCCAACGATGGCATGTGTATGGGGATTATTAAATGGAGTCTACACCTGAGCAGGGCAGCTAGGCCATACAGTGGACAGAGTGCCAGATCTGGAGTTAGAAAGACCTGAATTCAATTCTGGCCTCAGACATTCACTAGCTGTGTGACTTTGGGCAAGCCAGCTAACCTCTGTTTGCCTAGGAGGTAGCAAGATGACTCAGTGGATAGAGTGCCAGATCTGGTATTAGGAAAACCTGAGTTCAAATCTTGCCTCAGATATTTTTACTAGCTTTGAGACCCTGGGAAAGTTCCTGAATCCTGTTTGGCTCAGTTTCTTCATCTGTAAATTGATCCAGAGAAGGAAATTGCAAACCACTCCAGTATCTTTGCCAAGAAGATCCCAAATTGGGTTATGAAGAGTTGGACACAACTGAAACACAACAACAAGTATGTGGGTTGGTGATGCAGTAAGAAAGGAGAGATGATAGAGCAACAATAGTGGTCACTGGCATCCCTGAGACAATAAAGGAGAGCAGCATGGCAGAATGAAAGGCATGTTGGACATGGGATTAGCAGAGACCTGGGTTCAGGTTCTCCCTCTGATACTTACTAGCTATGTGACTTTGGCAAAATTGTTTCTCTTCTCTGAGCTTGCTTCCTCATATATATAATGGATAACAATACCTGATATACAACATACAGATTTTTATGAAGATCAAATGAGAACGTGTGAAGTTTTATCACATAGATCTTAAAAGTATACATGTTCATCATTGTTTTTATTATTAATAAGAGAAAGGTCTACAGTACTTTGAGTAAATAGTTTCTGGAGGATTTATGAGAAAACATGGAGAAGATGACACAGGATAAAAAGAACATGGAAGGTCTTCCATCTTTATCAGTAGAAGGCCCATCTACATGGGTTTCTAAGGTATGCACAAGGGTGGCAGGAGAGGCCATTTTGAGTGGTATTGACTGTGCTGGTCTGAATGATGGTATTCAAAAGGCAGAGAAGTATAGATCATTCAGGAACCATGGTTATATTCTCCACAAAATATGGAGTATGGAAGAAACCCAAGTGCTGGGACCCAAGTAATGGCATCACGTGCTATAAGAAGGAGGTGAAGAAAAACAAGTTTCCTCTTCTACTCTTGAATGTGTCCCTGCTTTTCTCAGTTTCTCCTATTTCTGAACTCAAAGATCTTCTAAAGGCTCCAGTTTTTGCACAATTTTGTAGCTATTTCCAGTACTAAAGTCTCCCATCTCCCCCAATTTCACAGACTATCCATATTTGTATCTTTACCAGTCAAATATTAGCATGTGTACCATGTAATTACATTTCATCTACCTGGTCCTTTCACTTATAAGGAAATTCCTAATCAATCCACAATAACAGGTAGGAAGGGAGATTATGACTAAGGAAAAGAAATTTAAACTACAGTGAGTAAATCAAGATTTAGTGTCCTACTTCTGAAAGACTGATAGCCCCTTTTTGATGTGTCCTTTTAAAATACATACATTTATTTAAGTATTTTCCAATTACATGTAAAATTTTTTTGAACATTCATTTAAAAGATTTTTGAATTCCAAATTCTCTCTCCTTCATGATCCTTTTCGTACTCCATCAACTACATGTAAAATCATGTAAAATATATTTTCATGTTAGTCATGTTGCAAAAGAAATCACACACACAACTCAAAAATAAAGAAGTAAAAGAAAAAGTATGCTTCAATTTGCACTCTGAGCTCATCAGTTTTCTCTCTGGAGGTAGATAGCACTTTTCATCACAGATCCTTTGAAATCATCTTGATCATTTGACATCAGCTAAGTCTTTCACAGTTGACCATCCTCACCACAATGCTGTTGCTCCTGTTCTGCTCACCTCCCTCTGCATCAGTTCATATAGATCTTCCCAGGTTTTTCTGAAACCATTCTGTTCATCATTTTTACCAGCACAATGGTATTCCATCACAATCACATATCACGTGTCCTTTCTGATGAGTATGTTAGTGTGTATGAATGACATTAATCTTGAAATTAAATCCTACCTCATTTCTAATAATTACTATTGCAAATCCTTTCCTTGCTCTATCTATAACCTTCAAGTATAAGAGATGATTTAGTCTTCTAATGCATTGAGAAGAGCAAAGCCACTTGACATAACCTCCCTCTTCCACATCTCAAAATTTATCAACATCATTATTCATTCTCTGTCTTCTGACTTGGCTTTATCTTAGAGTATGGATCAATTCTCTCCTGCTTATACTAATTTTGGATTGATAATTAACACCAAGAAAACAGAGGTTCTCCACTAGCCAGCATCACACCATCCATTCATGGAATCATGAATTTGCCATGGTTATGGCAAATGGAAAAACTTTGAATGCTATGGATAAGTTCCCTTACCTTGGCATTATACTTTTCAAGGACGTCCACACAGATGATGAGGTTGATGTACACATTGCCAGAGTTAGCTTAGTATTTGGAAGACTCCAAAGGAAAGGAAGGAAGAGGTATTAAACTAAAGGTCTACATTGTGCTGACCTCATTGTTGTATGTCTATGAAACCTGGCCAGTATTACGAGCACCATGACATTGAGTCACTTCCATTTAAATCATCTTAGGAAGATTCTGAAGATCACTTGGTAAGATAAGGTACCAGACACTGAGGTCCTTTTTTGAACCAAACTGTCAAGCATTCAATTATACCACAGAGAGTGCTATTCCATTGACCTGGCCACATTATTCAAATACCAAACATCTGTTTGCCTAAAATAATATTTTATGGAAAACTTGCATATTGCAAGTGAGCACATTGGAGGTCAGAAGAAGAGATACAAGGACACTTTCATGGTATCTCTGAAGGACTTTGGAATCAATTATGAGACATAGGAGACACTGGCATAGGATAATCCAGCATTGTGTGCTCATGTCAAAGAAGGCACTGTGCTCTATAAGCAAATGAGCAAATCACAATTTCACATTTCAAAAGAAATGTGAGATGAGAAAATTCAGAGCCATCCCCACTAAATGGTCATATAGACTACTTGTGCCCAACCTGTAGTAGAGTCTTGTGGACTCACACTGGTCTGATCAATCATCGTAGGACACACTGTACCCAAACCCTGACATAATGATGTCACTTTAGTTCTTTTTAAACACAAAGGACAACAACCAATAGCCAGCTTGCCTCAGAGGAATAGGTATGCACCCTCCTTAACAGTGAAAATCCTTTTACCTGTGCCTGGGATCTCATTACTTCCCACCTCCTCATCAGATCTGATGGCCTTTACTCAGTTCTTATCCTTCTTGAAAAACCCTCTCCTTTTGGATATTCTCTCCTTGCTTGGCTTCCAAGTTATCAGACTATTGGTTCTTTGCCTGTTTTTCTAAATATTCCTCTTCCTCCCTTGACGGCTCCTAATCTTTCCAACCCCTTATTCTCTGCCCTCTTCTCTCTATATTTTACCTTTTAGCAATCTCAGTAACTCAAGGTTTTAATTGTTTCATTTAGCACCTTCATGTAAATGACTCCCAAACGTACAACTTCAGCCCTGATCTCTTCTAAACTCCAGACCTGAATTTCCAGTTGGATGCCCTAAGGATGTTTCAAGCTCAATACTTCCTCAACCAGATTCATTATCATTTCCCCAAAATCTGTTTTATTCTGACTCTACTATTTTAGTATTGTCATCATCACCATTCAGTGTAACATATCTGGAACCTTGATGTAATTTTTCACTTTTCCCTCTCCCTTCATTTCTAGTTAGTTTCTACGTGCTATGATACCACTTCCTCCGTATCTCCAGCATATGTCCTCTCCTCTGTATTCCCATTGCTACCATTCTAAAAGAGGCCCTTATTACCACCAGCTTGGACTATTAGAGCTTCTTCCATTTTCACAACGTTGCTAAGTCAGTTTTTCTTATATGCATACATCTGTTCATGTCACCTCAATTATAAAACCCAGTTGGTGATCCTTTATTGCCAACAGAAGGAAGATCACCCTTCGACCTATCAATACCACTAAAACTCACAAGCCCCAGGGAGAGCAGAGAAGGAGGGAAAGGACTAAAATATATAGGAATATTTATAACAGCACTTTTTGTAGCTACAAAGAACTGGAAATAAGATGGTTATGCAACAACTGTGGAATGGCTGAACAAATTGTGGTATATTGATATACTGAAATATTTTTATGTCATAAGAAATGACAAAAGGGATATCAGAAAAAGTTGGACAAATTTTTATGAATTGGTTCAGAGTGAAGTAAGCAGAGCCAAGAGAACTAGTTATACAAGTAGTTATACTACAAATTGTAAAGGAAAACAGCTTTGAAACAGTTAATAATTTTGATCAAAGCAATGACCTTAAGCGACTAAAAGATTGATGATGAAGCATGTCTCCTACCTCTCTTGATGGAGAGGCAATGGACTCTAGGTACAGGATCATTACAACACACATTTAATTTGCTTGACTCTAGTTTTGTTAAAAGGAAGTGGGTAAAGTGGTGGTGGCAGGGAGGACAATTACAGTGGTGCAAAAAGAAAGGGAAGAGAAGAAATAAACATTAATGAAATATTTTTAAAATATACAGAGAAGAGTAGGGGCAACTTTAGAGTGGGGACATAGATAAATAGGAAAGTAATGGCACTACCATGTTAAATTTGATCTATAGTGTAAAGAATAAGTTCTGCCACTTATTACCAGCATGACCTTGAGCAAGGTGCATAGTAACCTCTATGGGCTTCAATATTTTTTCATTTATGAAAGTGTTAAAAGTTTAGCATTAAATTACCATCCAGTGATTGTCTTTTTTTAGTCCTATTTCATAGTACTCTTTCATATGCCCTGAATTTCATACTTCCATACCTTTAGTTACAGAATTTCCTTTGCCAAAAATGTTCTCAACTTTTTGTCCCTATCATCTGTTGAAATTCTGCATCTCCTTTAAATGCTACCTCCCCTGGGAATTTTCTCAGGATTACCTCAGGGGAGGATGATCTTTTTCCCTCTAGATATAACTCAGAACTTTTTTTGGACCCCTCTTGTATACTCATCATGTATAATACTCTATATTTCTACAATTGTTCAATAATTTCTGTGTTGTATCCTACTGGGCTATAGGTGTCATATCTCCCCCAGGACCTAGCATAGCTATCTGTACATGATATCCATTTACCAAAAGTTGAACAGATAGAGATGGAAGAGACTCATCCAGTCCTCTCTTACTAAAACTGAAGAACTAGACCCTATGAGGTAACATTATTTGCTTTAGGTTACAATGAAATCTAATGACTTATTAACTCAAGACTGGAGTTATTTAAAAAGCACCTCCAGGTCTTTTCTCAGGTTCTTTGTCAACTAATGATAAGGATATATTATATAATGTTAAATTATTTGGAATTCAATACAAGAAAAAGTTAAGTTTGTAACAAAGACTAAACACTTGATTTCTATAAGCCTCCTTTACAAATGAAAACAGTTAGTGACTAATTGAGTTTAAGAGGCCTAAGAGTTCATACAGGTATATTATGTAGTAGAGAAGGGAAAAGAAGAGAAATGGTTGGCTAGCTTCTAATTCTTATGGTAAATGCTCCAGAAAGGCAATCTCACAGAAAATATTATTTAATTTAATTAATTAAAATAATAATAATTTAATAACTTAATTTCTGGGAAGCCATGGGAGATAGCTCTTCATCTAACAACTAGGAATCTGTCACTCAAACCCGAGAGGTGACTTGATACCCAGGATCAGGAAGACCAATACAATAGACATTTATGGATGGCCTCTGTCTCTAAACACCAAGGAAAGGAGGGTAAACGTCAAAGAGGGAGAGAGCAAGAGCAGAAGGATGAGACATAGGATAGGAAGGGAGGACTGAGGGCATAAAAAAGAAAAGTGGATTGTATCATAAGCTCAAATTCCAATTAATCAGTGATCTCATCAACATGGGCATCCATTCCAGTGGTATAGACAGAAGAGGATCTATGCCTGCTTATCCTGGGTGACTAGAGTCTCATCTTCCCATAAGTTCTCCAAAGGGCGGCTTCTGTCCAAGAAGATGAGGGCCTTCCTTGAAATCACGAGAATATCCACAGATTTTCTAGGGAACACCATAGAATACAGAATATCCACTTGTATCCCTATTTCCTGTTACTTCATGAGCCCTTTCTCCTTCTTCAGTAGTCCATTTGTTTTTCAAAAGAAAAATGATTTATTTTGGCTCCTTCCATACATCTTAATTGTTTAGGGAACACAGTCTCACATAAAATCACTGACTTTGAAAGCTACACTTAAAATAACAAAGGGTCAAGGCAAAGCTGATGCCCTGGACAGAGTTATCGGCCTGGAGGCTCCAGCTCCCTGAATTTACTTGTGCACATCTTCACCAGAAGTGCCTTTTCCTCAACAGGCAAAATTTACAAATGGACTTGTAGGAAATAAGGAAATACTTTATTTAATACTTTCATCATACAAAGAAAAACAGTTACTCTCAAAAAAGGGGGGGAAACAAAGAGGACAGGTATGATTATTTAACATGAATGGTGGTGGTGGGGTCAACATAGACCATCATTGTTATAAGTTGATCACATCAATGGGACAAAAACCCTCTGCATTTCTATACCAGACCTTTCCTTAGGTCATTCTGAGACCCAGTCAATCCACGTTCCATGTTCTGTCCTGGTGGGCAGAACAGCCTTTGAAATGCCATTAAAAGGAGCAGGTACAGTTACTGTTGTGGCTTCACAGAAACTCTAGCCCAGCAGATAGCCCGGCAGCTTCATTCTCATGAACACTCTTGCCATGAAGAAACTCAAGAGGACACTGACGAAACCAATGAAGAGAAGAAGCAATCTACTGAGCTTGGGAATATTTGGTGCATTGGATCGGTTTAGGATTAGGAAACCTAAACCTCCTATTGTAAACAGGAAACTGGATGCAAGCCCTTCCATAATATATTGTCCATTTACTCTATATGCCAAGAAAGCAACTGGTCTCTGATGTCCATGCTCATCTGTCATAGATCCAACACTAGGAGGTTCCACAATGACATCATAAATTATTCCTCTAGTTATGGCTGACGGCATGTAGGCCCATGGAGGCTTCTTCAGCTTCAGGTTGGGACACTCGAGGACCACGAAGGGCACCCAGGACAATGTCTCCACGGTGGCCGTGGCGGCGATGTCCGATGGCCCCCAAGCCCTTCACTCCGCGGCGTGGGAAGGAGAACCCTTCCGAACTCCATTTTTGATGACATAATTTATACTGCTTCTCCTGAAAAATTCCTTATAATAAGTTGCATTATGTTCAGGTTCATTGTTTTTGTGTCCCCTTCCATTTCAACTGTTCAGAGGACTATGATGTCCTGTGACTCACAGCCATGTAGCAATATCAGAAGAACGTTGGTGTTACATGGATGGGCTTTTGCTTCAGTGAGAAGCTGGGGGTCATAGAAAGAAACATGCCATTTCTCAAGAGTAATCTGGTTCATTCTCTTCCTTTTCTTCAAGTACGATCCTAGCTAACTGTCCTTTTGCAGTCTATACAAGACAGGTAGATCAACAGAAGAGCTCTAAAGGCTTTTCATACAATGGCTCAACAAAATCTGGGCAATAGGCATTATGCATCCACTTGTTTTTCCTATGTGGATAGTTTTAACTACACCCATTTTTAAAAAGCTAACTTTTGTACCTTCTATCTTTAACACACACGCACACACACACACACAATTGCAGTTGTTCTTTTTCCTGAATATTGTCCCCCCATTACATTTCTCTACCAAAATAAATGCCCCTGCCTGCTTACTTTATTCATTCTTTTTTGTTTATGATTATGGAGTTGGAAAGGGCTCTCAAGAGGGTATCTAATCTATTCCTCTGTAGTCATGTGCATGCTCCAGAAGTTCATACCCATGGTTGGAACTTGGGCCTAGCAAAGCCCCATAGAGACTTGCTCTCTGATCTTTTAGTGAGTGAGCTCTGAAGATTTATGGGGGAGTTAAAAGAGCTTTCCCTGACTCTCTGCTTTCCTCATTCATTAGCACACAAGCTATTAATTTTAGTTACCTTGAGAGGAAGTTTAGTCAACATGTACTCAAAATCAACTCCAAATACCAGCCGTAAAAGGGCCTGGTCCTTTCTCACTGTAGTAAGATTGATTTTGCCTGGGACTAAATGTCTGCTTCGCTTAAGTGCCCTTTTCAGTTAAGTTTTGAAAAATGGAAATCACAGACATCCCCAGTATGAGTGAACGGTGCAGATGCTGGAACCTGAGGCAAGCCACACAAAATATGTCCAGTGCTTTCAGGTCACAGAATAGCCATCTGTCACCAGTATTCTGTTACTCCAAGGCTAGGGACAATTTTTTCCTTTCATTGCCTCCCAAAGTTATGGAAATAAGAGGCGGACTCATGGTAGCACTACATTCAGACCACCTCTACAAATGAAGGTGGGCAAGTTCCCACAATGCTGATCAATTGAGGGAGAAGGTACACACAGTAGATGTTTAACAGATATTTTGCTGAATGATTAAATGCACAAAGTTGATAACTGCACTATTCCTCCTAGAAGGAGACAAAAGAGTTCTGGTCACCTTAGGACACAGACAAAATTTTCTTTTGGGAAATCCAAACATAGATAGTTTACATGTTATCATTGTATTATAGATGCAAAGTTGGAAAAGATATAAAAGATCACCCAGTTCAGTCTCCTCATTTTATAGATTAGGAAATTGAGACCTAAAAAATTAAGTGAACTGCCCAAGGTCATCTACGAAGTAAGTTACAGAGCCAGAATTTAAACCCAGGTCTCTGACTCCAAATTCAGTACCACTGTGCCCATTTTAAAATGTTCCTGTTATTTTATTAAATTCAAGGCTAAGTGTGATCTTATCCAATGCCTTTACTTAAAGATGAAAAAACCAAAGTCCAAAGAAGAAAACTAAAAAAAAAAAAAAAAAAAAAGCTTGTCATTTTACATAGGAAATAATTAGTAGAACTGAGATTGAATCCCAGGTCCTTTGACTTTAAATCTAGGGTTCTTCTCACTACACATTATGTTGCTTCCCTTAAACTGTACTTCTAAACTACCCAGGGATAAAGGTGTTGATGCTAGCCTTGCAAGCCAAGTTAACATGTTACATTTATTTGCTTTTTGTGAGATAATTTTTTGTGTTACTTACTACAGAAAGTCACATGAATACAGTGGCTGCTTTGCCAGAAACAAAAATCATTTTGGGACAAAAAAAAAAGCACTTCCCTCCCCCCACCCCTGCCCCAAGAAATATCATCTCCCTCATCTCATTATTTCTTCCCCACCCCCATTACTGTGAATATACAGTCATTTCAGCTTTAGCATGGCTCACTTTGAAACTAGGAGAAGAAACAAAGTAATAAGCTATAATGTTTCAAGATCCCTAATTCTTTGCCTAATGTCACAACATGAAGGTACTGCAGTCCCTTCAAAGCACATTTACACCTGGTGCAATGCCATTCCCAGATATTAGAATGTTTTAAAATAAACAGATTACTGTGTAGAACTGCAGGCCAGGCATAATTTTTCCATTTAAATAACTCATGAAACAACTACCACATGATTTTGAATTCATTCTCCAATTCAAAATCAACTAAGGAGGTGTAGGCACTGGTAATTAAACATTAACAGAAAATTTGCAGGCATTGTTAATTAAATGTTAGTAGAAAATTTGCTAATACTCCAAGACCTCCCCTCCCCCAAGTTCTTCTTAAACTTATTAATTGTTCCATCTATGACTGTTTTAATTATTTAGTAGCCATTAAGCACCCACAGCATATTAAGCTCCAAGGGACCTTTCAGCCACATTAGTTCACCTTTAACAGCTGCATTCACCTGGAGTCACCTTCTAACAAAGAATCTGAATAGACTGTAGTAATAGAGGTAACTCATTTGGAAACCACTGTCTATTGGCATTTATTACACATGACATTTACACCAAGTGCTCAGAGCTGTGTGCTGGAGGCTTTTGGAATAAAGTTTTCCACACTGTAGGGCTGCCAATAGTAGAGAGGAAAAAAAGAATCTAACAATCAATCATGTCTTTGACGCTTCAGTTATCTAGTCCCTTATTAGGGTCAGGCACAGACCCACCCAGGAGAATTTCACTGACAAGTAAGGAAAGCAGCATGCAAGAGTAGATGGAGGGCTGGCCACAGAGTCAGGAAGACCAGAGGTCAGCCCTTGTCTCTGATGTAATAGGTGTGTGACTACAGGTAAATCACTTAACTTTTTGGTGCTTAAAGGGAATCTCTAAGATGGTAAGTTACAGAAGAAATTCTTGTTTTATATAAGGGGAAGTAATTTTGACCTCCAGGGAATTTCTTACATTAATATAATCAAAGATCTACAAAAAAAATATTTCAATGAAATTATCACGGTAATGTGAGCAAAGCTATTCTTTGTATAGGTAGCCACCCAAGTAATATTTGAAATGTTAGATTTTTAGGTAAATCTTATCTACACTCAAATATCTTCCTCCACTACCAGATATTGTGCCCAAAATTCCATCACTGGAGACTAATTTCCTTGTATCCTAAGGTTTTCTGTATTCCAAAATTTTCTATTAATATGTAAATAAGAGGCAAAAGACATCCCTGCCCTTAAGGAGCTCACAATCTAATGGTGGAGAGAACAAGAAAACAGATAGGTACCAAAAATATATTTATTTATCTAACAAGCATTTATTAAGTGCCTACTATCTGCAAGGCCCTATGCAAGGCACTGTGGTCCAAAGATAAAGAATCTGTCACTATTCTCAAGTAGCTTTCATCCTAATAGAGGAAGAGGAAAGTATTATGTATTATTTACATATATATATATAATATATATGTATTCAATATATTATATTGCATATAGATATTCAATAGATTACAACATATATATTAACAAACTATTGAAATAGTTCAGGTGAAAGGTAATGGGAAAAAGACTGCTATGGTAGCCAGGAAAAGTGAAAAGAAGGGAAGGCATTCAGGAGATGTAGAAGTTAGAGTGATAAGACTTGGTAACTGATTGTGTATATTGGGTAAAGGAAAGTGAGAAGGTTGGGAACGCTGGTGACCGGAAAGTTTTGGGTACTCTCAAGAGAAACTAAGGGGTTAGGAAGAAAGATGGGTTTGTGGAAAGTGGGAAGGGTGAGGGGTTATAATGAATTCCATTAGAAGTGACAGTGGATAGAATGCTGGGTCTCAAGTCAAGAAGAATCATCTTCCTGAGTTCAAATCTGACCTCAGACATTTACTAGCTGTGCAGTCACTTGAAACCCTGTTTGCCTCAGTTTCCTCATCAGCAAAAAGAGCTGGAAAAGAAAAATGCAAATCACTGCAGTATCTTTGCCAAAGAAAACTTGAAAAAGGATCATGAAGAGTCAGTGTCTATCAGGATTTATCTAAAAGCTAAGAAAAACCCTGTTAAAAATGCAAAGGACAAGGGTTCTCAAACTTTTTGGTTTCAGAACCCTTTATATTTTTAAAAATTATTGAGGATCCCCTAAAGAGCTCCATATATGTAGGTTATAACTATTGATATTAACTATTTAAATATCTATTGGTACTTACATATTAAAAATGGAAACAGCATTAATATGAAAAGTCTTGATCTCATGGACCACTTGAAAGTGTCTCTGGGACCCTCAGTGGTCGTCAGACCTCACTTTGAGGATTACTGGTATAGGGGATAGAGATAGAGAAGTGGGAGCACAGGAAAAAAAATTAAAAGTTGAATTTAAATAACTGCAGTGTTGGCTAAGCTTGGTCTTGATAGCAGTTCCTAGTGTACTTTGACGCAGCATCTGTGTTCCTAAAAACATAAGCTACTATCCCTTCTGAATCAGAATTTCTCTTATGGATCAAGAGTGGTCCAAAGAATCCTTCTGACATAAACAAATGGTTAGTTATCCTGAAGTGATTGCTGTGAACACTGGACAAAATCCCTGGAGACTTGTATCTAAACACACACAGAGCCAATGAGAGATCTTTTACCTTCTGCAAAGATGATGCTCTGTTCCCTGGCTTAGTGCTACCTGGCATCAGAAAATGGAACTACTCTTGGAGTAGAAAAGACAAAAAGTTCCTTCCAAGGCTCTGCATTCTAGTGAGGAGTAGGGATTGATCCAATCCATCCTCTTACACTGGCATGTACTCTCCATGCCCAAACAACAGCTGTCTATAATGGGTCTTTCTGGTCACTGAGGGCAATCATTAGAACATATAACCCTTTTACAGAGATTCCTTCTGTTGCATGGATGAAGCAACCATAATAATTTTACTGGCTTCCAAGGAGATAGGGCAGATGAGAAGGAAGGATAAAGACGCTAGATTGCATTAGAAAAAGTAGTTGTTCATTGTTTTGTTTTGTAGTAGAAGAGGCCCAAAATGAAGGCAAATGGCAGGGTCAATGCATAGTATGTCTGGTAATCGGACTAATAGAAACTTGGAAGGCTCTACCGTAAGTGAGGGACAAACAGTTCATAAGAACCTTTGTGATGGAGATGGCTCTAAATTTGTGTATCTCATATTGCTTTTGAGCAAATGTAATTCTGCTTTATTCATAAAGCACAGTGCCTTCTTTGATGTGGGCACTCATTGCTGGATGGTGCTGTGCCATTGCCTCCTGTATCTCACAAAAACATTGCTTGATATTCCTTGAAAACTCCCCCTGATTTGCTGACTGCATGAGGTAATAGAGAATCACAGAATGTCAGAGCTAGAAGGGACCTCTAAGATCATCTACTCAAAGTAGGTATATAGTATGCATATGTGTGTGTGTAGATATATGTATGATATGTATGTATCTATGCATGTATGTATAGTATTTAGCAGTAGCTGTCCCTGCTCATCTCAGCCTCAAAGAATTCTTTTCTTCTTTGAAGACTCATCTCAATCATTCCCTCAACTTCGTATTTAACTGGAGATATTTGTATGTATTCTCTTCATATACATATTCTTGTCTACATCATTAGGTTATAAAATCTTTACGAATAGGGATTGTTGCCTTTAATTTGTATACCTAGCAGCTAGCAGAGTACCTGGCACATATCAGGTGCTTAATAAATGTTTATTGATTAACTGATTTATGTGGTTGTTGTTCCTTTAAAATACCTTGAATCCAATTTTACATTCTCTTTCCATAGCAACCACCCTAGTTTATGTCTTTCTATATGTTATTCTTGGATTACTATAAGCCTCCCAAATTAGGAAAGTTCTTGGGTCTTTCCTGGGGAATGAAAAATAAAAAATAAAAGACAGGCTTTCCCTAAACATAAAATAGTAAAATCATGAATAATATTCATATATGCTGTTCTGAGTGCATACACAAGAGGATTTATATGGACATATATACTCCTGGCACACAACTGTGGCAATTACTCTAAAATAGATTTGCTCTGAAACAAATTTTTATTTTTCCATTTTTTTAAACTTCATTGTAGTGCATACCATCAATAGTACAAGGCAATCAGCCACGTAACAGCTTAAACATATGGACTGAATTTCATGGTTTTGCCAAAGAATCTGATGCAAAAGAGCAGGGTGGTCGTTTAGGCTACTTTCTGGGCCCTGGCCCTCTCAAGGAGTCCTCAGCATTCATCTGCCCAGATGTACTCTCGGGCCACTGGGTTTGCAGAATCCATTCTTGGGCTTTTGGAATGCTCAATGAGAAAGCAGTTACAAAGAACGCAGGGTCATTGTGAAACCTTCCCTCCACTGTCCTGTAACCAAGCTTTATCAGTTGGAGTTTACAAAGTGGTTAGGTAGCTAGTCAATTCCTGACTCTTTAGGGATCTATTATTTAGTTTGTGGATTATTTCAACTCTATGCTCCACATTCTCATGGATATTATCTTTTGAGCATAAAGTAAACCATAGGAAGTCCCAAAATGAAGGAACCGTAAGATCCAAAACATGGAAGCCCGCTGCTGAGCCCCCACTCTACATTTATGTCTCCTTAGGATACATAGGCTACTATATATCTTAAGGTATGTATCAGCTGGCATAGAGACTGACTAGATAAGCACTGGGCTTGGAATTAGGAAGATTCATTTTCATGAGTTCAAATCTGGCTTCGGAAACTTACTAGCTGCTTGACCCTGGGTAAGTCACTGAACCCTGTTTGCCTCAATTTCTTAAATTGAAAAATGAACTGGAAAAGGAAATGGCAAATCATTCCAGTATCTTTGCCAAGAAAACCCCAAAATGGATGCAAAGACAAGACTGAAACGACTCAACAACACCCAGGACAAGAGAGTAAGACATCCTCCTTTCCAATACCAGCTTTTGGTCATGGCTTTCCTCAGTCAGTCAATCAACAACCATTTATTAAACATCAACTATGTGCCTTTCACTGTACTAAACACTGGGGATATAAAAGAAGGCAAAAACAAAGAAACCCAAAGCACACAATCCCTGCTCTCAAGGAAGACACAGTCTAATGGAGGAGCCCTGAGAAAAGTCTTTGTCTGAGAGTTGGGGAAGGAGAGAGAGCAAGAGGAAGGGTGGAAGAAGGAGAAAGAGAAAGTGCCTACATCTTTGTAATAACACAAGAGGAATCTTGGAAAGTGAACTACAAGGACTGCTTCTGCCAGGCACTTTCCAGATGCAAATTCACTGCCCTCAACTACCAATTTATTTTGAAGTTCACTATGACACTGAAGGTGATGTTTACGAAAAAAAAAAAGGACGAGCTCCATCTGAAGCATTATCATTTCCCATTCAATTTACGGTGGAGGATCTTCTGCCAACCCAGTAAAAATATAAGGTTTCTACCACACATTATTTTTATTACTGAAATGATGTGACAGTGCTAATCTGTGCACGGCATATGTGAAGACGCTGTTGGCATAAAATATAAACAAGCTTAAATTGGGAAGCTTGGAAAATCAAAAAGACTTTTTCTGAGGAAGCGTACTAGCAATTAGCTGTTCACTGTTAAAGCAGGCACGGCATAAGGTTAATAGGAAGCAGCTAAATGGTGGAGAAATGGTCCTTTCCCAACTGTTAGTGGGAGTTGGGGGTTGGGGGAAGGGATTCACTATATAGGTGATAGAGAGTCCAGGCCTGAGGATGAACACTTCCTTTTTGGCTAGGAATGGGGTGGGGAGTGGGCTAGTATGTGAGCTATCTCATAAGCCAGCTAGGAACTATGTGATGGAGTGGACTTGCAGTCTGGTAGACCTGAGTTCAAATCCTTCTTCAGACACTTTGTTTGCTGTGTGGCTCTGGGCAAATCACTTAACCTCTCAGCCTGTTTGCTCATCTGTGAAAAGGGGTGATTCCCCATCAAATAAATGGGGATAAGCATCTACTTTGTAAGGTTATTTGTACTGATTAAAAGGGATAACATTTGCAACAATGTTTCACAAACCTTTAAGTGTTATATAAGTGCTGGTTAAAATTGTCATTCTTGTCACCACCCAAAATCTGAGTATAGGGAGGTAGACGAGTGTCAAGGGATTTATAAATGGGGATGGCTAATAGCACCTGGAAGTACTGACTTCATACTTTGCTCAGCAGGGTCATTAGTTTTAAAGAGAAAGGAATAAAGGTTAGTTAAATTACAAAGGAATGTGGCTCTTTAGAAAGAAGGGCTTGCCATTCTTATAACTTGCAGAACATACCCAGGTGGTAAGAGTTAAAGGAAGAAAACCATTTATGCTTGGAAAGCTATCCCTCTTCATCTCCACCTACTGGCTGCCTTCGCTTCCTTTAAGTCCCAGCTAAATCCTATCTTCCAGAGGAAGCCTTTCCCAACCCCTCCTCATTCTAGTACCTTCCCTTTGTTATTTGGAGTTTGCTCGGTATATGTCTGTTTATTTGTCTCCCTTATTAGATTGTGAGCTCCTGGACGTTGAGATTGCCTTTTGCTTCTTTTTGTATCTCTAATGTTCAGCAGAGTGCCTTGGTACATAGTAGGTACTCAATAAATATTTATTAACTGAAGAACACCCTCTTGGATTGGAACCAGGCTTGAGAACCGATCCACGCATGCCTGGGAAGTTTCCTTACATGTCTCATGAAGTGTAGCTCTTTTTGTTACATGGATTAAATCTCTGGGCTAAAACTGTTGCCTGCAGAGACCAGAAGTGGCCAAAGACAGTTCTGATAATGATAGCTAGCATTTATATAGCTCCTACTACGTGTCAGGCACTGTGCTAAGCACTTTACAAATACTATCTCATTTTATTCTTATAACAACCCTAGGAGGTAGGTGCTGTTACTATCATCCTCACTTTTACAAATGAGGAAACTGAGGCAGAAAGTGCCCAGGGTCACACAGGTAGTAAGTGTCTGAGACTGGATCTGACACTGAATCATGGGCTGTGTCTGATTCAGGCTGGTCCCCTGGTACCCTCAAACCGGAATGAAATGAGGTCTTGTAATAATCCATCTAACAGCTAACAAAAGGAAGGTTCCCTCACAGTAGCCAGAGAGGTACTCTCAGAGCAAGGAAGACACAATCACCCAGGATAAAGCACTGATTCAGCTTAACACCACCTCCCAGTGTAGTTAACGATGCTAGTCAGTGGTTGGTCAGAAGTCTGGGGGAGAATCCTCCATCCTGGCTCTTCCTGTACCACTGGTGCAACCAGGAAGCCACAACTTTGGCCGGAGTCTTAGTCAACTCAACCTCACAGGCAGTTCCAATATCTTAAGGAAAAAGCCTAATTAGTGTGGTACAAAAGGGGAGTCTTAGGATACTGCTCTCCCTACAGCCTAGGAAGGGGCCTTGAGTTTCTCTATGACAGCAAGACTTCAGGAAAACCAAACAAAACCAAAACACCTCCTCTTCAGAAAAAAAAATACTGGATTTGGAATCAGAAGGCCTGTATACAAATCCTGGTTCTGCCATATATATTGCCTGTGAGATTTGGGTAAACCATTTCACTTCTCTGGGATTCACTTTCCTTATGCTAAAGGTCCCTTTCATCTCTAAATGGACTGTCCTACAATCCTATATAGATTTATAACTATCAGCCAATCTTAAGCAGCCATGGAGTTCCTTAGTAACCAGAGTTTCTTCAAGGCTTTGCTATAGTATGGAGTTGAAAAGAAGCATTTTTAAAGTAATATAAGTGTTAATATCCTCAAGTTTTGATGTGGTTAGTAGGCTGCTCTTTCAACTGTTCAAACCAAAGCCTAGGGAAGTTAAGGGACTTGCCCACCACTCATAGCTACTTACACATCAGAACTAAAAATGGGGTCTTCTGACTACCAGTGCAGTAACTACACTGAGTTACTTGGTAATACTGTCCCATTCAGTGGACATCTGCACCCCAACTCAAGATGCCTTTTCCTGTTATCTATATGATTCTACAAGAAACATTAGGCAGATTGAAGATTCAGCAGTTTGCTGCTATTCCAGTATTTCCAGTTCAGCTACACATACTTTTTCATCCTTAGACTACTGTTGAATTGAGAGAGAAAGGAAATAAGAAAGGTGGGTCTGATGGCTCCCAGCAATTAGAACCCCTTCTTCTGGATAGTTAAGTTGTCCATCAGCATCAAGCTAACCAGCATGAGAGAAATTAAAACTGCCACTGGCCAGTCTCAAATGGACTGATGGTCTTAGTTGGCCAGTGATTTTGCAGGAAAGAGGAATGGTCTTCTTCCCTCACATTTTCACATGGTCCATAGCTATTTTTCAAGGTCTATATGGCTCTGGGTCCAGCCTTCTTTCCACTCCATGATGCTCATACTGAAAACCCCTGCCCAGTCATGGCCTACATTTGTGATTGCAGGTGCCCTCTTCTCATTTCACTTTTGGATGATGAATTTGTTTTTCAAATTCACATAATCCCACTGTGTAAAGGCTGTTCCCCAAGTGGTAATGAAAAGGCTGGTTCTATCAGTAAAACGCCATCAGCCAGCACTGTTTGAGGTGGGCCCACGCGGCTCACTCCAGACAAGGTATTGACAGGAAACAGCTGGGACAGATTTGTTTCCACCAGCAGATATGGCAACAAGGTGATGATATCAAGCAGGTCCTTAATATAAGCGAGTGAGAAAAGCACAGCCAAAGGAATAAAAACCAGAGATAGCCTATGGGCTATGCCCTGACTGTGCTGCTGGAAAACAAAAACAAGACATTTTTATTTATTAAGGCACTTTTGAGAAAGTTATGCTGTATCCACTCAGCATCTATTATGGCTTCACCCACTTTGAAATGGAAACAGTGGGGACTTTGGTAAGTGGATAGAAAGGTTGTCTACATCCAATGTAGCATCCAAGTCTCACCAACTAGTCATCTGAATGCTGCTTTACTTATTGCTTCCAGCAAAGCTTGGCAAATGACAAAACTGGTAGGATAAGGACAGGGTTCTTTGTCTTTAACACTGAAGACAAACACAGATCATACCAAGAGGCCTGACCATTAGAAACTAGATCTCTCCATTCAGAAGCCAAAGGGAAATCTAAATATAATTTTGCTTATTGGAAGCCTGACAGATTATGTCTAATTAGGTTTGAAAAAAGAACCACTTCAAACTACTCTAAAGCTTTCATGGCCAGGGTAAAAGGGATGTAATAGTTCTTTCAGACAGACCATTAGGTCAGATCTAATTATTAAGATTTTTTTTTTAATTGGAGAAAACTAAACCTGAATGATAAAGCTGCATGATACAGTAGAAGGAGAATTGATCTAACAGTCATGACACTACCTAGATGCCTGACTTTAGATAGGGCACTTAACTTTGTTGTTGAAATACAGCTTTAGTATTTTCAGCTGCAAAATGAGGAGGGTTGGACTAAATGATCCTTAAGGTCCCTTCCCACACTAAGTCTATGACTCATTCTGTACTTTCACAAAATATGTCTATAAGAGAGCCCAATTTTATTTACTAAATATAAAAGTCCAATTATGCTTCAATGTAATACCCTTCTAAAGAAAATCTTATTATAATGGAAAACATCTTGAAACAGCTTACTCTCTCCCCTCCTTCTTAACCTTATGTTCAGTATATTCATTAGGATGGAATAATTGGGTTAATTTCCTAAAAGTCTGGAAAAAATTTTTAAATTAGTCAACAACAAGATTTATGAAGCACTTACAATTTACTAAGTACTAGGGACTTATGGAAAGGCAAGAACAGTCCCCTGCTGTCAAGGAAGTTACATTGTAATGAGGGAAATAAACAAGTATATTCAAAATACTTATAGATTAGATATAACTAACTATTCTTCTGTTTAGGTTCCCTGTCTTCAAATCTCTGCACAATTTCCCAGATCTGAGTTACTTCAATGTAAAGGCATCAAGAAGAAACAGAAACGCAATTCCTAGCCTGATGACTAAAGTAGATATGGGTTCTCTGAGACTATTGCCATGGTGCTAGCTAAAGATTCTGGCAGATTCTCCCAAGTTGGAAAGAACTGGAATTTTTCCCAGTGATGGTCTTCATGAGATTACTATGGACAAAAAGTCCATCCACTGCCGCCTACCTCTCTGCTAATGAACTGCTCTGATCTTAGGCTGGCCATAGAAGGAGGATGGTGGGAGGAATAGACTATAATCTGGAGGAGGAAGTATCCACATTTAGGAAATTATGGATTCTTTAATTACTAAAGTAAGAAAGAAGTGCCCACCCTTAGCAAAGGGGAATTGTTACATCCATGCTGCACAACCTATAAGGTCTAAACAAGTTGCATTGCAAAACTTGTTTGTGTTTTAAAAAGGTCAAAATTTAGAAGGAAAAATAAAAGCTATGTTTTCCAGCAGAACTTTTAAAAAAACAAAACATTTTACTAAGTACCTACACTGTGCTAAATGTCGTAGATAGAAAGCAAAATAGAAAGATAGTTCTTGCCTTTGAGGAGTCTCTAATGGGGGAAACAATATGCAAATGACTGAGCAAACTAGTTATATACAGGATAAATAGGAAATAATCAAAAGAGGGAAAACAACAGAATTAAAGGAGGATTGAGAAAACTAGAATTGTAGAAGGTGAAATTTTAGCTAGGATTTACAGGAAGCCAAGTGAGTCAGGAGGCAGAGATCAGGAGAAACAGCATTCTGGGCATGGGAGCCAGGCAATGATGGGTAGTAGAAAGATGGTAATGGGAAGGTGAAAATCCTGGCCATGATGCTTCCTAGCAACACGACCTTGGGTAAGATACGTGACCTCTCCATCCTCAGTATCTAACCTGCCTCACAAGTTTGCTTAGAGGTTCAAATTAGAAAAACCTTTTTAACATGTGCTAGAAGAGCTATATAATAAATGAGTATCTATACAGTACTACTATTACCTGATAAGGGATGGCAAATTAGCTATGGGAGTCATACCTCAATGCAAGTCCTACTTTTGACACATACTGCCTGTATGACCCTGAACTAGTTATTTAACACTGAAATATACCGGGCAAGTTTCTTGTTACACAGCTGGTACAGATCAGTATCAGTGGAACAGGTTTCCTCATCCAGTGTTCCCTATAAATAGTAAAATGACAGCGCTGAGTCAAAAAGGGAAAAAAATACATCTGATCTCTGAAATCATTCTTTATCATTTGTGATACTTCATATGAGAAGATGTATACAAATGTTTTGCAAAGCTGATGATACCATATAAATGGGTGTCATCACCATTTTTTCCCTATAGTTCCTTTTTTATAAAACTTACTGGTTTTCCAAAAAGATTACTTTGGGTGATTTTCACATGCTCAGAAACACCCAGGAAAAAATGTCACCAAGAGAAAAACACAGCAGCCTGGGATTTTATGCCATTCAATTCTAGCACTTTTCATCTGCAATACTGCCAGCTGTGGCTACCCACTTCCACATCATTTCCTCCAAGTTATTTACTGACTGCTCATGGTGTAGACTTTGCTGCTTTGGGCTCTTTATCAGACATTGTGGAGACATTTATCAAAACCCCAATTAACTAGAACCCAATCAGAACTTTCAATTAACCACAACTTTGTTTCTTTTGCTAAAACCACCTTTTAAAATAGGCAGATAACAATTAAACAATCTCAAAGCAGGGTTATTGTGCATTGACAGCAACAGGTGGAACACCTTAGCTTTTACAATGTGTCCTGGAATAAAAACTGAGTCAGCCCAACCTTTGAAGTGGGACAGCAGAAAGAGTGCTACATTTGGAATAGGAGAAACTAGGTTCCACTCTATAGAAGGAACAATATCCTAATGACCTAACCCATCCCTTTCTGCAGGTTAGGCTAGTTTCCTTAAAGGGTATGGAGATCATCCTCAAGACCTGGCTGACTCTAAAGACTAAAGATTTGGATTGCTGACACAACTTTCTGATCACTTGGGTACAAAGCAGCCATGAGAAGCTGGAGAGGTGTTTTGATGCTTGGTTGGAGGATCATGATGGGCAACTCAGTCATGGCAGCTTCCTTCAGTCCAATCAACTTGAGGTGAACCTAATGTTTTTCCTTGTTGAAAATCCTCCTGCTATGATTAAAACTCGTTTTGTTAACACTTAAAGGATCTATAAGGGTCTTATTTTGAACCTAAACTACTTTGGAACTGAGCTGAGTCAAGCCCAACTCAGAGCAGACTTCTGTTTACTTTCTTCTCCCTCATCTCTATATCATCAGAATAAGTGTCCCTTCTTACCAAGGCAAATCTCTCAACAACCACAAGTGATCCCATTCCATCCCATCTTCTGCAGCAGATTGTCTTCTCTAGTGTCCTTACTCTCACCAATCTCAAATCCCTTCTTGTATACTAGGCTGCTTCTCCTTTGCCTACAAACACCCACTCTCAAAAAGCCCTCACTTTAGTTATCACTGCACATTTATTTTTCCTACCTTTTGTGGCTAAACTTGTTGACAAAGTCCTCTACAATGGGTGCTGCCATTTTCTTTCCTCTTACTCTCTTCTTAACTCTCTGCAGTCAAATTTAGACAGGTTTCACCAAAGTTACCAGTGCTCTTTTGGCATTTAATCTTTTAGCCATTTTTTAATCCTCACCCTTCTTGTAGCCTTTGACACTATCAACCATTCTCTTCTCCTTCACTCTCTTGACATAATTTACCCATTTCTGGGTTTTCATACCTCTATTCTCTTCTGGTTCTCCTATCTATCTGACCATAGTATTTTTTTTTTTGCTAGATTTTCATCTGGGTCATGCCAGTTAACTATGTGTGTCCCTTCAAAACTCTTTCCTGGGCCCCCTTCTCTTTTCTCTCTATACGTATCTCCAACTGCCATTGGACCTCTTGAACTCTCAATGTCTTCTATATATCTTAAAATCAACACATTAAAAATGAAACTTAAAAAAAAAACTTTTCTCCCAAATGTTTTCTTCTTCTTAAATCCCCTATTACTGTGGAGGTACCACCATCTTCCTACAGTCACAACCTAAATATCATTCTTGACTCCTCACTCTCATTCCCTATATCCAACCCATTGCCAAGTTCTGTTATTTCTATCTTCTTAACATCCCTCTTATATGCCCCCTTTTTTCTGCTGACATTGTTAACAGCTTGGTGCAGGTAGGTTCTCATTATTTCTTCTCTGGACTATTAATCCTTTTATTAAAGGGATTTGTTCTGTGAAGTTTGGATTCAGTCAAAGGGCTGTACTTGAGGACCCAGAGGGCCACATGTGGCCTCAAGGCCACAGGTTCCCCATTCCCGCATAGGCTCTTGGTTGGTCTCCTTGTCTCAAGTCTATTCCAGTCCATCCTCCATTCAGCTCTCTAATCTTCCTAAAGTGCATGTCTAACCATGTCATTGCCCATCTCCTGCCATTAAATCAACTCTAATGGTTCCCTATTGCTTCTAGGATCTAACAAAAAATCCTCTGTTTGCTTTAATAACTTGACCTCTTCTTACCTTTCCAACCTTCTTACACCTAAACTTCCTTCTCCACTGTCCCCCATATTTCACACTCTGTGATCCAGTGAGATCAGCCTCTTTGCTGTTTCTTGACCACAACACTCCAGCTTACAACTCCAGACATTTTCAAGGGCTGTCTCTCAGTGCCCAGAACTTTATTCCTCACCATCTCTACTTCCTAACTTTCCTAGCTTCTTTCAATTCTCAGTTGAAGTCTTACCTCCTACAAGAAGCATTTCTTAAAATGTTTTTCATGACTACACATGCATAACCTATATCAAATTGTTTGCCTTTTCAATGGGGGTGAGGGTGGAGAAGGGAGAAAGGAGAGAATGTGGAACTCAAGGTTTTAAAAACAAATATTAAAAGTTGCTTTATCATGTAACTGGGGAAAAATAAAAAAACTAAATAAAAAGAAGCACTTCCTAGTCTTCCTTAATCTTAGTGACTTGATTCTCCAGTTTACTGTTTATGGATCCTCTGTACAAAGCTGTTTGCATATTGTCTCCCCTATTAGACTGTGAGATCCTTGAGAGCAAGCACTGGGTTTTTTTGTGTGTTTTGCTTTTCTTTGTATCCCCAGTACTTGGCAAAAGTGCCTAACAGGCTCTCAATAAATGTTTATTGACTTATTGCTGTGAATTGATTGGCCAGAATGCTATGGTAAGGGTGAACTGAATTCATGGTTTTTTGGGGGGAATTATGTTAGATATGGAAAGTAATTAATCCCTGGTCATATATTTTATTTAATAAAAATACATATTTATAATGATGACCTTGAAGTATTACAAGATCTTTGGTTACCAAGAAAATTCTAATTATGGTTACTATATTCTACTTACTAAGGCAGGAGAAGAAATGAATGTATTTTAAGAAGATTTATAAAAAAGTGTTGAAACAAATAGATTTTCTAAGATAAGCCTCATTTATTTAGAAAATTAAATAAGTCAAATCACAAATGGCATTCAAATATTTAATATACTTTCTGGCTACTAAGAGGTCTGCAAAAAATGCTGACTTCTTGTCCATAATAGCATAAAAATATGGTACTTGAGAAATCTGGTACAATTTGTATCTTATAAGAGGAAAAGTACTCATTCAAATAATTCAACAGTCATTTTTTAAGCATTTACAGTGTGCATGACACTTTGATAGGTATTTGGGGAGATTAAATGTTGAAACAACTCCCACACTATCTTCTGCTTTTAAATCCCTTGCCCTTTTGTCCTATGGCAGCTCATGCCTTGCCAAATCTCAGACTTGGACTAGCTGAATTGTGCTCTTGTTCCTGTACTGAGGAGTGGAGCTGGAGGAAGTCAGATAATTAAAATGACTAGGGAGGCTATAAATTTTTGTCATATGATCTCAAAGAGGTCTTCACAAGATGATCCTTTTATTCATCCTTAACTGATTCCCTTTTCCACTCTTCAAATTTACCACATCTATTCCCCTTCCCAATACCCTCTCAGCTAAAGACCTTTCTTCATACTTCACAGAGAAAACAGAAGCTATTTGTCATGATTTGCTTCCTCATTCCAAACCTTTTGATGTCATCTCACTTTGTTTTTTTCAGGTAACAAGGTTGCCTGTCTCCATATTAAAGCCAACATCTCTTCATGTGCCCCTGATTCCATCCCCTCCGATCTTTTTCAACAGCAGATCGCCATCTTAATCATGCCTTCTCCCTCTCACATTCAGTGTTTTCCTTCTGCAGGTTATTTAACTGCTACCTTCAAACATGCCCATGTCCCCAAGCCTAAAACAAACAAACAAAAAATCCCTCCTTTCACTAAACTCTAGACCCTGCTATTTCCTCAAATGATCACACTATATCTTCTGTTTTTCTGCCAAAGTCTTAGGAAAAGCTATTGCCAATCATTGCAAGTACCCTTGTCATCTACATTTCCTCTTCTCTAACTCAATTCTCAATCTTCTACAATTTAGTTTTTTACTTTATCAACTGAAACTTCTGTCTCTGAAGTTATTTAACTTTTAAATGATTTTTTAAAATGGATGGTGTCATCCTTCTTGACCTCTCTGAAGTATTTGAGACCAGTGACCAAATTTTCCTCCTGGATATTTTCTCCTTTCTGAGATTTCATAACACCATTCACTCTTTGTTCTTCTTTCCTTATCTGGCTCTCATTAGTCCCCTGTTTCCATTCATAGCATACTTCCTAACTCTGTGTGTTCCCCAAAGCTCTACCCTAGGGCTTCTTCTCTTTGTTTCCTTACATTCTCTTTTGATGACATAATCATTTCCCAAAGGTTTAAATATCATCTGTGCAAGGTATATATATCCTGCCTCAGTCTTTCTCCTAAGTTTCAGGCTTGCATCACCAGCTGCCTATAGGGCATTTCAAAATGAATGTCCCATAGACAACTCAAATCCAACATATCCAAAACATAAGTCATTCTCTTTTCCCTACCATAGGTTCCCAAAATGAGTGATAATGCCCCTGGGGGATGCTGGAATGATCTGGGTTAGGGAGTCTATAGTAGTTTTGGGCAAAATTGGGAGGGTGTTAAATAAAAATGAAAGTTAACCTAATCTAACCCCAAGGGGGTGCTGAGTAATTTTTTTAAAGGGGGGAAATAGGCCAAATAGTTTAGAAACCTCTGCATCTCAACCTTCTTCTAACCTTTACTATTTCTATCAAAGGCACCATCATTCTTTCAGTCCCCCAGGTTTGTGACGTCTCTTCACTCTCACATCTCATGTTCAATCAGTTGCCAAATCTTGCATTCCAAAGCATGTCTCCTATCTGTTCCTGGGTCTCAGCTCACATTGCCACCACCCAAATTCAGACCCATATCACCTTTCATCTAGACTATAGCTATGGCCCCTTAAGTGTCTCCCCACTCCAGCGCAGCTACTAACCTGATTTTTCTAAAAGCACAGGTGTGACTACATCATCTCCTTCTCCTAAACTGCCCTAAAAACTCCAGTAGTTCTCTCTGTATAATTAAACAAAAATCATCGGTGTTTTGTTTTTACATTACAAACATTTATATAATGCTACCCCACTCCATGACAAAGTAAGTGTCAGAGGCCATATTTGGACTCAGGTCTTCCTGACTCCATTACTGGCACTCTATCTACTCCTCACCTAGCTGCCTTTTCTTCAAAGAAATCCATCTGTAATCTCCATGCCCTCTACACCCGACATATATCCTTCATACCTAAAATAGACTTCTTCCTCACTACTGACACACAGGCTCCCTTATACTTTCTAGAAGACACAGGCTGGCCACGTTGTTCAAACGCAAAATGTAAGCTTGCCAAAAAGACTATTTTATGGAGAACTTCCATGGAGCAGATGATCACATGGTGGTCAGAAGAAGTGATATAAGGACACTCTCAGGTCTCTCTGAAGAACTCTGGATTTGACTGTGCAACATGGAAGATACTAGCACAGGACCGCGCAGAATGGCGTGCCCACATCAGAAAGGATACTGTGTTCTATGAGCAAAGCACAATTGAGACAGCACAAAGTAAATGCAGGATGCACAAATTTGGGATATTCACCCCAAATATTTATACAGACTATCTATCTGTGCCCAACCTGTGCTAGCCCATTCCGAGCTTGTATTGGTCTGATCAGTCACAGTTGGACACACTGAAATTTCACTTTACAATGGTGATGTCATTTTGGTCCTCCTCAAAAATGAACAACAGCCACTATTTTTTACACAAAACCTGATTGCTACCATGTGCTAGTGGCCTCCTTATCCAAACTTATCCATATATTCATATCTATATATTTATATCCATATATTTATACCTATATCTAATAAATACTTTCTGATTGACAACACACATCATCTGGTCTTTCAGTTAAAAAGAAAAAGTATTTTTATATAAAGGAATGATGCTTTTTGTACATGTTAAAAGAAAAATATTCCCCAGGGTTTCAAAGACTCCATTCTGGGAATGTTTCAAGACTTAAATGGAAAATACTTTTGCTGCAGCTAAGAACAATGACACTACCACAAAAACTTTTTAAAAAGTGTAGGAAGCAACAGGCCACATTGAGTACAGCCACAATAAATAAGAAATCCAGGTAAACACAACATGTATAAACTCACGTGGGCATATTTCACATCGGCCAAGTGTCCCAACTATTTTGCATTCAGATTATTTCCCTGAGATTTCTATTTTGATATTAATTATTTTTCTTAATAAAAATGAGTAATGAATATAATGGCAACTCCACGAGGAGGAAGAGCACGCTTTTAGCAGCAGCAGGTGGGATATGCTTTCAGGTCCACAAAGATAAATGACTTATTGACAGTTTATGCTGCTACAACTAATACTGGGTATTTATTCTATTGATCAGTTGCTATTCTACAGAGGCTAAACATGTATAGTTCAGTCACACCAAGAACTACCCAGGGAAAGGCAGAGGGCAATAGCAATGAATTAAAATATCCCACCTGGAGTCTCCATTTGACATAGAAAGAAAAAATTTTCAGAGATATAGACAATAAATTTTTTCTTCCACAGACTACCAAATCCCATGAATTTTTCTGATCTTGAAATGACAGTCTTTTTATTCCTTGTATCTTATTTAATTTCCACAGGATGGGGAGACACAAGGAGAAAGGAATCTGCCACTTTGATTGTCAACAAATAGGAAATGCAAGGAGGCAGTATTTTATAAGTCTTGCTGAAAATGAAATGAGAAGTCAAAAGTTTTACTATTTATGGTATAATTAGGAAGAAGAACAACCTTTCAGGGTTGCTGTAAGTTAAGTACTTTAGAAATCTTACATTGCTTAAATTTAGAAATCATCCTCACCATCACTGTTAGCCTATTCCCTCAATTTTATCAGAGGGATACAATATGGAGAGGAAAGAGAAGAAAACTCATAAAGGAATAATGACAAGATGTTTCCTGCAACAATCCAGACAAGTGATAATAAGACTTGTGATAATATGGTGGTGGTAGGATTTGAGAGGACAGGACAGACGTGAGATATATTGTGGAGAAAGAATCAACAAGACTTGGTCACTGGATATAGGAGAGGGGAGGGACGAGAAGAATAAAAAATACTGTCAAAGTTTTAGAACATGGGACATTGAAGGAATGGTGGCAATACTGACAGGTATAATGAAAGCAGCTGGAGATTTCAGTCTGGAGTGCAGAAGTAGCTATTAGTTGAAGCTTTGGGACTGAAAGAGTTCCAAGGGAGAGGATATAGAGAGAAGAGGAGAGACTGGGGAGGAGAAGACCAAGGGCAGAACCTTAGGGAACATCTATCTTTGGGGGTTGGGAAGAGGATCAAGAGCCAGAAAATAAGGCAGAGGAGGAACAGTTAAAGATGGACAAGTGAAATAGTATTCTGTTTCTGAAGGCAAAGGAAGAATGAGTATCCTTAAAGTTAGCATAATTCATTAATAGCAGTGTAAAAATGTTACACTATGAATGAAAAGCTCAGTAAATGAGTCAATGACTAAATAAACCTCAACTATTCAAAGCAGGGGAAAGTCTAGGTTTAATATGAACTAGACTGGCTTGCTGAATACTTCTATCTTTACATGGTTCTCTAAGGGGGCAATTTTTGAGCTTCATATATTAGGAAGGGATGAAATAGTAAAATTTCAGCAAAAAAACCCAAAACATACACATAGCCAAATCACAGAAACAAATATGCATCTGTACAGCCACCTTAGTTTAATGCTAAACTTAGGCCAGGATGAATAAAAAATTGCCCCCTTCTTCCAAAAATGGCATATGCTAACACTGGATCATGGGATATGGTTGTAGGGCCTTGGAAGATAAATGATTGTATTCCATCAAAGCCTGGTGAACCAGTCCATGACTGCATAAATCTAGACATTTAAAAAAATTGGTCTGGTATGTTGATGATATCAATCTAAGTTACTGAAAACTTCTCACAGTCAAAAGCATTCTCCTAGAAAGACAACTTCAGTCAGAAAATTAGCTCCAGTGAGCTATGTTCATTTCCTGGCAATGCTTCCATTCCCTGGAAATGACCACTGGATCAGGAGACAGTTCTTTTTTATTGCAGAGACTGGCCTCTAATAGAAGGAGCTGAAAACCACAGAGACAGGCTCTGAGGAAGTCAAAGAAATTGCTCAGTGCTTTAAGTGAGAAATAAAAACCTTTTCCAACTGGTGAAATCCAATATTATACCAAGGCATGGGTGAATGTGGGACAGGAAAGTAGTTCCTGACTACTATTTACACAGTTGATTTGAGAGAGACAGACGGAAGGAAGGAAGGAAGGAAAGAGAGTCACTGAAGTACTTTAAATTTTTAAAAAATTTTTTAATTTATGGACTAAAGCAAGCATTTCCTAACATAGTACAATAAAAAAAGACGATTATACATGAAGCTGGAAATCTACTAAGCACAACTTGTTCTTCCTTTCAAATGTACAACACAACTATGCAAATTTCTTTTTTCCTTCCCTCCCTCCCCACTATAGATAGCTACCATTAGATACAAATAAGTGTGTGTATGTGTATATATGTGTGTGTGTGTGTGTGTAATGTATATATGTATATATGTATATATGTAAAACTATTCTATACATCCTTCTGTTTATCAATTTTTCTCTAGACAGAGATAGCATCTTTCTTCATATGTCTTTTATAGTTAATTTGGGTATTTGTAACAGACAAAATAACTTACTTGCTAAAAGTCATCCTTAAAACTCTATACACTGCTGTTTTTCTTCTGCTCATTTCTCCCTTCATTATTTTGTGCAAGTCTTTCCATGTATTTCTAAAATCACTAAACTCATCATTTCTTATAGCAGTAGTACTCCATAACAATCCTATACCCCAGTATGTTCAACCTTTCTCCAAATGATGGGCATCCTTGCAATTTCTAGTTCTTTGCTACTACAAAGAGAGGTACTTTAAAAAAATGTGTAGAAGAAAATAGAAGGAAGGCTAGAAAGGACAGATAAGCAGGACAGCTTCAAAAGCTACAAGTTTAATTTAATATGTGATATATATTTATTATATATTATATTATTATATATCATATCCTTATTAATAAGAAGCAAACTATGTAACAGATCTATAGTTTCACTTATAATTCTCTTTTTCTCTTCTATTACGTATATGGAAATGCCCAGTTTATTTAGTGTTTTTAAATTAGGAATAAAAAATACATTTTGTAAAAGAAATAAATGGATATAAGAACAAAAGGCATCAATATAAAATATGAAAAATCTGTCAAGATTTTAACACCAAAAAGAGCAAGGAATGACATGCTTCCTCACTCTTTGTTCGCAGTGCAAATGACAAAATCTTTTTCTCAAACTGTTATCTCTTGGTACCCACACACTGGGATTATCCATTGGAAATTTTTAATCCCAATCACTACCACTCAGCATGTCTCTGTTCTACCTCTATGCACCATCAACTTGGCATATGGTCAGAGAATGAAAACTAATGTTAACATTGTTTTTTGAGCAAAACATGATTAGGGAGGTGATGTTTTTACATAAGTATCATCTATCAAATGTCATGCATTCCATGGACATATGCAAAAAAAATTTTGGATTGCACTATTTCAGAGCAGTATAAGTTTTCTTTCTGTAAAACTAAGGCATTTATACTACTTATCTGATAGAGTCGATGTGAAGAAAGTTCTGTATAAACACAAGAAACACTGTAGAAATGAGACATTCTTAATATAATTTTTTTAAAATTAATAACATTTTTGAGACTCTTATTGTCAGCAGGCATGGTGGAGTAGGGTGGGGAAGGGAATGCTATGACCAACTGGTATTAGATTCAGAGCCTACTAATCCTTTCCAATGCTCGGCTACAGGGTGCATTCAGTTTTACAGGAAGAATGCAATATCCTACTCTGCAGATATTGAATTCACTTTGGTGGCCTCCTGGAGCCACTAACTTCCACATAAGTGGAAGTAAGTTTAGGAGCCCTACTTCTTCCTTTCCTCCTCTCTCCCCCATCAATAGGATAGATTAAAGCTTTAGACTACAACTTGTAGACCTTGTCTCAAAGCGTTGTCAAGGAGACTCAGTGTGGCCAGGAAGAGCCTAGTTATATTTTGCCCAATTTCTTTTGGGGAGGTAAGTATTTGCCAACTTCTCATTTTAGAGCCTCCTATAATCTTTAAAGGGGAATTCCTTTAAAGAACAGTCCTGCCTCCAACCCATGCAACTCAGAGCTTTTGTGGGTGTGGAGGAAAAGTAGGGAACCAGTGTTTTAGAAGACCATTCTTTCTTTCCCTAAGCTGTAGTTATAATTAAAACATTTCTGGGAAAAAAACTGCCCTTTGACAATGTGTGGTTTTGTAAAATGTATGGTGTAAAGTGCCACTCAGCATGTGACCCTTCAGAACACTAGGCTGAGACAAAGAAGTGTTATTTAGCTTTCCACTCAGCTGTCAACAATGAGCCAGGCTGCTTCTCAAAGTCACTTCTGAGATTTCCAGTTATCTAATTGTGGAAAATGACACCAACTTTTTGTTAGGAATGTTCCAATGATTGATAATTAGTTTTAAATTAGTTGTCCAAATTCCTTGTTGTTCTTAAAAATTGAACATTGTCTTCTTTTTCAAACCCATTGCACTCCATTCTAAACTAAGGAACACAATTCAAAACACTCTAATATCATCCATTTGAAATTTGCCCTGAAATTGGATATTTGAAGCTCACAAATGAATGTAAATCAGGTTCTGTGTGAGTACGGTCCTAACTGGTGATTTAAAGGCACTTCAAAGGCTAACAGAACTGACGATCTTCATTTTACTTTCTAATTCTTGTCTTGGCTTAAGGAAAATGATGCTACTCTTTGCACCGTCCTGAAAGATTTTCCATTTTCCATCAGAGGCTCTGTTTGGTTTTGACTTCATGGAAAATCATGCTTCCTCCAGCATAAGTTGATCCCCTGACATCTCAACACCATGCAGACTGATCCAGGTGTTAATGCTCAATAATTCAATTCCCTCAGTTGTCGCTCCCCTCTGACTCAAGGGCTAGTGAACGAAGCAATAAACTCCTCCCAAAGCCCTCCTTTGTAGAGGGCTTTGTAGAGGGCTCAGGACATTCCAGGAAACTTCATTTTCTATATACCCTTCGAGTCCCTCCTGATGGTTCCCCCTCTTTCCACTTTTCAGCTTCTTTTTGTGTTTTGTCTTGTTCCATCAGACTATAAGCTCTCTGAGGGTGGGTACTGTCTTCCTTTTTCTTATTTCTATTACAGGTACTCAGCACAGGGCCTGGTACATAGCAAATGGTTAAAGTAATTTATTGAATTGATTTGATTAAATGCTGATATTACAAGGTTAGTCCTAATCTCCTAACTCCAGCAGCATTCACTGATGCAGTTTTTGTAGGGAAGAAGGTTTTTCTGAATGTTGAAAACGGGAGCTTTCCCATTTTCAGTTATTTCCTCATTACTTCACTAGTTTTTGGAAAGGATGCTGCTGTTGCTTTAAATTTCTAAGATAATTATGTAATGTGACATCCAGTGAAAAGGAGGCATGTAGTAGCCTGCTCACTGTACCTCTTCATTTACATTCTTGGCCTTGGTCCATATTAGCTTCTATCTTTCCCAGTCTCTGTTGATATGTACTGTCAAAAAGACATTTCCTAAGACTGGATTCATAGTGTGACAGATTTAGAATTGGGGGGCCCTCAAAGATCACTGAATCCAATCCCCTCATTTTACAAATAAGGAAATCAAGGCTCAAACAGGTTTAGGGACTTGTTCCTGGTTACAGAGCAAGTAAGCATTACAGGCATGAATTAAACCTAGGTCTTCCTCACTCAAGGACTACCATTCCCAACTAGATGGCAGGGATAGAGTGTAAAGAAAATCTCAGTTCAAATCCTACTTCAAACATGAGCTGTTTCTCGTTAAGTCACTTAACCTCTACTTACCTCAATGGCATCTATTTCCCAGGGTTGTTGTGAGTTTCGATTGAGATAGTATTTGTAAGGTAAGCCCCAAAGCATTATATAAATATAAACATTATTATTATTAGTTACCTTTCACATAAAGATCCATTTTCCAAGTACTTCCTGGTGTTTTTTTCTAGATCATGATGATGGTTTTCCAAGTATCTGAGCTATACTATTTATGAGCCTATGCTCACTAAATTCAGGAATTCCTCCTACGGCCATTGGGAGTAAAATAAAATGCTTAGATGAGACAGGGAGATAAAAAGCAGTTACTAAGCACCTACTATGTGCACGACCCTTGTGCTAAGCACTGTACAAATACCGCCTCATTTCATGGGGCCAATCCTTGGACTCAATAAGAAAATTACTTAAGCAGCCATCTTTAGAATTCACCCAACTTTTTACAAAAAATGGTCCAATTCTATTTCCCCTCCCTAGGATCACACTCATGCAATCTCCTACATACTGACTGATACAGAATTTTGGCATAGGATGAGATCTGAGTGGCCACCTAGTTCCACTAGATCAAGAAAAAAATCTCACTATAGCATACCCAATAAGTGGTCAATCAGTCTTTTCCTAAAAGACCTTCAATGGAAAGGAAACCAATACTTTCCAAAGTAACTATTCTATTCTTAGATGGCTCTAATTCTTAGGATATTTTCCCTAATACCAAGCTTTAATCTCCTCTTTGTGACTTCTGTTCTTTGTTCATAATTCTGTCCTCTATGGCCAAAAAGGACAATCCCTCTTTCACACAACAACCTTTCAACTACTTGAAGAGAGATATTACATTCCCCCTTGCATTCTCTCTTTGAAGGGTCACACATCCCTACTTTATTCATTCAAGATTCAATCAATATTCCTCATACACTGGAAATTTGAGCCTTTCACCATCCCACTGACCTTCTATGGATGCCCTCCAACATATCAATGACCTTCATAAAATTGTGGTGCTCAGAATTAAGCACAATATCCCAGACTTAATCTGACTAAGGTACAGCAGTGTTAATACTGTCCTGGTCCTGGACATTCTGCCTCTTAATAGAGCCTAAAAGAACCTTAACCTTTATGGCTGCCATGACACACTCTTGACTACAACTGAGTTTGCAATCCACTGAAACCCACCAACTTGTTCGGATGAATTATTGATTGATCTCACTTCCTCCATCATGTACTTGAGAACCAGATTTTTTTTTTAATGCAAGCATGAGGCTTTATATTTATCTGAGTTAAACTAGTTTTATCCCAATGTTCTAGTGTGTCAAGAACTTTCTGGATTTTGACTGTCATCCAGTGCTCTGGCTATCTTGCCCAGATGTGTTAAGTGTATTATCTATGACACTACTAAAGTCAATGATAAAACATGAAAAAGCACAGGGCCAAATACAGATTCCTGAGGTACTTCCCTAGAGACTTCCCTCCAAGTTGATATCAACACAACAGGTCTTCTTGTTGTTTTTCTTATTAGTAATAACTAGCCCTTTCCATGTATTTCCTCATTTGACCCTCACAACAATCACAGAAGCAGGTATCATTACTGCCCTCACTTTACAGATGAAGAAAGAGAGGTTAAGCGATTTGTTCAGGGTCACTCAATCGTATGTATCAGAGGCAGGATTCTACCTTGGGTCCTTCTGAAGCCAAGCCCAGCACTCTCTCCACCATTCCATGTAGCTGCCTCAAGTGACTTCTCTGTGTTTAGCAAACTGAACCAGTTTTATAGTCATCTAACTGTGCTTTGATCAAGACCTCCTCCTTCTATCCTTTCTATATAAAAAGCATTAAATACTTTGGAATAGACTCCTCATCCCATGCAGCAAATCATTTCTCTTTCATTTCATATACTATAATCAAAGCTGGTGTTCTTTGGAAAGCTTTCCAAAATTCTAAGCAATATTGAGCCAACCTGAAACCATTTATAACATTGGTATGTAGTGTTAATTCTAATATCCACTTTAAAGTCTCACTAGATTTTTAAAAAATGTTTTCACTGTTACCTCCCAAAGGATAATACTTTAGTGATAGTATTTCTAAAGTCATTGCATTATGAGTCATGATACTTTTATAAAATTATTATATAACTTTATATGTTATAGTCAACATGTACAAAGTAGTCCATATGCAAATTGACAGCTTGGCCTTTTCCAGGTTCAGAGAATGCTTAATTCTGATCTTAAAGAAAAATGGATGAAATTTCCTTTTTTGCTTTAAAATGCAATGGAAAAGTGACCAAATCAATTTTACATTGTTCTTAAATTTATCATTAACAAAAACATTCATTTGTTTTTTTAAATTTGACTGTGTATACATACAAATTTGCATTAATTTCATTTGTTGCCAGCTCTGAATCAATTTGTTCTCTGCATTTACTCAAGTCCTGTATACCTATATGCAGGTAGGATTGTCTATTGACAAAAAAGTCCTAATCAATGCTGACTGTACATTTTCACCTTGAGATTTCTACCTCTAAGAAAGTAAGAACTGTATCTAATTTAATTCTTCATAGTGCTTAATGCAAGATTTTCCAATGTAGTCACTAGTCAGTTTATGTTATAAGTTAGCATAGTATCTTTGGTAAATTTCTGTGACCAGAGGGTAGGAAATGACCACAAACTGAATTTTCTGTCTTCTTTTCTGGAACATTGTCAAGAGAAGCAGAGATTCACTCACTTTTCAGTGGTGAATGTGGCAAACAGCTAGACAACCAAATTATAATGGTTGCAATTTTTCCCAGTACCAGTACACAGAATAACTATTGACTGAATGATGGCCATAAGAGATTCCTATAGATTTGAAATATTTTCTAAATATCCACCTCTAAGATCCTCCACTGACATAACCCTGGTTCCTCAAATGACATGGCAATGGAATACAAGCTCTGGTAGATGCTACTCAAGCTGGAAAAGCTTTAATTATCAACCTCTCAATGGTTTTATCAGCCAAGGACTAATCTAACTAAACTGAAAAAGGTTCATTAGCCTCTGATGTCTGTTAGGTGGTTATTTTAGTGTAAAGTATTATCTTGCTGGGCATGATGGCACACACACACACACTTCTAATCCCAGATATGGAGAAAGTTGAAATTGGCAGATGCTTGAGCTTGGGAGTTCTGAGCAGCATGCAATGTACTAAGACAATCAGGTATCTGCACTAAGTGCAGCATTAATATGGTGAGGCCCCAGGAGTTGGAGAGCCACCGGGTTTCTTAAAGAGGGGTGAACTGGTCAAAGATGGAAATGGAACAGCTCAAAACTCTTCTGCACAGAGTGGATGGGTTTGGTGCTTCTAATCTGGTCAAGATAAGGAAATACAACTTGGACGACTTCCTCTGATTCTCTGAGTATCTATCTGAAAGGCAGCACTGTACCACTCAGGCTGTGCATGTTTTATCACACTTTCACCACATAGATGCTCCATCTTGTCTCATCGTATATGTCCTTAGGGACATATTTCAGTCCATTTTGCATGTACAAGTCAACAAAGATAACATGTTGCAACCTAATATATACACATATCTGCATACTTCATCAGTGCTGAAACTAATTTAATTTGGTGTTTGTATCCCTACTATGTCACTTGGAACTTTGCACATAGTGTATGCTTAATAAAATTTCCTTGGAAAATTCACTAATTAAGACTCAAGGAAAATGAGCAAATGCCCAAAAAATGAATAGCTCCAAGGTTCACAAACAAGCAACTTTATATAAATGCCTGCATTCTCTGACAGCTCAAGGAATTTGTGAAAGGAAAGAAGAAGGAAGTGAAGTGGGTTATTGAAAGCATAACAGCCTATCCAGGACTGCACGGAGTACTCTGACAAAAAAAGAAAATACAACAGCTGTCTATTGCCAAAGAGTTTCTTTTTTACCACATTAAGGAAAACCAAAAACACATAGATATCCAATTTGCAAAGAAATATTTTATACTTATACATAGCCTTTTATCTGAATTTTTTCAGAACCAAAGAGACCAGAAAGTAAAAATGAAGGATTTCTTCCCAATAGTCCCCTCAATTATTCTGACACTTCTTGTTTTAACATAGCACTAAATCAAATTTACGAGCAACTTTGGTGTGAAAGTATCCACTTCTCCAGATTTTGTGATCAATTTAATATCACTTTTAGTCTCTCTCTTTCTCTCTCTCTCTCTCTCTCTCTCTCTCTCTCTCTCTCTCACACACACACACACACACACACACACACACACACCAGAATGACATAAAACCATTGACTCAATCAGGAAGTGATATTTCTGAAAAAAATTAATTTTTTCAAAAGCTACAAAATTGTTATGTGTAATTATCCATCTTAAATTTAGCATTTTATGTGTATTATTCAGACACAAGACCTTCCACAAAATAATCCTGACTGGCTCACGACATGGCAGACAATCAGAGACTCTTAGGCTTGAAATGATCCTTGAAGCTCATCTTGTCCCATTATCTCATTTAATTCAAAAACTCTGCAGCCCTTGGGAATAGAGAACTAGACCTAAGAAAAGGTCCTACAGGTCCTTGCATAAATACTTACTTCCTGAATAAAGCTTGCTTGAACATACTTATTTGTGTGTTCTCTCTCCTGCTAGATTGTGAGCTCCCTGAGTGTGGGAGCTGTCTTTTTCCATTTTTTGTATCCTCAGCACTTAGTACAGGGTCTGACACATAGAAGGTGCTTATTACATTAATTAGTAAGTGACTGAGTGATGAGGAATTCATTGCATCGCAAGGGAGGCCTTTCTACTGTGCACATCTCTAACAGTTAGCAAGATCTTCCAAATACTGAGCAGAACTCTAAGGCCCTATAACTCCAACCTTTGATCCAGTTTTTGCCTTCTGGAGACAGCAATAATAAAATTGCTAACATTTATCTAGGGCTTCGAGGTTAACAAAGTCCTTTACATGCATTATCTCATTTCATCCTCACAATAACCATGTGAAGTAGGTACCATTATTTTACCCAATTTACAGATGAGGAAAACTGAAGTCAAACAGCATAAAGCAAATTCCTTTCAGAAGTCAACCTATCAAATACTTGAAGACGGTTTTCTCCAAGCTAAGTGCTCCTAGTTCCTTTAACTATTTTCCTCCTCAGGATTGGTCACCCTCCTCTGGTCACACTAAAGTTGGTCAAATTGCCTCCTGACATGAGGTGTCCACAATACTTCAGATGTGGTATGATGGATGATCTCTCCTCGTGTTTCTGAGCAATGGTTCTCCAAGTGCAGTCCAAGATCTCATTAGAATTTTTGGCAGTCATTCATGCTGCTTACTCATATTGGATTTCAAATTCACTAAAACCCCCAGGTCTTGTTCACACGAACTGCTATTTAACCACCATCTCTCATCTCCTATAATTCTACAATTAATTCTTTAAATCTAAGTGTGGTATGCTTAGCCAAGCAAATTTCATCTTGTTTTAGCTGTCCAACTGTTACCACCTGTCAAGATATTTTTGGATTCTGATTTTCTCTCTAACATATTATCCTTATCAGCTTCATATCATGGGAACTTAACAAATAGATAGTTAATGTTTTCATCTAAGAATCAGATAAATGTGTTGAGCATAATAAAGCTGAAAAGAGAGCCTTATGGCATCTCACTAAAGATCTCTGGTGGTTTTGTTATTTACAAATCTCTGCTTCCTAGATTCCCTGGTAAGAGAATACTTTTCCTAGTCCCCATTAATGCTAGTGCTTTCTCTCTGAGATTACTTATACTATATCCTTTATATTTTTTGTTTTATATTGTTGTTTGTACATCACATCCCCCATTAGATTGTGAGCTTCTTGAGAACAGGGCTATTTTTGCCTTTCTTTGTATCCTGAGTGTGCCTGGCATAGTGCCTGGCACATAGCAAGGGCTTCATAAATGTTTGCTGATTTGAAGAATCCAGCTGATTACTATTGTCCAACCCACATTTCTCCATTTTGTCCATAGGAATTCCTAGTAGTCATTATTTTGTGAAGTGTTCACAAACTGACTGTTTTAGGTTTAAATGATTTCTGGGGATCACTGTCAAATTCATTAGTCTATAGTAACTGGATGAGGGAGAGGGGAAGAAAAGAGACATATAAAAGGGATAGGTTTGTTAACTTCTACTGGTATCAGATCTTCAATTTTGATGGCAATCTGGGATTTCTGTGCATCCAAAGTCTTCTAGAACCTCCCTTAATCTGCACAGTTGCTCAAAGTTCAGGGACAGGAAGGGGTTCCGTGATCGTAACTGAGTGTTTTTTGTTTTAGCTTTTAAATACATACTGAGAACTGAAGAGGAGCTGTGTGTCCAGTATCTATATTTACCAAGGCAGCACATGACTAGACCCCTTGGCTAGCTTTTCTGAAACAGCAGGGGTTATTAACTGTATATATGTGTGTGCGTGCGTGTGTGTGCGTGTGTGTGTGTGTGTGTGTGTGTGTGTGTGTGTGTGTGAGTGTGAGTGTATGTGTATCACAGACCCCTTTGGCAGTCTGGTGAAGTCTTTGGACCCCTTCTCAGAATAACTGACACAAAATAAAATACATTTTTAAAAAAGGCTGGGGTGGAGCCAAGATGGCAGAGTAGAAAGATGCATATACTCTAGCGCTTCTCTCATAGCCCACAAAATACCTATAAAAAATGATTTTCAGCAAATTTTAGAGTAGCAGAAGCCACAGAACAACAGAGTGAGAGAGGTTTCTAGCCAAAGGTAAGCTGGAAGACTGACAGGAAAGGTTTGTCTCACGGGACACTGAGCAGAGCAGAGCCCAGCCCTGGCTGCAGCACTGGGAGGAACAGGACCTGAACAGACCTTTGGGGCAGAATTCCCAGCAGAGAGGGTCCCAGATCCCTCAACCCACAAGTGACAAAGAAAGCTCCAAAGGTCAGTGTGGGAGGGCTTTCTCAGCTGGGTGAAAGAGGAATGGGATTCCTCCAGCACTGGTCTCAGGTGGCAGCACTAGCAGCAGCAGTGGGTGGCAGGTGTCTATGCAGAAGCAGCCTGGATCCATTGTCCAGGCATCTCAGCTTAAAGGCTCTGGGGGAACTGAGCAGCTGATCTGAACCTCAGCCCTCAGTGGCAGCCCTACCCCTACCCAAAGCCACTGGAGGAGTTGAGCAGCTGATCTGAATCTCAGCCTTGAGCAAGGTACTGGGGAGAGGAGGAGCACTAGGACTCTCCTCTTGACAAAGGCTTCAGAAGTCAAGTAACTGGCTGGGAAAATGTCCAAAAATGGGGAAAAAATAGACCACAGAAGGCTACTTTCTTGGTGACCAAGTGTCTCCTTCCAGCCTTTCAAATGAGGAGGAACAAGGCATACTGTCACAGTAAGTCAAGGCCTCTGCGTCCAGTACCTCCAAAATGAATATGAAATGGGCTCAGGCCATAGAAGAACTTGAAAAGCATGTCAGCAGTCTGCTAAAGGAGAACCAAAAAAATTCTGAGGAAAATAACACTTTTAAGAAGAGGCTAACTCAATTGGAAAAAGAGGTCCAAAAAGCCAATGAGAAGAAGGAGGCTTTAAAAAGCTGAGTTAGCCCAATGGAAGAGAAGGTTCAAAAGCTCATTGAACAAAATTCCCTCTTTCTTTAAAAGAGGGAATCAAATCCAGGGAAGCTAATGACTATGAGATAAACCAAACAGTTAGAAAACAAAACCAAAATTTTGAAAAAATAGAAGATAATGTGAAATATTTCATTGGAAAAACAACTGACCCAGAAAATAGATCCAGGAGAGACAATTTAAAAATTATGGGACTACCTGAAAGCCATGATCAAAAAAAGAGCCTAGACATTATCTTTCATGAAATTATCAAGGAATACTGCCCTGATATTCTAGAACCAGAAGGCAAAATAAATATTGAAAGAATCCACTGATCACCTCCTGAAAGAGACTCAAAGAGAGAAACTCCTAGGACTATTGTGGCCAAATTTCAGTTTCCAGGTCAAGGAGAAAATATTGCAAGCAGCTAGAAAGACACAATTCAAGTACTGTGGAAATACAATCAGGATAATACAGGATCTGGCAGCTTCAACATTAAGAGACTGAAGGGCTTGGAATATGATATTCCAAAAGTCAAAGGAACTAGCATTAAAACCAAGAATCACCTACCCAACAAAACTGTGTATAATACTTTAAGGAAATAAGTGGTCATTCAATGATATAGAGGACTTTCAAACATTCTTAATGAAAAGACCAGAACTGAAGAGAAGATTTGACTTTCAAACACAAGAATCAAGAGAAGCATGAAGAGGTAAACAGGAAAGGAAATAATAAAGGACTTTCTAAAGCTGAAATGTTCCTACATGGAAAGATAATATTTGTAACTCTTGAGATTTTTCTTAGTATTTAGATAGATGGAGGGAGCACACACACAAACACACACACATACACACAGCCAGAGAGTATAGGTTGAGTTGAATCAGAAGAGATGATATCCATAAAAAAAAAATAAAATAAAAATCAAGGGGTGAGGGAAGAAAATACTGGGAGGAGAAAGGGAGAAAAGGAATGGGGCAGGCTTTTATTCATAAAAGAGATAAGAAAAATCTTGTTCAATGGAGAAGAAAAGGGAGAAGGTGAGGGGGAAAAGTAAAGCTTACTCTCTCTACATATGGCTTAAGGAGGGAATAACATGCTCACTAAATTTGGTACAAAAATCTATCTTACACTACAGGAAAGTAGGGGAGGAAGGGACAAGTGGGGTGAGGGGGATGATAAAGGGAGGGCAAATGGGGGAAGGGAGTAACTAGAAGTAAACATTTTTGGGAAGGGACAAGGTATAATGAGAGAATTTCAAAAAAGAAGAGGACAGGGTAGGATAGAGGGCAATATAGTTAGTATTACACAACATGACTATTATGGAAGTCTTTTGCAAAATGACAAATATATAGCCCTTATTGAATTGCTTCCCTTCTCAGTGGGGATGGGTAGGGAGTGAGGGAGGGAGAAAAGTTGGAATTCAAAGTATTAGAAATGAATGTTGAGAATTATTATTGCATATAACTGGGAAATAAGAAACACAGGTAATGGGGTAGAAAAATTTATCTTGCCCTACAAGAAAAGAGAGAAGAGGGGGATAAGGGAAGGGAGGGGTGTGATAGAAGGGAGGGTACATTGAGGGTGGGGGTAATCAGAATGCAAAGTATTATGGGGGGGAGGAGAGAGATGGAAAGAAAAATTGGAACTCAAAATTTTGTGGAAATGAATGTCAAAATTTAAAAATAAATAAATAAATACAAAAAAAAAAAAGTCATATACCCCCTGGTTAAGACCTCTGTTGTAAGACCTCAGGCCATGGAATCACACATGCCAACACTGTATTGAATCCTGTTTTTCTGAAATTCGGTATATATATCTAACAATACTCAGTGTTCTACACTTTGGCTATTGTGACATTCATTTCTAACTCTCCTCCAGTTACCCTCATTTCCACTTCACTTACAAATTTTCACAGAGAGATCAGTTAAGTTCAGAAAAAAAAGTTAAGATACACCAAGGATTTATCAAATAGCCAATTTTTATTGGAAAAAAACACCAAACCTGTATTAGATGTCTACATAACTGATTCCCCCTCTTGCTATTATAGCTTGCCTCTGGGCTAGCATTGTTAATTGTACAGAAACTCATCATATCCTTTTCCTCCATTTGCCCAGATGGTCTAAAATATACTACCATACTGACATCACCCCAACTGTTTCCTCATTTTTATCCTCACTTAAATTCTCCTATACTTTTCCCCTTCAGGGTCAAGTTACATTTATTTACACAAGTCATCAGAAAATACCCTTTTCTTAGAGAAAGAATACGAGTCAACATGTGTAGCTATTGGGAAAAACTCCCCAGTTAGTAGATTTTTCTGAGAAAGCCTCCACATGGAGTTTTCCTCTTATTTTATTTCATCACAGGCTCTCTTGCCACTGCTAAGGATAAATGAATCCCCAAAGCACTGCAAAACTTCTGCAGTAAAAATGTAAATGGATTATCCCTCCCATTAATATCTCACTAAACAGCAACACTTTAGAAGCAATCATTCATCTGTTGCTCCCAACATAAAAGCCAAACGATGGCTTCTCTATAAATCATCCAGCTGCTGTAAGATTGGTGGAGAAGGGGGCAGATCTGACCAGGATTTTCTTAAGAGAAAATAAAATATTTAGATCATCTTGCAAGTAGGTTTTCAGAAGCCACATTTTTCTCTTTCATCAGTTCCAGTTGACAACATTTGACAGTTGTCTCTGTGACTATTTCAGCTTAAAACTGTTCACCCTGAGAACATTAAAGATTAATGTCAAATTGTGTTTGCTATGTTCTAGGCCATTGTCATAGAACTTTTTAATAGCAAAATAATAAAAAAAAATTCTGGTACAGATATCCAAAGGATAATTATGTTTATAATGAAGTAAAGGAGTAAGGGAGAGGGAAGGAAGGAGGCATATAAAAGGTGTAAGTTTGTTAACTTCTATTTGTAGCAGATCTTCAGTTTTTATGGCAAAAAAAAAATGCAATAAGAATAATAACAAGAAAAAAGAAATGACAAAACATCCCAGGAAGACTTGAGGCCAATGTTACAACATATAAGAAAGGGCTGGCAGGGATTATAGAGGCAGTCTGTGGATGGACATATAAATACAGCTGTCTGGTTCACTCTGGAAGGAAATTGGATATTGTCCTGATCAGGAGCATTTGCTAAACTGATGAAATATCGAACAAAGTAATAGAAATACACATCATGATTCCACACTATTGATAGGGAGCAAGTTATCCTTAACAAATCAGAGAATCTCAGAGTTGGAAGGGAATCCTACTAGGAGCAGACCATTCCTAAAATGTGGTTGGTTACACAGGTTCTGCATGATTATCTGAAGAGAGGAGGAGAGCCCCACTACTCCCTGAGGAAGCCCACTTCACTATTGGACAGCTAAGAATGGTCTGGAAGGTTTTCCTTACATCAAGACTAAATCCACTTTGATGAAACTTCCACTCACTGCTCCTAATTCTGCCCTGCAGAACCAAGCAAAATGAGTCTCATTTCTCCTTGACATTACAAGCCTTCTGATACTTGAGCATAACTATCATTTTCTCCCTTGCTTCTGGGGAAGCAAGAAGTTGTTTCTAGAGAAGTGAATACATCCTTGGTTCTTTCAGTCAATCTACAGGGATTGAAACATAATAGAAAGGCCCGTCACTACTCTCATGGCTCTCTTTTGGACGTGCCCCAGCTTGTCCATGTCTTTTTTAAAACATGATGCCTAGAACTGAATAAGTTATCCCAGACGTATTTTCACCAAGGCAGGAAAAGCAAAATTCTAACTCTCTGGTGCTGGATGTTTTGTGTCCCTTAATGCAGCATAGCATATCTTTACACTTTTTGGCTGCCATGTGGCTAATATTGATCTGGCAGCCTACTGAACTCCATACATACAAAAGCTGATGCTTCTGAACTCAAGGACAGGATCCTACATTTATCCCAACTCAATTTCACCTGATTCTAGGCCCACTGTTCTGGCCTGTCAAGTACTTTTCGGATCCTCATTCTGTCATCTAATATTATTCCTGCAGGGTTCGTGTGATTTGAAAACCGGATACAAACTCTATATTTGCTTTTATCACATTGCAAAGCATAACGCCAAACAGAGATCACTGAGTCACTGTAGTAAAGACCCTTCCTCTAACTTGACATTGATACGTATTAACAGCTTTTTTGGTCTAGTCATTTAACAAGTTTCACATTCACCTAATTGTACAATCATCTAATCCAGGAGTCATGAATAATGGTCCATGGGCCAAATTTGACCCCCTCACCTATTTTTTTGTGGTTAAAAATATTTTTTTAAAACACAAAATATTTTTAACTTGTAGTCTATATAGAAGCAGGCAACAGGTTGGATTTGGTCTGTGGGCTGTGGTTTGCTGACCCCTGATCTAACCCATATCCCAATATGTTCCACAAGAATGTCAAAACAGACTTTATCAAATGTTTCACTGAAATCTAAATATTATCTCTGGCATCCGCTGACACATCAATCTTAGAGACAAAATGTTAAAAAAAATTGTGATTAGCCTCAAGGTATCTGTTTTTGATGAATACATAGTGATTGATTCTTTGTGATCACCACTTCCTTTCCTAAACGTTCAAAAATCGTCCCTTTAACAATGCCAGGATGAGTCTTTTCTTAGCATGAGTACACATGTTTTCATGAGAGCTTCTTTTGCAATGGCTTTTATAAATCTTGGCTTTTAAGAATATCTTGTGTCTAGTGAGTTTATTGTTCCTCTTTATCATGCTGGGGAAGGAAAATGCAATAACCCTTCTAAGCACAGTGATTGGCTTAAAAAAGAAACTTTCACTAGAAAATGAAGGTACTAGCAAAGAACCACAGAATGCTGAGAGTAGAAGCATCCTTAGAGATCTTCTAGGAACGCCCCCTCATTTAATAGATGAGAAGACTGGGTCCTAACTAAGAGGAAATGACTAATTGGAGGCCACATAGCTAGTTAGTATTTACACAGTGGATTTGGGATAAATTTCATACTACCAAAAAAAAAAAAAAGGAAAGGAAAGGAAAGCCTACTATTTTTCTTGCCTCTTCTTTCTTGTAGCCAATAATAATATAATTCAATCTTTTTATTTCTTCCATGATGTTCAAGGTGACATATATATGTGTATACACACACACACACACACATACACACACACACACACACATGAAAGTGCACTATAATCCTTCTACTAGTATTCAGAAGAGAAAGGCAGCATTCTTTCTATTTTTTTATATGAGGAAACTGAGGCACTGGAAAGTGATTTATTTATATCATATAATAAGTGGGTGTTTCTGTTGGGACTAGAATTCGCATCTTTTTTACTTCATATACTCTATATATTAGACTACATTCTCTGTTTTCCTTGCCAGCGTACAAAAAAGATTTCCTTACATGCTGAAACAGAAAACAGAAATGCACCTGGAATGCAACTGGAAAGAAGGCAAGAATAGAGTCTTTTTCCAAGAAAGCCTTTTAGATTGGTCTCAACTTCAGTCCCTGGGTGCTTCCTTTGGAGACTAATCAAAGGAAAGGAAATAGATATCCCTGGTTTGCCCTCCCATCATCTTTAATCATGCATCCAGTAATCACAGCTATTTCATTCATAATGTTTTATTTAAAATATCTTCTCCCCCCTGGACTAGAAAATCACTGTCTCTAATTTCACTTACAAAATTAAATTCTTACAACTGCATGCCTGGAAGAGTAAGTTCTACTACTGGAACCTAGAAATCATTCCATGATATTAATCAACAAAATGATTCTTTCCAATTAAAAACACTCTATTGTAGATGTAACTTGTATGGCAAGGAGAAAAGATGAACATGGTTATTGTCCTGAGGATGTATTCACCATGATTCTTTAACACTTAGAACAACTTTATATGAGTAATTCTGTTGCTAGTTTTGAGATGGGGGAGAAGGTGAGGTGGGGAGGAGGCATTTTTTCATGCACTCAACTATTTCATATCAGAATCACAGATTATGAGAGGTAGAAGAGGGACCTTGGAGATTATTGAGTCTAATATCCTCATTTTACAGATAAGCAGACTGAGGACTAGGGAGATAATTAACTTTCCAAGATCACGATACATCTTTCTCTTCATCATTATCATCTTTACATAGTGCTTTAAAGTTTATAAAATGCCTTAATTACATTATCTCATTTGATCCTCACAATAACTCTATGAGGTAGATGCTATTTTTGTTCTCATTTTACAGAGAAGGAAACATAAACTCATTCAAAATTCATTCATTCTACCAGACTTATAGCTCATGTTGTGGCAAAGCAGAAATGAGAATCCCACTCCAGGGTTGTATTGATTCATTGGTCTAAATCTCAGTTCTTTTGAAAGTGTTGTCCTGTCTTGTTACTGACAGTATTCTCAAGTACTGGTGTTCTGCCTCAAATAAAGACTCAGTGTCTTCAGATCCACCATCAGTTTCCCTGACACTCTTAAGGACTTGATGCTTCAAGTCCGTGAGTCCTGGTTAAATCTGTTGAGTCTTGGTCAATCCAGGTGTGGCCTGGCCCATGCATGACTCAATGTGTCAAGAGTTGAGGAGATTAGAGCCATAGGAGCATCCATGACAGTACACAGGAAGCAGATTCAGTTCAATTAAACAAGCATTTACTGAACACTCATCATGTGCAAGGCACCATGCTAGACTAAAATGAAACAGTCCCTGCCCTCAAAGAACTTACATTTTACTCCAGGGAAACAACATGCATATATCATTGCATGTTGACAAGTCAATACGAAATGGGTCTAGAGTAATTTCTGGGTTTGTTAGCAGAGAATGAACAGATAGGAGCATCTGGAAAGGCCTCCTGTAAAAACATGGCACCTGTGCTGGGTTTTAGCATGAAGCCAGGAATTCTACCAGATGGAAGTGAGAAAAGGAAGCAGTCCAAGCATGGAGACAGACCAAGGGTGGGGAGCCTGTGACCTCAAGGTCACATGTGATCTTCTAGGTCCTCAAGTGCAGCCTTTTGAATGAGTTCAAGTTGTACAGAACAAATTCTTTCATTAAGGGGATTTGTCCTGTTTGGTTTGAATTCAGTCAAAGGGCCGCACTTGAGGATCTAGAGGGCCACATGTGGCCTCAAGGCTGCAAGTTCCCCACCCCAGAGACAGCCAGTGCAAAGACAATAACGAAGGTGACCGAACGTTGTGTAAGAAGAGGGTGATAGAATGTTGTGCCCAGAATAAATGGGTCGGGTTGCCTGGAATAAGTATGTGCCAGGGAAAGTGACCTTCCAGCAGTCTGGAAAGATAGGTGAAAGATCGTGAAAGAAATAAAATACCAGGCAGAAGGGGCTGTATGTGGCTGCAGAGGGCACAGGGAGCTAAACATAGTCACGCCAGGTTCCTGTTTAGGAACCTGTCCAGCAACGCCATATTCGAACGCACTTTTGACTTTTCTTCCTCTCACTACTATAAAATTATTTTCCTTCAAGCTCAGCTTCTACACCTTGAAAATCACCTGCTTTTCAAAGTCCTGATTCATTTTGTTTTTGTTATGATTATTAATAATTGATGAGGATGACACTGTTAATAATGATATGGAAGTGAGGACAGGAAGAGCTCCAGCCATGGAGAACAGTCGGGCGGAAAGAACGCTGAACAGGAAGTCCAGAGACGCTGGCAGTCACTTACTAATTGTCTGACCTTGAGCTTTCTGGGCCATCTATAAAATCTGGATAAAAATACTTGCTCTATCTACTTCACTGAATGGCTGCTGTTGGCAGAGTGCTCTGGAAATAGGCGACGTTACAGGAATAGGGATGCAGCTAGGGATTGCTTGTGGACACAGCACTGGTCCTGGAGTCAGGAAAATATGTGTTCAGACTCCTCCTGGCTCTGGGACCCCGAGCAAGTCATTTAACCCCTATTGGCTCAGTTCCTTATCTGTAAAATGGGGAGGTTCTGGAGAAAGAGATGGCAAACCACGGCACTGTCTTTGTCAAGAAACCCCCCAGGACAAGTTCATGGGATCATGGAGAGTCAGGACTGAACAACAATAGGAACAGAGCTTTAAGGTTTGCAAAGAACTTTTTTGTTCTGCTTGTTTTTTAAAATTTGATTCTCCTAACAACTGTGTCAATTCAAATATTACTGACTCGCATTTTACACTAGGAAATAAGGACCAGAAAGGTTAAGAAACTTGCCCAGTGTCTATGGGCCTCTGAATCAAGTAGTAAAAGCAGAATTTCTTAGTCTCTTACCTTTATGTGATCCTTCAGGAACTAGTCCTTCCTTTTTGGCAATAAGATCTTTCAAGATCAACTTTTTTTCATTCTGTTTATGTTGCTATTTCTAATTATGAATTTCTGTCAATTTCAGAGTCCTTTTTGCCCCATATTCCAAGTTGTTGTTTTTTTAATGTCGGGAATGGAGATGATACAATTTAAGAATTCTTCAGTTCAATATAAATATTATTGCTCTGAGGATCAGGATTATCTTTTATCTTTTTACTTTTTTGGTTAGCTATGGTATTTGAAGAAAAACAAGTAAAGAATCTCTAATAATTTTTAGAAAAAGAAATTGCCAATTTTACTTTTTTTGTGTTTGCAATTATTACCATTTGACATGTTGCCTACTTCTATTTCTATGTTTCATAGAAGAAGCATTTAAAAAAATAATGTAAAGAACATTAAAAAAAACTGTAGATAAACCATTTCGATAATACATACAGTTTCTTATCTTTTGGGTACCTAAAGTTCAACTGGAAAAAATTCATGTCTTGGTTATCCTAATCAACTCATTTTGGCCAAGTCTACACATGCCATAAATAGTACAGGTTTATCCTCTATATTGATGTGAAGTTTGTCATATTGGGCTGTGACATTCAAATTAAATTCTACAGTATCTATGAATTTCTAAACCACCAGTCCTTAAAAACAGTACAACTAATGATATGGTAAAAAGCTGTAATAGCATTAGTAGGTAAAAACAAAGATAACAACTGAGTTGCCTGAGGAGCTAGGTTTACATGTTGTTTTGAGGTCAATAAAATGTACATTTTAAGTAGTCGATTCTATGTTCTTGAATAGATGATGTCTAGAAGAATCAAGGATCTTCTTCCTATCTAGGGACCATAGAATGCAGGAAACACTATAAAAGTAAGAGGCTGTAATTTGTTCTGTGATTTTTTTTTTATATATTTCAAAATACAGTGAGCTGCTGTATGTTATCTCTACACTATCAAGAGCTTGGTGGGACTATTTCCTACAAGCCATGTTCTGGCAGGACACTCCTAGAACTCTGCTCACTACCCCCAGTCACAAATCAACATGTTATAAGATTTTTCTCTTCTAATCCAAAGGGAAGTCAATTATGGAGGAACACTACTGTGCTATAACTCAGTTGGTTGCTTGTATTGGACTGCCAGGCTCAACGGTGTGAAAAAAGGTAGGGAAAGATTAGACAAGAGACCTCTATTTAAAACCTGGCATAAAAACTTTCCCCCAAAACCCATTCAAAACAAACAATATGGTTCCTAAAGGACAGCAGGATGAAAAAGAGCTAAGAAAATTATTTTTAAAAAAATAGTCCCATATCTCCTATGAAATCCTACTCTAAGGCTCACTGTGGTATAGAGATAGCCCTTGGTTCTTCATGTAAAAGTTAGCCATAGGCTGTATCTACTTGTTGATGACCAGCCTAGCTGTCCAGAGAAGCTTTCCATACATCTGTCATCAGAAGAAAGCAAGGATGGCCCAGTACACCGAATGGATCCCCAGTGATAAACCTATGGGAGCACACCAAAGAGAGTCATTCGGCATGGCCACTCATCTTCATCACTAGAGGGAATGCCCACACAAGTAAGATCATGGATCCACTGGAAAAACAGACAACTACGCATGTGCCTTTAAAAGGCTCAAGTCAGCTTCTCTCCTGTCGTAAGGCAGAAATGAATGTGTCCATTCAATTCCCATGGGGACCAAAAAGAAGGCTGAAATTCTAAATGGCATTCAAGCTGCATCCAAGTCTGGACAGTATGTACATTTTAGAAAGGGAATATGCTGAAAAAAAAAGAGAACCCTTTCCATTAGAAAGGTTTCTCTTTAGGAAGGAATGGTTCAGGGTGGGTGAAATAGGAGAACTCTAGACTTGAGCTCTACTTCCCTCCAAGGCTAAGCATTGACTAGGTGAGTCAACTAGGAGCTAAAAGAATTATGTACTTAAAGAGTGTCTAAGTTAAGGCAATAAAGTCTTCTTTAAAAGTATAAAATATCATTTCATTAAAGAAACCCTTTACTATACTATTATAGATGAGAGCAACTTGTTATTCTATTATCATACTCCATTTGCATATTATGATGGCTCTGAAGTAATGGGACATATGCTCATAGGCTAAAAGAACAGAGAGGAAAGGGAAGAAGGATTCAAGTCAAGAAACCATCAAGCATTTATTAAATGCTTACTTGTGCTAGGCACTATGCTAAGCACTAGGAATACAAAAAAAAATATGCAAAAATGGTCTCTCCCCTCAAGGAGCTCACAATCTTATGGTGGAGACAACATGACAATGGCCATATATGTTTTTGAATACAGTATTTTACAGTTTGAAAAGCAATTGTGAGTTACTGAGTAAGACGGCCCAAGGTAAAGTTCCATAATGGAGAACCTGGTCAGCTGAAAAAGGCAGGGACAATGTAAGGACACCTGGGAGAATGGGGGATGTGGACAATTGAAGACAAACCACTTATTTCATAACTTTTCCTAGGACCCATAGCTTGTTAATTATAACTGTATATATTAATTACATTGATCTATTAATATATGAATATAATATGTAATATATAATACCCATCATATAATTATGATAGATTGTATATTGTTGCATATATATATATATATGTACATATCTCTCAGAGTATGTTTTTTCATATTTTTATCTCCAGCACTTAGCACAGTACCTGGCATATATAGCAGGCACTTAAATATTTATTGACTGATTAATCCATATCGCTATATAATTGTACAGTAAAATATGTTGCTGTGATGTTGGGAGTAAGCCTAGTTTCCTTTAAAGGGTCATCCATTTAGATGGAACAGTGAAAAGAACAATGGCCCTGGAGCTGGGAAGATCTGTGTTTAAATCCAGCCTCAGACACTTGGTAGCTGTGTGATCCTAGGCAAGTGATCCTCTGGACTTCAATTTCTTCATGGGTTAAATGGGGACAACAACAGCACTGACCTCCCAGGGCTCTTGTAAGGCTAAGATGAAGTAATTCTTGTAAAGTGCTCTGGAAACCTTGAAGTACTACATAAAATACTACAATTTGTCATTATAATACTAGATAAACAATGGTATAACAATTAAATTGCCTCAAATCCAAATCTGCGGATTGCTTTGTTGTTGCATATAACGCTTCATGACCATTTTTCTTGGATACTAGACCATTTTGCCATTTCTTCCTCCAGTTCATTTTACAGACGAGTTACTGAGGCAGTGTTAAGTGTTAAATGACCTGCCCAGGATCGCACTGCTCATAAGCATCTGGGACCAGATTTGAACTTCATGATGAGGTGTCTTCCCAATGCCAAGCTCAGTGCTCTATCCACTGCATCACCAAGCTGCCCCCTACCAATGACAAGACACCAGGGTGAAGAGAGGGACCAAGTTGATTATGTGGTCACAACCAATGTGGCCAGCTGGGGTATGTCATTTGTAATAAGCTCAAAGGATTTTTCTTTGCTAGTGAACGTAGAATAAAGGCATAGATTAATACTATTAAGTATGGGAGAATTTTCCAGATAGGTGAACAAAATGACACTTTCACATCCAGAAATGCAGGTCCATCCAGAATACTTTTAACTGCTTTAAATTTATTCTAAATTCTTGAATATATTATAAAAAGATGCCTGGCATAAACTCCCCCGTGGTGTGACACTGCAAGTGTCCTTAGGGCTTTTTCTGCTCTCTGAGAAGGCTTAGTTAGGGAGATATGGAGAATTGATGCAGATCCTTAACCACGAGGACACTGTAGGCGTACTCAATAAAATATATTGGTAATATCATTTCAAAAAATGAGAGGATGGCATAAATCCAAAGTTAGGAATATGTCCAATAGCTGTAAATTAGTTTTGTGTCTGATGAATACGGAATTCAAATGCCAGGCATAAAGAGCTTGAAATGAGAGTGAAGGAAAGAAATGAAGAACCAAATAACAACAAAATCAACAATATTTTAAACAAAACTTAGTTTCTCTGGTGTCCCTGAGGGAGGTGGCATGTTTCACAGTAAATATATTTCCTGGATAACTGGAGCTTATCCTTCAAAAATACCAAACCTTTCAAAATATATTTTCGGAAGACATCTTTCTAAGATGAATTATATACTTCTCTGCTGTCTTAAACCAAAGTCAAAGAACAAAAGTGAACTTTTTCTTGAAAATTCACATGGATTATCCTAAATACTGTAATACATAAGGAGGAAAAGTCCTCTGTTCGGGGTTACTCATATGTGTAGGGCTATGTGACTACAGTAAATGGTCTCTGAATGCTTTGCATTTTGAATGTGTGTATGTTTTATGATTGTTTCTCCTTCACTTTTAGACTTTTAGTTTTATTTCTTGGGGTATTCTACTCGCTTGCTTCTAATGATAACATTCCTATCACACCCACTGGCTAACGTGGACTTTTATCTTGTGAAATGGGGGAAACCAACTAATTTGAATTTGCTAGGATTGCATCTGATGGATTTTACTATGCACAAAGTACATGAACTTTGGAAAATGAACTTTGTGACATATTTTGACTGTTCAGTCATCTTTTCAAGTTAGTTTCTTGAACTTTTCTGTGTTCTAGATAGTTAAAATTGTCAAAAGTGGGCAAATAAATTTTAAAAAAAGATTTTGGGCTGATGTAAGAGCCTAAAATACCTACTGCTGTCACAAAGTTGCACCCACTTCAACTGGTTCAAAAATTTTTTGTCCGTTCATGTTATATTTAATGCTACTTTACTGTTATGAACCTAGCTAAAAAAAATATTCATTATTTTTGTCAATTAAAATTCAAATGCCCATGCTGAAAAATGAAAACTTTCTGTGGGTGGAGGGAGGGAGTGACATGGAGAAGGGTAAGATACTCCCTGTTTCTTTGTCGCCTCTCCCCAGATCAAGAATCAAGTTAATCTAAATTTATAGGATTTAAAGTGGGAAGGGACCTTAGAAATCCTTTGGAGCTCATTTTATAGAAGAGAAAATAATTTTCATGATTTGAAAACCTTTTTAATTAATATAGACTATATTGTCATAACATGCCCAGGATACTGTTCAGCACTCTTTCATTTTTACAAGGAAATAAAGAAAACTTATTTTCTGACATGCAAAAAGAAAATAAAGCTGACTCTCTGATAGTTATTTAACTAATGAAAAATGCCATGAGAACTTGAACCTTAGTGTTTCATAATGAAACTAGGCAGGTCCATGTTATTTGTCCTACACCCCTTCATATTTATTCCAACAACACGGAACTTTCAAAGGCACATACACTGCACTTTTCTGAATGTTTCAAAGTTAATCCATAATCATGAAATATGGTTTCATGATTTTGAAAACACAAAAACCAAAATGAAATCATACTGTAATCTACTGGGGCATGTTCTAACTCAATTTAGAGCTATGGTTTATGTTAATCTAGGTGAGCTTGGCTTTTTTGTTTTTTGAAACACTGAATTTGTTACACATGGAATAGAAGGCAGATTACGCCACGATTGGGAAAAAAAAAACAAACCAGATAACAGTCAATGTGATGTATCAATAATTACACTGGCCCCATAACCCATGTAGGACTACCTGTATGTATGTTTCCTTTTCAGTAAGAAAAAAGTCCTCAAGGAGAATGGGCATATTTTCTTTGTATTCGGTAATTTCCTCTTATCCTCTAAGACAAATTCCATGCCAAATCATGATTCCTTAACAGTTACTGATGGTGGCTAGTACAGCAGATATCCTGCAATGATCAGTGGCCCAATACATTTCTTACTGTGTAATCGCTGCTTCAGTAGATGAATTTGGCCAAATCCATTGACCCCTCCTCTTTCTCTTCCTATAAAACTGGGATTCAACATTTCTCCTCTAGAATGCATGTGCTATACGTTTAGATTGATTCAGAAGACTTTAAGTAGTGGAACAGGACTTGACCTAGCCTGCATAATCTTGGGGCAATTCATTTCATTTCTCAGGGCTTCACTTTTCCTCATCTGTAAAATGAGAGGGCTTGGATATCACTAACAGAGCTAACATTATATGACGGTAATTATCAGTAACGAGGGTAAGAGAAAGTGCTCTTCATACATTATCATCCCATCGTGTCCTTACAGCTGCCCTGATTCATGAGAACGATAGTCATTATCAGCTCCATTTTACAGGTCAGGAAACAGTGCCTTACAGAGGTAACTTGCCTATAGTAAGTCAGCTAGTATTTATCAAAGCCCTACCATGTGCCAGGCACAATGCTAAGTGCTGGGGACAGAAAGAAAGACTAAGATAAAACCCTCAAAATAAAAATAAAAAAAACTATAAAACAAAAACCAAATCCAGTACTTTTTCTCAAAGAACTCATAATCTAATTAATAGATACAGCTCATGCATATCAGAGGGATCTGAACCCATGTCTTACTGACTCCAAGTACAGTATTTTTGCCATTTTACCATGCTGTAGGTTCTCCTACTATAATTTTATGTATGTATTTCACTTCCAGTGCTGAAGAGTGGTACTTCCCTTAGAGAAGACACCACTCATTTATCACTGATTCCCAAGGCTGGAAGGGACCTCCAAGTCCAATTCTCATCTGAAGCATAAATCATCTCTACATCATTTCCAAGTAGTTATCCATTTTCTCCTCAAATAAATCCAGTGGTGGGGAAACTCACTGCCTTATAAAAGAGTTCATCCTGCTGTTGGATGGATCTCGTTTTTTTTTGCTAGTCATGATCTCCTGTCCTTTCATTTCTCAGATTCTGATCTTTAGCCTCACTGTGACTTTAAGTCTTGCCATCCCTCCCAGTTCATTATCCCTCTATTCACAGTCATGATACTATAGATGGTCATTTAAAGAGAATACTATCCCATGAAGCCCTTGCCTCCTTATCCTACTGTTGTTCCACCCCTACCTGACTTCCTATTCTATTTACTTTCTTTGTACCCAACAACTGAGACACTGAGCATGCTGAAAGGAGCCATGAAACCAGGCTGCATGGGTCCTCTAAAAATTTATGCATTCTAACCCCAGCTGCTTGTGGTAACCCTACTAATTTGTGAGGGGCAGTTAGGTGTCACAATGGGTAGAGGGCCAGACCTGGAATCCAGAAGACTTGAACTCAAATCTAGCCTCGGACATTTACTAGCTGTATGACCTGGGCAAGATGCTTAACCCTGTTTGTGTCATGAAGACTCGAACAAAACTGAACAACAAAAAAGGGGATACCTACCTACTCACATGGTTGTTGTGAGGCTACAGTAATACAGATGCAAAGCATTGTACAAACCGCACAATGCTTTCTTCCCTCCTTCCCTCCCTCCTTCCTCTCTCTCTCTCTCTCTCTCTCTCTCTTTCCATCCTGAAGAACCCAGTTGGTTGTTAGGTATTCCCCCACAGTTTTTTTTCATCATCCATCCCAATTGAATCACACAGCTACCACTGTGGTTTAGGCCTTCATTAATTTTCACTTGGAATATAGTAACGGTTTCCTAATAGTTCTTTTTCATCTTTCTACCCTTAGCAATCTGTATAGTGCCTTGCATTAACAGTTGCTTAAGAAGTACTTACTGAATTGAATTACTGGGAAGGTGTTCTTTAATTCTACTGAAATCTGCCTTTCTATAATTTTTATGTACTAATGTGAGTTAAGCCCTTTGGGACCAAGCTGAACAAAATGACTACTTCTTCCACAAGTCAGTCATTCAAATACTTGCAGACATCTATCATGTTTCTTCCTAATCTCTTCATTCATTCCTTAGGATGTAATGTCCTCTTCACACACTCTACAATCTAGCCAAACTGGATCTAATGATCAAATGAGATAATTGTAAAGCACTTAGATAGTACCTGGTACATAGTAGGTGCCTAACAAAGACTTATTCCCTCCCCTCCCCATCCTACCTTCAGAGTGGCCTTCTCTCTATTCCACCTTTCCTCTCTGTACCTTTGCAATGGCCCACCCCACCTGCCTACCTGGGATGGACTCTTTCCTTTTCTTCACGTCACAGAGCTCCTCTCTTCCTTTAAGATATGAGCTCAAGGACCATTTCAACATGAAGGCTTTCCTGATCCTCTCAACTGCTATTGCCCTGCCTCCCAAATGACCTTGTATTTAACTACCAAATATTTGTGTTTATTAACTTTATATGTGTGACACACACACACACACACACACACACACACACGTGCTATCTCCCCCCCTTGGAATGTAAACTCCTTACAAATAGGGATTGTTTCATTCTTTGAACTTCTGTCCCCAGAGCTTAGCCTATGATCTGGTACATGGCAAAAGCTTAATAAAAGCTTAACAAGGCCCTTTCTGAACTGGGGTGCCCCAAACCGAATACCGTGTCCCAGATGTGGCTTGACCAGAGTCAACAGAATGACTTCTCCTCTTATTGTGGATGTCATCTTGTGTTAGCTCACTCAAAACCATTCAAGTTCTTTTGGAGGAGACATCATACTTTCTCACCTGAACTTCTGCTGAGCCACATCCCAGAAATCCTATACTTATTGACCAAATGAGTTTTTATAACCTATTTGAGACATTATATTAATCTCTATTAAATTTTAACTTATTGGATTGTTCTTGCTTGTCCAGATTTCAGGGGATTCCCATTCTGCCTTCCAAATGGTTTAGCTCTTCCTACCAGAAAGTTAAAGATGGCAATGAAAACTTGACCTGCCAGCTTCCAGTCTATGACATAATCTTGATAAATCAAAGTAAACAGAGTAAAACAAAACCCCTTCAGAGGTCCAATAATTCCAGTTGAATACATTTAACATTGAGCCAATGGAAATTCTATTAGGATTTCGACCAGTGGCCAAAGGCTTAACTTTGTAAGTCTATCTAAAAATGGATGAGAATAAGATTATAGCAGGACTTGGGCTCTTATTAACAGTAGGTTACATGCCAAGAAAATGAATGCCTTTAAATCTTCCACTGGGTGAAAGTTTCTCCTTCTTTGCTTTACTTATTTGGAAGAGAATGTTTTTTTAACTAGGAGGAGTCAATATTAAATTAACAAGAAGAGAAAGACAATTCTCAGAGCAAATGGCTTTCAGGTTTCATTGCTTCAAAATAATATAAATAAATCTTTGTTTGGAGCATGTTAACTGCCATGAGTTTCACTTACACATCTCAATTAGTTAAACTCATTTGCTTGTCACTTCTACTACTCTGTAGCGTGACCATCCATTGCAGCCTGGCCAAAGTCATCCCTGTCCTACAGACATGCCAAGTGTGTTTTGGCTTCTTCTCTTTGCCTATGCACACTGCATCTGGTCTTCAAAAGCACACCCAAGCTTCACCCACACCAAGAAGTCTTTCTTGACTCTTCCTGTCTTAACTGACCTTAATTTTTTTCTTTTTAATGAATTCCTACACTAGAGATCAATCACCATCGAAAAGTGGTATATGTTAATGGTCTGAACTCCCCTGTACCTGACACATAGTAGACATTCATTAAATGACAACTGATTTGGGGGCAGGTAGAATTTTGGAAGGGGAACGGGAGGTGTACTACACTGACACTACAAGCATGAAGGGGATGGTACTGGTGGTGATATATTGGCTAAATTTGTTGTTACAAGCAGAGAGGATGGAAGCATTTATATTCATTCATTCAATCAATCAATATTTACTAAACACTAATGTAATGCAAACCATTCTACTGAGGAATGTGAATGAACACAAAGCAGAGTAAGAGATGGACGCTGACTTTATGGAGCTCAATCAAAGGGACAAGAGGAACTATAGCTGAGGTAGAAAAGAAAGCAGCCATGGCATGGGGGTAAAAGCAATGAATCTGGAGTCTGAATAATTCTATTATTCACCAGATCACAGGATAACAGATTTAAAGCTGGAAGGGAGCTCAAATCCATTATGTCACAGATGAGGAAACTGAGGAAAAGAGAGATTGACTAGTCTAGGATCATAAAGCTAGTAAGGACCTGAGGCAGAATTCAAACTGAGGTCATTTGGATTCTAAATCCAGCACTCTATCTACTGCAAAACTTAACTGTTTTACTATATCTTAATAATGGACAAGTCGCTGTGTTTCTGAGTCACAGTTTCCCCATCTATAAAATGAAGGTGTTGGACTAAATGATCTTTAAAGTCTTTTAATAATAAGAGTTCACATTTAAATTTCAACAAGTACTCTAATCACAATCACCCTAATGAAGCAGATGGTACAAATATTATGATCTCGATTTGTCAAATAAGGGAACAGGCTCAGAGAGTGGCTTTTCCTAGCTGTCTAGCTGTCACACAGCTAGTAAGCAGCGAGACCTGGAGAAGAATTCAAGTTTTCTGCCTAGCAAACTGTTGCCAGCTCCCAAGGGCCAGTGTAGATGACACCACCTTGCCTTCTGTGGTTCAGTGATCTCTCTTCCTCTTCTGAGCTTCTAAGTCCTTTGTCTCTTTCTATTCCATCACTTATGGGATAAGTATGATCAGAATGATACAAAGACACACACACATTTTTAAAAAACTGTCCTTTTTCCTGTTCTTCATATACAGCACCATACATCTCCTGTCCCTACACTTTTACATTAGTCATACCCTGTGCCTGCCATGTCCTCCCAACTCATAAACTCCTAACAAAATTCCTTAAATCCTTCAAGCAAGACCTTAAGTAAAACCTTTTATGTGAAGCCTTTCCTGATTATCCCAATTGCAAGTTTCCTCCTTTCCAAAATGATCCAATATTTATTTTGAATTTCTTTTCTATATACAGATTGTAATCACCTTGAGGGAAGGGACTGTCCTTTGCCTCTTTTTGTATCCCCAGAGCCTAGCACAGTGCCTGGCACATAGTAGACAATGAATAATACTGACTGATGGATTCATCAATGTAAGCCCTCTGAGCACAGGGACAGATTCATTTTTATCTTTGGTTCACCAACACCATGCATGATGCCTGGCACATAGTAGTCATTTGCTAAATGCTTGTTCATTTATTAATAGAAAAATTCACAGAGGAGGAACTCCTTCAATCAATGCACATAAGAACCTGCTTCATAACTTACGTTGTGAGAGAGTTGCTTGAAGTCATTGAGTGACAAAGATGTTAAGTGATTTGCGCAGGCCCAGAAAGATACATGTTATAGGAGAGAGAGGAGCTCAGATCTTCCTGACTTTACTGCCTCTTTCATGCAGATGATTCTTAAACCCCTATATAATACCTTATGTTTAGTCTCATTAAAATTGATCTTATTAGATTCAGTCTATCACTACAGAATGATGAGTGATGTTTTTTTTTTAACCTACGGTCCAACACATTACCTTTCCTGGTTTTGTGTTACCTTCAAATTTTTTTTAAGCATGACAACTATGCCTTCATCTAAGTGGTTCAAAAAATATGTTGAACAGGCTCCAAATGTACATGCCTGGAGAACTCTACTAGGGATTTCTTTATAGGTTCAATTTATTAAAAAAACAACAAAAAAAAAACCCCACACAACATAACTCTACTCTTTGGGTCTGGCATTAAGTTCATCTAACCGTGCCATTATCTAGTCCATATCTCTCCATCTTGTCAGAAAGATATCATGAGAAATGTTGTTGAATGGCTTGCTAAAACCCAGGTATACTCTATGTAGAGTATTCTCTTGATTAACCAGTAGAACAAACTATCTTTAAAAGAGCCAGGTGTGATCTTTCCTTGATAAAATCATCCAATCTTGTGGTAATTGTTGCTTCCTTTCTAAATGCCATTGGATGGTAGAATTTTGCTAGGAAGTTGAGTCAACTCCACTGATGTAATGTTTTGTACCTGCCACATTTCTCCTTTCTTTGAAAATGGAGAAATTTGTCCTTACTTAGTCTTGAGACATTAATCCTCTTCACTGAGATCATTCATCAATCACCTACAGCAAGTCAGGAATTACATATACCTATTTCTTTAGTACCCTAGGATGGATGAAGTTTTTCCAGACATAGAATAAGTCAAACTCATTTAGAGCAGCTACGGACTCTCTTACTGTGTCTTCATCTATCTTGGGTTTCAGTTCCCTGTTAATTTGCCTCCTCTCCTTACTTTTCCTAGTTTGAAAGTCACACTCTTAGTATTGAATAATTCTATCTCCTCTGCCTATAGTTCTAACCTCCTTTGTATTCCTATTTACCATTTTGTAGATTTGGAAACTGAGGCTCACAGAAGTTAAATGACTTTCTCAAGATCACAAAGGCAGTAAAAGAATTAGAATTTGAGATTAGAATCTGGGTTCTCTGATATTAATTAAAAAAATACTCATTAAACACCATCTCTCTGCAAGGCACCATGCATAGTATTGAGAAGATGACAGAAAGCATAGTCTCTTCCTACAAGGAGTCTCCAATATGGCCCAATAAGGTCCATAATCTCTGTAAACAAATAAAAAGAATACTAGATAGAATGGAATAAGTAGAAGAGAGGTCTAGACAAAGTGCCTGAGAAATTCGTGGAGAGAGAGAGAGAGAGAGATCCCTTTCAGCTGGTGAAGGATGAAGGAAGGTTTCATGAAGAAAGCATCACATGAACTGAACCTTGTCAAAAGTGAGAGACATCAAGGGCAGAACCTGGGGAAAAGGGGAAACCTCTTATAGAATTATAGGACTGAGTGCTGGAAAGCCTTGAGAGATTCATCTAGGAGTCAGAACCTTTCATTGTACAGATGAAGGCCAGAGAAGGGAAGCAACTTATCTATCCAATGTCACAGAAGTAGCAGTATGGATAGAGGATGGTAAGAGCAAAGACAGATATGGAAGAAGGCATGATGAGAATGGGGAATAGAAAGAAAACCTGATTGACTGGAATATAAAGAATGTTGAGAGGAGGAGCATGAGAGAAGCCTGAAAAGGAAAACTGGAGGAAGATTGTAAAGGGCCTTTCTAAGCCACAGGCACAGAAAGATTTAGGAGAGTAAGTGATGACATAAGTGGAACCAGTCTTAACCCAATTAATATTTAGGAACGCTACCCTGGATGGAAGGCTTAGAAAATGGTCACCTCATCACATCCTACTCTATCCCATTCCATCCCATCCCATCCCATCTCATGCCATCCTATCCCCAACACTGTAAAAATAATCCCATTTTGTAGGCAAAATAGAATATAACCTGCTCAGCTGAGAAAACTGAAAGTATTAGATGTTGTCAATGGCAACAAAACAGTTCCCTATCATGGATCACTGTGGCCTCATTCTGACAGGTCCAGTTGCAACCCAGCCCTGGACTGACACCAAACTGTGGATCAGACACAGTAATGCTTTGGATGCTATTTAAATGGGGGAAGGAGAGGGAGAAAAGAGGCAAAATAGGAAGCAGTATTATTTCTCCTGAATTTTAATAAGCTGAAGCAAATATCTACTTTGAAATTGGAGACTGGGGAAAGTTAACCTGTCCTTGAAATTATATAAATAATACAATTTAGTTTTATGACTCTTCTTTCCTTACACAATAACAAAACATGTGAACTACAAAAGTCAATGTTAGCAGAAGGGAAAAAACAAAGTTTCCATAAAGGTCTTAGCCTAAGGGAAGGAAGGAATGAATTGTCTGATAATTTGGAAGTCAACTATAGGTGACCACATATAAAAGACATAAGACAGTAGTAACTAGAATATTATTCAGATAGCAGTTGGCATAGCACTGCTGATACTTTCCTATAACTTACCATTTGCTCCTACCACTATACTGGAAAGATTGTCCTGTACATTTTCTTAAAAAATCTGTGTAGAAATGTAGCCCATGTAGAAATCTGTGAGGAGGCAATAAGAAGTGATATCTGGGTGACCATCTTGTCTCACCATTAGCTTTGGTAATGGATTGCCCACTTCTTGGAGAGTGGAAAATGTGGTCCACAGGTAAAGAGTTTGGGTTAAGAGTTTGGGTTCTAGTCTTAGTTGAGTCACTAATTTAATTGCGAGACCTTAGCGATCAGTAGAATGGGGATAGAAATACCCTTTGCTATCTCACTTCCAGTGTCGTTATTAAGAAAATTCTAATTCTAAACCTATAAAACTCTTCTACCCAAGAAACTCTGGAAGTTCCCTCTTATCTCTAGCATCAAATACAAAGGCATCTGTTTTATTTTTTAAACTCTTCACCACTGGGCTCCATCCCACACTCTAGCATTCCACCATTAATGCACATTTTCACATGCTTTATGTTCCTGACAAATTGGACTTCTACATGTACCACTCCATTTCTCATTTCTTTGTGCTTAGACAATCTGTCCTCCATGTTGGGGGGGGGGTGTACTCTCCTCATGTCTACATCCTAGAATATGATGAAGCTTTCTTCAAAGTTCAGCTCATGTTCCACAGAAAGACTATCCAGAAAGCTAAATTTTGTGGTTCCCATCTGCTTTCTCACTCAGGGAAACTATTTTGTATATATCTTATATTTCATTTTCTATGTACATGTTTTCCAACAAAAGAATATAAGCTCCCTGAGAGTAGAAACTGTTTCATTTTTGTCTTTGTATCTACAGTGCCTAGCACAGTGCCTGGCATACAGTAGGTACTTAATAAATATGTGTTGAGGCAGCGTGGTTCAACCATTCTGGTGAATAATTTGGCACTGCACTCAAAGGGCTATCAAACAGTCCATGTCCTTTGACCCAGCATTATCACTACTAGGTCTATATCCCAAAGAGACCACAGAAAAAGGAAAAGGGCCTATATTTTTAATAGTAGCTATTTCTGTGGTGACAAAGAATTGGCAATTGAGGGAATGACTGAACAAGTTGTGGTATATGGTTGCGATGGAATACTGTTGTGTTATAAGACAGGATGAGTAGGAGGGCTTCAGGAAAACCAGGAAATTTATATGAACTGATACAAACTTATGTGAACATAACTAGAAGAACATTGTACCTACAGAGTGACAACAATACTGTATGATGATCAACTCTGAATGACCTAACTATTCTCAACATACAAAGACCCAAGACAGTTCCAAAGGACTCAGGATGAAAAATGCTATCCACTTCCAGAGAGAGAACTGAAGAACTGTGAGTGCACTGCAAACTGAAGTACATATTTTTTCTTTTTCTTTATTAATTAGAAAATACATAATGAAATAAAAAGCATTTTTTTTAAATAGCACTAGATCTAGAGTCTGCATTCAAATCATGTGTGGGCAGGTCATTTCACCTTTATGCTTCCTCATGAGTAAAATGAGGGCATTGGACTTGAGGTGCCTTTCAACTCTATTTAATAGATTTGATATTACAAAAGTAGCATTATTGTACTTTTCCCTTCCACACAGAAAAACCTTCAATATTTCCCCATTGTCAATAGGATAAATTAAAAATTTCTTAACTAGTATTCAAAATCCTCTATAATCTGGCTTCCATATTCGATAATTCTGCAAAGGAAACTAAGAAGGATTAGTCCAATAGGTAGCAGGAAAACAAGGAAACCAAAATGTCATGAAAATCTGGGGAGGTCAGAATATCCAAAACTTTCATACCACTCCCAAGTAACTTTGTCTATTGATCATCTTCTTCCAAAAAGGAAGGAAGGAAGGAAGGAAGAAAGGGAGGGAGGGAGGGAGGAAGAAAGTAGGAAGGAAGACAGGAAGGGAGAGAAAAAAGGAATGAAGTAACAGAAAGAGAAAAAAACAAAAAAGAAAAACGGTAAGGGGAAAAGAAGAAAATGATTTGCTACTGTCTAAACATGTGTTCTTCCCTCTACCTCAAACAGTCTGGAATTCAAACCTTCACCCTTGGATACCAAATCTAGTGTTATTTATACTATACCATGCACCTCCTCTGCCTCCTAGAAGGTACTGATAAGAACAAAGATTGGAAAACCAGGGAGCACTTGGGTACGACAAAGGAGTGACCATCCTCTTTATACAAGACAAAAATCAGGAATAATAAAATTAAGACTGCCAAAGGCATGTAGGGTCAAAGCATCTGGACATTTAGGGCCACAAGGGATGTGGCCTCTTTGGTCCTATAAGGACAGAGAGGCCTGTCAACAGAGAGGCCTGTCAGCCAACATCTAGACATTGTTGTTCTGTTATGACCCCATTTGGGGTTTTCTTGGTCTAGATAGTAAAGTGTGCCATTTCCTTCTCCAGCTCAGTTTACAGATGAGGAAACTGAAGCAAACAGGGTTAAGTGACTTGCCCAAGGTCACACAGCTAGTAAGTGTCTGAGGCCGAATCTGAACTCAGATCTTCCTGATTCAGGATGACACTCTCCACTGTGCCTTCCAGCTGCCCCATACCTACAGATAGTCATAGGCTGTTCATTAAGCCACTTTAGATTCTCTCTTTCAAAGGAGTGAATCACAGTTCATTTGCTACTTGAATTAGCAGCTAGTAAAGGGCTCACTAATAAATCAAGTTGCAGCAGAATTGATGGTCACATTTACCAGTTTTGAGTTACAGGCTATTGTAAAAGGAATGGACAGGAGAACTAGGTGGTAGCTCCTAATCTTCCCCTTAATAATTGTGTGATCTTTAGGAAATCATTCAACCTTTTGGGTCCTAGTTTCCTCATGTATTCCTCAAGAGACTAGATGATCGCTAGAATTTCTTCCAGTTCTAACACTGGATGACTCTTTATGGGTTCCTATTTTTTAGCCTTTTAATCTCCTTTATTATCATTGCTAGAATTCTCTTCAAATCCGTTTCAAACATTGGAGCACAAAATGGGCTCCAAAATAGATACAAATGGCACTGAGACTCCTAAAAACCATGTTAGTATACATATTCATATACATACATAATTCTATAAACATAGATTTTTAATGCAAATTCTTTTCAATACATTAATTTCCTACCTTCTTTGAAAATATATATTAAACATAATTTAACATTTCCTTGATGACTTCCAGGTATCATCATAATTATCAATTACTATACACAATGCCCTTAGAGGCAACTGGATTCTATAAGACCCTAGAAGGCTCTCTACTTTTTGGTGCAGATAGCTGCTGGGATGTCCCTATGAGTGAGTGAAAATGGTGGTCTAAAACATAGCTCAAGCAGATGAAAAGTAGAAGGTGATTTGCAAGATACTGAAACATAGTATACATAGAGTTTGATTTTACTCAGATTGTCATGATTTGATTTAACACTTAAAATATTTAGATTATGATATCAAAGGAATAAGTTCCCCAGGTCTCTAAATCAGGGCATTTAGGGTCCATAAATATGTTTAAATATGTGTGTGTGTATGTGTGTGTGACACACAAACACAGACAGGGAGAAAGGGAGGGAGGGAGGGAGGGAAGGAGAAAGAGAGAGAGAGAGAGAGAGAGAGAGAGAGAGAGAGAGAGAGAGAACTGCTCTAAATGGATATAGAGTAGTTTCAAACTTTAATTCCATGTTTCTTCAAATTTTCTTACACTTATCTATTTGTACTACTTCCACCTAAGCCCCTAGGTGGTGGAGTGGAGTGCTAGGCCTGGAGTCTGGAAGATCTGGATTCAAATCTGGCCTCAGACACTACCTGTGTGACCCTGGGCAAGTCACTTAATCCTGTTCACCTTGGTTTCCTCTTCTGTAAAATGAGCTGGAGAAGAAACTGGCAAACCACCCCTACCTCCAGTACCTCTGCCACAAAATCCTCAAATGGGGTCACAGAGAGTCAGACATGATTGAGATGACAACATACTACTACTATCCAAAACTTGTTAAAAAAATAAAATAAAACTTCCTTTGCAAAGTCTTGTTAATCTTATTACATTTTTGCTTAGGGTAAAGGGACCGAAAATAGAATATTTAATACAATGATGTGTGAATTATTTGGCAGAAGCAGTAATTTTTATATGCTATCATTCTGTGATAATAATGGACATTTACGTATGCTTGTGCTGACAAAAGGCTGGCTGAGGTAGAATATCTAATCTTGACCAGAGCAAGCTAGAATGAGCTGCTTTCCCCATTTTTGATCAGTTCAACAAGATGAATGGTGGGTTTCATGCCATACACACATTTCAGCGCTTACTCTTGTTTTTTATTTAATTTATTATTTTTAAGAATCAATATTAGTCAAAAGAAACATGTAAAAGTTGTAGTTCTTAATAACTATAAGAGATACTATAGAGGTTATTCACATGGAGAAGTCAAGCATTACAAAGACCAACTAAGTCTAAAATTAAACAAGATCAGAAACACTAAAGGACAAAGATAATGCAGCTGAAAATGAAAAAAGTCACAAACTAAAAAAACTATTGCTATAAAAGAGTCAAATTAATTTCTGGAAAAGAAACAAAGATCTGAGTTGGCAGCCAAAGGATTTTATTCCTCTATATTGCAGAATGGGCTTTTTGAGGTTAGAAGAACAGTGAGAATACCAGTAATATTTCTTAAAGCTGCCAACCATGGTTACGAAGAAAAATGTTTGTGGTAGGCAAGACAATACAAAGAACAGAGTATGGAAGATTGAAAAAAAAATAATTTTTACCATGCAACACTTTTTCATTCAAATCTACACCATTGTCAGAAGGACTCTACAGTGAGTTTGTAAGATCTGGGATATAAAAACCCAGAAAAAAGATTTCTTTTTAAATTTCTAGTGGACCTGAATATCTCATTCTCACTGAGGAAAAGATTAATTCTCATGAACATATGATTAGATGATGAGAAGATTTGTTCCAAAATTGAAATAAAATGATACAACACAATCCTAACCATGCTTCATAGCATGAAAATTTATCAGAGTGTAAACTAAACATGCTTCAATGCCCTTGGAATTTGCCTTTTTTAAACTCCAATGAAAACCAATGGACTATAATCAAGGCTACATTGGAAATATGGACTGTTCATCAAAGGTATACTTAATATCAAATGTGACAGATGTGGTTTGTAAGGAAAAATTAAAAGGCATATATCAAATGTTTGTGACCTCAATGCTAAATCACAGAAAACAAGTGAACATAGTAAAAGATAAACTAACATATTAAAATTTTTTTTAATATAAAAAACTGGATGATACTATATGGCATTAAATTGGATAACTTTGCCCTGTCTCAAGTAATTTGCTTGCCACAATACATCTTGACAAGATACAAACACTGATGGGGCAAAGCAATCTATGGTTTTGAGATTCCTTGTATATACTATTAGACACAAGGTCACAAGTTCATAGAACATCATAGATTTAGAGCAAAAAGGGAAAAGAGCATTTGTTTAATGAACACTTACCATTTTACAGATGACAAAACTAAAGCTCATTTAGGTTAAATGACTTGCCCAAGATCACACACCAGGGGCAAGATTTGAACCCAGGTCTTTTGATGCTAGGCTAAAGGGTTAAAAAGCTGGCCCGGTAATTCAGAAGACTTGGATTCAAGTCCTACATCTGAGTGGGAGTTCTACAAAGTGATGAGATTATAGGTCTGTTCCTCTCTCTCTTCCCTCTTTGCAATATGGATCTTTCTAGATCAATAGTTTTCCTCTAGCAAATAGCTATCCATTAAAAAAAAAAATCTTCATGAAGTTTGGGGAGGAGCCTTATAACATCACTGAGTTTACTGAACTATTATCTATTATTTATGACTATCGAAATCTTTCTTGGACTTATTTATATCTTTAAATGATCTTTAGGGAGTATCAAACTTCAAATCTTGATTTGATCCCGGAAAAAGTAGAGATTGGGAGGCAGTATGACATGGTGGGGAAAAAGCTGAACTTGGAGTCACAGGACCCGAGTTTTGGTTTTGGTTCTGCTATTTTTTTTTTTACCTTTGGTAAATCATTAACCTCGCTGAGGTTCAGTTTATTTATCTGTCAAATGAGTGGGTTGGACTAGATGAATTCTAAAGTCTCTTCCACATCTAGACATGATCCTATGATCTCAGTAACATTCTTTCATGTGTCTTAAGCTACATCTAACCAGATGGACAACAAGCTATTCCCAGAATTAGACAGGACAAAATCAGACTGGATGATATTTAAGAAACTAGATTGTTTTTAATTCTAAGCTGCTTGCTGCTGCAAAAATCCATCTCTGGCACCAATATTCTCCAAGACACACTACATGATTACAAACCACGGAATACCATGTTCTGCAGGGAAAAAAACCAACAAGATTGCAGATGAACAAAGGGGAAATGAAAAGATACATGGGGGTGGGAGGAAGGAGGGAGGCATATTGCCATTGATGACTTGCACATAAGAAGTAGATATAAAGAGATTATCATAGGGATGTCTGCTTGCAAAATGAGGTGGGCTGCTCTCAAAGCACGAATGAGAGGATAGTTCAAGTGGATAGATATGAAAGGAGGGGCTCCTTCCCAGCCAGGAAACTGGTTTATTTTATAGTAGATCAAGGTTTCCTAAGGGAATCCTTTCTGGAACTTCTGCTGGGGGACTTTGTGACATTAATAGAACTAGAAGATGATATCCATGGGATTTACTCTAGGGGATTCGTAGAAAGACAAGGACAAGAATTGTACTGGATGAGACACAGAGGGCTTGTGACTAGCTCCTGTAAAAGGAGAAACTTATGATGAGATAATCTATCCAAGTAACAAAGTAAATGCTTCTTTCAACTAATGAGGAATATCCCTGTAAGGGGGAGCAATGTATTACAGTGAAAAGGTCAGTGGATTTGGCCTCGGATGCCCTGGGTTCTGATCCCAGCTCTGCTTATGCCAGGGAGGTAACCATGCACAAGGCACTTAACCATTCTGGGGCTCCAGTTTCCTCATTTTAAAATGAGGGCATTTTTACTTGAGAAAGTTTAATGTTGCTCCCAGTTCTAAATCTACAATCCTTAGATTCTAGTTTCCCAGGATATGATGAGCCAGCCCACATTCACACTGTCCATGCCCTTCGTGATTTAGCAGAATATAATACTTCTTTCTCTCAGCTTTTTATACTGAGGTATACTGATTTATTTTTCAGGTTATTTTCACATGGAAGGTTCTCTATCCTCATATTCATTTTAGTTGCCCTTCCCTGAACCTCCTCCAACTGCAGTCTTCCTTGAATAAGTAGAATGGCAAACAATATTCTGGGTATAGACACACATAACGTTTTCTTTATACTTTTCCCCCCCTAAGACCTTTCCTGATGATGCTCAGTATTTTCTTGACTTTTTTTTGGGAAGTGTGAGGAGAGGAAAAACAGCAGTAACATAATGGGCCTATCTTCAGGGAATAGTTCATCTTTAATGATTTCCACCTTCCTTTCCTAGGACTAGGGATGGTTCAGAGGCTGACATATTTCAAGTATAGCTTGGGTTATTTTTTCCTTAAATGCATTACCTTATCTCAGACTGGTGAGGCCATCCACTTTAGAGAAATCATCACAAGACTGAAGCTATTTTAAAAGTTTTCATTTTGTGGGAAACGAAAAGATGAAATCATCCTCTGCAACACATGCTTGTTCCTTTGAATAGTTCCTTCTTCTATGTCTTTTCATTTCTCATACTCTGTAGGGCTGAAAGGCATTATAGGAATGAACACTATCCTAATAGCTCTTATGTTTCTAGCCTGAACCCTCAGACTGCTGGCCCTGGAGTTGGTAAGAGTTGAGATCAAATCTAGCCTCAAACACTTACTATGTGTTAAGTCACTTAACACTGTTTGCCTCATTTTCCTCATTTGGTAAAATGAGCTGAAGAAGGAAATGTTAAGGAAGGGTCCCTCTCCTAGAAAGGAAAAATGTTTATGATATAGTTAACAGAGGTTAGCTAAGGAGTCCTTTTCTAAAACTTCTGCTACAGGACCTAGATCTAAATTTTATACTTGGGCCACTACTGGGAGGTGAATATAGAGTAAACAAACTTAAGAAGAAGCCCCAGTTCTCATACTTTTATTTTGCTCATCCTGGTAACATAAAGCCTGACAATCATATCAGTCTATGAATTTAGTCATTATGAGGAAAGGAAAGAGAGAGAGTGGGAGTAACTTTTTATGTTGTGTTCTAGAAAGTCAATGCCATGACTGTTCTCTCTATATGGGAAGCAACTGTGAAGACTCATGGATGGTGAGACTTCCTCCTCCCCGTCTGTTGGCCAGCAACAAGCCCTAAATTAGTAAAATTTAACTATAATAAACATGCTGCAAATGAATTATATTTAACTATAACAATCACCTCAGGGTTTGTTTCAAGACAGCATAATTTTAGCAAAGCTCCCATAAGTCCCCCAACTAAGACAGAAAGTAATTACCCAAGGATCTATTGTAATGAGTTCACCGACACTTGTTATTTAAACTGTGCGAACATTCCAACTCTGGAAGAGAGACAGGCACAGGCAGTGAACTTCTGAATGTACACAGCTGAATGCAATGAGGACACTGTGCAGAGAAAAATATGTTTCAGAAAAACATAAATATGGTAAAATCTCATGTATTCAGACTTCACTCATTTAGAATTTGGAATGCTTCTTTGGAAATGAACTAAAATTTAGCTGGTCACTAGAAAAAAAAAGCTGGGTCCTGCTATGCCAATGAATAAAATGTTTAAGATAATATGAAGAATGTTTATCTACTTGATAGAGTGGGTTGTTTCCAAACAAATTATTACTTGAAAACTATTAATTTATTTACAAACAACTTACTGGCAATGTAAGCAAACTAAAGAATTGCTTAGGCACCAATGTTTTTATATGCTAATTAAAACTTCTATTACTAAAACAGAACCTCTATTAAACAAAATACTATTGGGTCAATAATTCCAGTTGTTGCATGTGATTTTTTTTTTCCTCCAACTGGACCTGAGGGAGAAACTCCTAGGGAGAACTCCTGGGAGAACTCCTAGGGAGAAAAAGCCCTCTACCAGTGCAGATTGGCACCTGCTTTGTAACTTAACGTTTCAAAGAGGTACAGAGAGGTAAAATTATTTGTCCAGGGTTATACAGCCAGTATGTGCCAGAGCTGAAGTCTGAACGCAGATTTTTCAGATCCTAAGGAAAAGTCTTGTGGCGATGAGGTGGCACAGGGTAGCTAGGTGGAACAATGGACAGACTGCTGGCCCTGGAGTCAAGAAGACCTGAGTTCAAATCTTGCCTCAAATACTTAGTAGCTGTGTGACTCTGATTAAGTTACTTAACCCTATTTATCTCAGTTTCCTCATTTGGTAAAAGGGGCTGGAGAAGGAAATGGCAAACCACTCCAATAGCTTTGCCAAGAAAACCCTGAATGGGGTCATGAAGAGTTAGACACAGATGAAATGACTGAACAATAACAACAACCACTTCCTTACGCCAAGTCCAATATTATCAACAGCACCATGGATAGACCATATAAAATGAGGGGGCCTGAAGAAAATACCTCTATGTTCCCTTTCAGCTCTAAAACCCTAGGATTTCACTCCTACTTTTCACTAACAGATTAATCATTTTTTCAGCTAAATTCTTAATTAGTGAGGTTTTATTGTTTATTGTTTATATTTACAAGTATTTTTTCATTTTTAACACAATTCATATCATAATAAGAATCAAATAAATCAAATAATAAAAACCAAATGAAACAATTTCAACTTTTGGTCAGGTGATAAGCATCTTAAAGCATCTTTTAAAGCATTTACAATATAGACCACAAACGAATTGGTTTTTAACATTAACTGAGGCACAAATAATAACTATGTATGCTAACTTCACAAGCCCTCGACCTAATTGTCTCCACACTTTTACTAAGAATTAAAGGACCCTAACTTATTGTTGTTGGTCTAAAGTTCTAAGCCTAATAGCTTAATTTTAGACTTAACCTTGGATGTTCCCCTACCAACAATCTATAATTTAATGGATCTGGTATTAAGCTTACAAACCTTTTGACTATAGGAAATTGCCACTAAGAGTAGGGACATTGCGGGGAAACAATATCTCCCCAACTCCATTTCAGTTCCAGGCAGGAGTAGATTGTCAACTTTCATTCAGTCATGCTTAAAGTCTGCCAGGTGTCAGTGGGGAAATTGAGGCAGGAGTATCCTACCTCAGCTCAAACTGAACAACCACTCTCCCACCCTTCCCATGAGATCATCTTTTCCAGTTCATGCCAGCATCTCACAGGCTTACTGGTATCATGGATTGGAGGCTCAGACAGCCTTTCTTGCTATCCATACCCGGAGTTAGACTCAGAAGAACAGTCAGTTAATAGTCCCATAGAATCTTAAAATAGCAAGTTTCAATAACCAGATTTCAGATATGACTATGATTTCACATTGGCTAAGGAACAGCTTTTGAAGCACGTCTTAAGTGACTTACATGCCTTTCTATACTTGTTATAGTTCCTGATTAAATAACAATTATAAAATCAAATTTACCATTAAAACCTTAACTTTTCCATCAATGCCAAATTTTACCCGAAGTTACCTGCCTCTAGGAAACTTAGACTAAAATTCTTTTCCCCAAACTAAAGATGTCTCTGATTTAGTCTCAGCAATTAATTCAGTCAATTGTTTTAATACTAATTGCTTTTACATCATTTTGTAACATCCAGTTTTTCTCCCCATCTCTTCCCTCCCCCCCACCCCCTAATACCTTGCATTCTGATTACTCCTTCCCTCAACGTATCCTCCCTTCTATCACATCTCACTCTTCCCTTATCCCCATCTTCTCTCTTTTCTTGTAGGGCAAGATAAATTTCTATAC
>CM053773.1:111171655-111231341 GCA_028658325.1 Potorous gilbertii
CAATAAAGACTAAATATGTGTTGTTTTGCAAAAGATTTTCATAATAATCATGTTGTATAATACTAACTATATTGCCCTCTATTCTACTCTATTCCTCCTTATTTTTTTATTCCGTCATTTGACGTTGTTCCTTCCCAAAAGTGTTTATTTCTAGTTACTCTCTTCTTTCATTTGCCCTCCCTTCTATCATTCCCCTCATTCCTCTTGTCCCCTCCTCCCCTACTTTCCTGTAGTGTAAGATAGATTTTCATACCCAATTTAGTGAGCATGTTATTCCCTTCTTAAGCCATATGTGGAGAAAGTAGCTTCATTTTCCCCCTCTCCCTTTCTCCCTTTTCTCCTCTATTGAACAAGATTTTTCTTATCTCTTTTATGAGTTATAGCTTGCCCTCTTCCATTTCTCCCTTTCTCCTCCCAGCATTTTTCCCCCTTATCCCTTAATTTTAGCTTTATTTATTTATTTTTGGATATCATCTCTTCTGATTCAACCCAACTTGTACCCTCTATCTGTGTGTGTGTATACAATCCCTCCACCTACCCAAATACTAAGAAAAGTCTCAAGAGTTACATGTATTTTCTTTCCATATAGGAATGTAAACAGTTCAGCTTTAGAAAGTCTTTTATGATTTATCTTTCTTGTTTACCTTTTCATGCTTCTCTTGATTCTTGTGTTTGAAAGTCACATTTTCTCTTCAATTCTGGTCTTTTCACGATGAATGCTCGAAAGTCCTCTATATTATTGATCAACCATTTATTCCCTTGAAGTATTATACTCAGTTTTGTTGGGTGATTCTTGGTTTTAATCCTGGTTCCTTTGACTTCTGGAATATCATATTCCAAGCCTTTCTATCCCTTAATGTTGAAGCTGCCAGATCCTGTGTTATTCTGATTGTATTTCCACAATACTTGAATTGTGTCTTTCTAGCTGCTTGCAACGTTTTCTCCTTGACCTGGAAACTCTGAAATTTGGCCATAACATTCCTAGGAGTTTCTCTCTTCAAGTCTCTTTCAGGAGGTGATCAGTGGATTCTTTCAATACTTATTTTGCTCTCTGGTTCTAGAATATCAGGACAGTTTTCCTTGAAAATTTCATGGAAGAAAATGTCTAGGCTCTTTTTTTGATCATGGCTTTCAGGTAGTCCCATAATTTTTAAATTGTCTCTCCTGGATCTATTTTCCAGGTCAGTTGTTTTTCCAATGAGATGTTTCATATTATCTTCTACTTTTTCAAACTTTTGGTTTTGTTTTTTAACTGCTTGGTTTATCTCATAGTCATTCATTTCCCCAAACTCAATTCTCTCTTTCAAAGAACTATTTTGTTCAGTGAGCTTTTGAACCTTCTCTTCCATTTGGCTAACTCTGCTTTTTAAAGCCTCTTTCTCCTCAATGGCTTTTTGGACCTCTGTTTCCAATTGAGTTAGCCTCTTTTTAAAAGTGTTATTTTCCTCAGCATTTTTGTTTGTTTGTTTTGGTTCTCCTTTAGCAAGCTGCTAACTCACTTTTCAAGCTCTTCTATTGCCCGTTTAAGTTCACTTTGGAGGCAATGGAGGCAGGGGTCTTGACTTCTTGTGACAGTAAGCCTTGTTCTTCATCATCCAAAAGGATGCGAGGAAATGCCAGTTCACCAAGAAAATGACCTTCTATGGTCTTATTTTTTTTTCCCTTTTTTGGGCATTTTCCCAGCCAGTTACTTGACTTCTGAATCCTTTGTCAAGAGGATGGCCCTATTGCCCCTCCTCTCCCCAGTATTGTGTTCAAGGCTGAGATTTATCTCAGCTGCTCAATTTCCCGGGGCTTTGGGTGGGGACGGGCTGTCACTCAGGCCTGAGATTTAGATCAGATGCTTCCTACCACCAGAGGCTTTAAGCTGAGCTGTCTGGACAGTGGACCCAGGTTGCTTCCTGGCCATCATAGCTGCCTGCAGTCTGTTGCTGTTATTGCTGCCGTCGCCTGGGGCTACTGCTGGGGAAACCCTGTTTCCTTCTCGCCCAGCTGGGAAAGCCTCCCACACTGACCTTTGAAGTGTTCTTTGTTGCTTGTGGGTTAAGGGATCTGGGACCTTCCCTGCTGGGAATTCTGCCCCAGAGGTCTGTTCAGGTCCTGTTTTTCCCAGTGCCATGTGACCAGGCCTGGGCTCTGCTCTGGCTTAGCATCCCATGAGATAGACCTTTCCTGTCAGCCTTCAAGCTTACCATTGGCTGGAAACCTCTTTCCCTCTGTTGTTCTGTGGCTTATGCTGATCTAGAATTTGTTGAAAGTCATTTTTTACAGGTATTCTGTGGGGGAAGCAGTAGAGTATATGCATCTTTATACTCTGCCATCTTGGCTCTGCCACTTTACAAGCATTTTTTAAGAGAACGATTATATTGGACACAGTGCTAAATACTGAGGATACAAAGAAAGACAAGGAGCTCACAATCTAATGGGAGAGAATGCGAGAGGTCAGACTCTCCAGTGTAGGAAGAGACATGGGAGACAGAATTTTGAAAGAGGGTGACTGACAGTATCAAAGGTTGCAGAGAGGTCAGAAGGATTTAGAAAAGATCATTAGACTTGGAGATGAAGAGATCTTTGGTAACTTTGGAGAGAAACCAGACTGCCCAGGGTTAAGAAGAGAAAAAGTGAAAGGAAAGGAAGCAGAGCTATCAACTCTAGATCCACCCTGTGAACTTCTCAGGAATGTGTGACCTGGAAGGTAAGTAGACCCTATCTGCTGCCTTAGAATTAGCCCACTTAAGTATGGAATGTCTCATCACCAGAAGGTTGGTCACAAAGTGATGAAATTTTTGGTCAGTGAGAGGACAAAAACACAAAATGGCCCTCAATTCCTTTGCTTTCTGGAGCAATAGTGTGTCAGTGTGGAAGAAAATGGGTCAATGGGTGCTCTGCTTAAATTTTGTACCAAGAACAAAGGGTAGCTAGGTGGCACAGTGGATAGAGTGCTGGACCTGAAGTCAGGAAGATTCATCTTCCTGAGTTCAAATCTAGCCTCAGATACTTAGTAGCTATGTGACCCTGGGCAAGTTACTTCACCTGGTTTGCCTCAGTTTCCTCATCTATAAAATGACCTGAAGAAAAATATAGTTAAACCATTCCAGTACCTTTGCAAAAAACTCTCCATATTGGGTCATAAAGATTCAGACATGGCTGAATAACAACAATAATTTAATTTAACTCCTGGAATTCTTAATGTGAAAGGCATTGTAGATAATAGAAAGCTAGTCTTAGAATCAGGAAGACCTGGGTTCAAGTTCTGTCTCTGACAACTTACTTTTAACCTCTCAGTGCTCTAGGCCACTCTTTGAGATTATAAGCTGCACATGGCTAATATGGAAATATGTTTTGCATGACTTTACATGTATAATCAACATCACTTGCTTATTTTCTCAGTAGGTGGGAAAGGGGCAGACAAAAGGGAGTGAATTTGGAACTTAAAATCTTTAAAAATGAATTTCAAAAAAATTTTTGCAAGTCATTAGGAAGTTCTATATATAAATATATATGTACATATGCATATATAGAGTGTAAGTTACAGAGAAAGTAGAAGGTGTTGGCTCACCAGTGAATTTCTTTTATCAGTGAAATCATCACCATCTTCATCTTGTTCTTTATTGCAAGATATTTGTCCAATGACTACGCTATTGATGCCCTACTAGAAGAGCTTCCGCACATTTTTACTGCCATTACTGCCCTAGAAGATACCAGACATAAAGGCGTTGAAGTATAATGGCAAGATGGCTCACAAGTTTTCCTTGGAAAGCTAAATAAAGCTGTTGTCTTTTTAATCATGTGTCTAAAACCAAGCACAAATACGCTTCTGTTGAACACTTACTTGACCATCTTCACTTTGCAATAATGCTCACATGAAAACAAATCATCACGAATATAATCGCAAGGACTCTATCAACAATGGCTGCAGAGGATAAACACAGAGAACTTCTGTAAAGGACTTGACAAAAACCTCCAGAACCAAGTCAATACGTAACTTCTTGCACCAGGGAATTCTTAAAAAAGAAAGAAATTTGTATTAACAAACATTAAATGACTGGTTTTAGATGTAGGGTTCCCGGGCATTTATGTGCTGTCAGATTTTTAAATGATCTGGGTACAGAAGAAGGTATAAAGATAAGAAAGCCTGTAGTCCTAATAGAGTCAATCTGATTTATTTAATTATAAACTCTGTAAAGGGGAAATTGAAGAAACACATACACACACTCTCATTCATTCATTCAATAAACATTTAAGGGCCAAATACTGTGCCAGGTGCTGGGGATACAAAAAGAGGCATGAGACAGTCTCTGCCCCTCAAGAAGCTTACTATACCCACAGATACACACACAAAGGCATGCAAGTATATTAATTCTGTCACCATTTCTTAGAACACTTTAGCTGATACAAGACAGCCACTCCAAAAAGGCCCAGAAACCATACTGGTAAACAAATACTTAATCTTCTTATCCAATGGAGAGTGGAAAGAATCAAAGGGAACAATGATTTAGGGGAGAGCATAAGCTCATTTGCAAAATGTTTTGAAAGAGGACAGGAGAAGAACATGAGCAGTACTGTCTCACAAAAGGCCAAAAAGCGGTACAAATAAAAATGAGCCTTCAGAGAGGTCAGCATGAAATCTAGGTAAGTCTCAGAGTATCTGTACCCTGAGAGTGTCTGCAGTTAAAAGTGAAAGGACAACAAACAGATGTGAAATTAAACAGAGTTTTTATGGTAATCTATTCTCAATGGTGATGACAAGTGAAATCATAAAACTTGGACTGCCCACTCAGGACTGTTATACTAGGTTCACAGGTGGTAACAGAGTTTGAAAAAAAGTCAGGATAAGAAGCTGGGACCAGGATTGAGTAGGGGGAAGAAACTAGGCTTCATTGCCTCTGAAGAACTGTCAGTTCTTACAAAGATCCCAAACTGCTCTCTGCCAAAAAACACACCAACCCTCTTTCTCAGTCAGTATCAAGAACGTAAGATGGAGCACAGGTAATAATGCAGGATGTGAAAAACGTGCAACAGCTAAGATCTGCATGAGTGGAAAATAGGTCTACACAGATGAAACCATGCATATATTAAATATCAGTAACAGTTGAAAGCTGGCTTATACTTAGGAATGATGTCATTATGTACATGTGAATGTTTTACTCTATTTCAAAAGTGGCCTTATAGAATTTTTTTTAGATCACTGATTTAGAGCTGGAAGGAAAATTAGAAGAGTCTTTTTTCACAGCTGTGAAAACTGAAGCCCAGGGAGGTTGTTATAAGACTAGGTCGCAAGCAGGAAAGTCAGGAATGTGTCACCAAAATAAGGTCAGTAAGATAATTTTTACTAGTTTCTCTTCAAGGCAGGCGCATCTTTTATCATCCACAAGTTTCTAGTGGTAGAAGAGATGTGAAGAAGTCACCTGGGTTCACCTTCTCACTAAGATGCTATACTATCCTACAGTCTCAGCAAACAATTCCTTTATTTAACAAGATCTCCAGCAAAGCAAAACAAAACAAACAGGCAGTTCCATCAAACCTAAATTAAATCACCACTTCCGCTGCAGCTTATGTATGCCAGGGGCTCTGTGGTACAATGTTGGTATTTTTATTTCTTTCGAGTTCCTATTAGTGTTTTGTTTCTATTGCATTCTCATAGCTATACACAGTAGTGATTTATAGAATGGGGTTTTGCTCAGACTAGTCTAAGCAGTAATAAAGGGTTGTCACATGACAGTCTATCCCTTGCCTGTTTGCTGATCTTGGTACAGCACCTTTACCAGTGATGTGAACGGAATCCTGTTAAAAGTAGACAACAGCAAGGCAGATAAATGTACTCTCAAGGACTGTCAATCACTAAATGCATGGGACCTTCACTGTGCTGAGCCTAAGCATAACTGAGTTTGAAATGACTGCTTTGGGGACACTGAAGACTTTGGGCAAGTCGAGTATCTTCTGTGGGTCTCAATCTCCTCACAAGAAAACTGGAGGATCTGGACAATATCAAAGGATGACAATTTATGAGCCCAAGGGCCAAATTCAGCCCCCTGCCTGTTTTTGTGGGAATAGTTTTTACCTTTTTTAAATATAATAAAACTACTTTAAAATGTAAAAAAAAAAAACAAAACAACAACACATTCCTAGCCCATCAATGTACAAAAAGAGGAGGCAGTCAGATCTGGTCCTTGGAAAAGAGTGAATTCCTGTGCAGAAGAGGGGATTCACAGTCACATGCCAGGTGAAAAAGATGATGGAGTCCCCTTCTAAGATTCTGTAACTCTATGACCTCCTAAGTCCCTAGCTCTAAATTCTATGATAAGCTTAATGTTATGTAATTTCTCTAAGATTATTATAAACAGAGATTTTGCTTCCATCTTGAAGCAAATAAAACATAATACCCTGAACAAAAGTATTACTGAGCTTCTGACAATGTGAGTGTGTTGGGCAGTTGGGAAGATAGGGAAGTATATATCATAATTAATGAATAGTTCTGCGTCTCCTAAGATTTATTTAGTATATTCAAGGGATTAATATAAGCACACAATTTACCCAGATTATCAGTTATTATTCACATGTTTAAATTTCACACAAAGAATAAACAGCCTGAATGGAGCATCATTCTTTATGTTGCTAAGCTGCCTGTCTTAACTCTTAGCTTTGGGTGAAATCAGATTCCAAGCAGTCTTCATGATAAAGCCCTCCCATGATATCTCCAGACTGTACCAGTCTGACATTTATCATGATCAAAGACAAGGCCCTAGACATTGGAAAGGCAGCATCACAAGTCAACAAATATTAAAGACCTTCTAATATAAATTCAAGATGCCAACCCTTAATTTAAACTTGTTCTGTAGCTGGTGCTCAGAAGTTAAAAAAAGTAGTTCACCTTGATTATTAACATGACAGCAAAACCTCCAAGATGTAAATATTCAGAATATCAATAGTGAGACATATTAAAATAGTGCAATACTTCCAGTTGTCTTCATAAATGAATGTTTACTGTATAAAGATACTTTCCACGACATTTTCTTCCTTAGGCCAATTTCCAAATTCGAGGACTCTTCAAGACTATATAGTGATAACTCAAGAAGATAGGCTGTGTACTTACGATAAAACTCTTTGAAAGATAAGGCACAGGAAAAAGAAAAGTCTTTTTGTAAGGCTGGGAATCACCACTGAAAGCATTCACATTATTGAAATAGTCTGATGACAGGAAATCTCCAACAGATTTCTCAGGGTATTTCTTGAACTTACAAGTAGAAGCCAAAGTCATCAGGTACATTACAAGAGCCTGTTGCTCATTTGAAAGCTACAGAATAATTACACTTACAAATGTATCTTTCGCTTTAAATGGGAAGGTTTTTTTTAAAATGATAGTTTTAATTCCTTTCTCTAATTACACATATCAAGTAGACTACATTGATCATAACGATAGTAAAGTTATACCAATAAAACAAGGGAGCTATTTCAATCAAAATAACACAAATAACTTTGTATAGCGGTAAGACTGGTGGACTTGGAGTTGGAAGGCCTGAGTTCAAAATATTAGCTCTCACACTTACTAGCTGTGTAACCCTGGTAACTTCTCTCATCCTCAGTTTTCTCATCTGCAAAATGGGGCTTAAAAAAGCACTTACCTCTTATAACAATCAAATGAGATAGTGTGTGCAAAACATTTTGCAAACCTTAATACATCATATAAATGTAGGCTATTATTATTATTAAATCTTGATATTAGGTACAGTACAATAAGTGTACTGTTAATAAGACACATGCTCTTGATGGGGGAAAGGTCTTTTGAAAAGTTGACACTGCTAATAAACTTCTGACCACGTATGATAAATCGATTGCAAACCTTGACAATCTTGTCAGTTATAGACTAGCTGTGAATTGCATCCAGAAAAAGGAACTCAGAATGTTGGGAGAAAACCAGAGGCCAAAACATATGAGGATTGGATGAAGAACTAGATATACTTAGCCTGGAGAAGAGAAGATTTGAGGGGCATGATATATGTCATATGAAAGAGGGATTAAAACTTTTGTGTGGTCCTAGAGGACAAATCTGAAGCAACAGGTGAAAGGTATAGAGAGGTAAGTTTGGGTTTGATGTAAAAAAAGTTTTCTGCAAGTACAGTTGTTCCTGGTTGAAATATGTGTGTGCGTTTGGTTTGGTTTTTTTGTGGGTTTTTTTGGAGGCAATGGGATCCCCATTATTGGAAATATTTAAGCAGAGAGCTGATAATTTTGAGGGTAGGGTGATGTAAACTATATTCACTTTCAGCTTGACAGAGGAGACAGAGTGCTGAACTTGGAGTCAGGAAGACCCAAGTTCTAATCCATTCTCAGATACTTCCAGTTATGAGACCATGAGCAAGTTACTTAACCTTCCATAGCCTCAGTTTCCTCATCTGTAAAATGGGAATCATAATAGCACCTGCCCCACCATACCTGCTGCATGGACAGCACTTTGCAAACTTGTAAGCACTAGGCAAATGTTAATTATTAGTATTGTAGTTGAGTTAGATTGAGTTAGAGTGCTTCCAGGCTCTTTTCACATTGTTTGCTTCTGTGATTACTCATTGAGGGATATTTCCAGTTAATAATCTTTAATTCTGAATTTCTGTCACCCCTGGAATTTTCCAGTGTTTTATATTTCCTAGGATTCCTAGGATTTCCAGGATGTTCTGATTACATGATGTAGGAACAAGTCCTATGTTGTTCAGAATCATAAGGTATATGAATGGGAAAAAAAAGAAAAGTCTGAAATTAGAATTTTGGAGGCATTCCATGAGAATGGACTTATGAACATGGGGATCCTTTATAGAATTTCAAGCAGTTACTAATGTCTGAGTACATACTAATACATCATGAAGAACATAAAGCACTGTTTTTTCCACCAGTGCTTAGCCACAAAATGTCAGAGGGCACTGAGGTATCAAGAATAATATCATCTAAAATATGGAATGATACAGATGTACAAAGAAGCCCTTGCTATCATCACAGGTGTCGGGAAGCTCTGCTACTTCTGTGTCTGTGCCTTTACAACTATTCTGATCAGAAGCTGCTTCTAAGACTCTTTGAGGAGTAAGTCTATGCTTTTAAGAATGTTACCATTCACATAGCAATGAGATTATTTTCCCCAAATACTTGTAACTTAACATTTGCCTATAAGTCTGGAAGTACAATGTTGATCATTAAAGGATGAATCAGCATTTACCAAGTACTTATTGTGTCCCAGCACTTGTGTACATGATATTTGTATCCTGAGGGATACAAATAAAAGAAAACAATTCCTCAAAGAGTTTACACTGTAATGGGGGAAAACAACACATAAAGGGGAACAAGAAAAGGGGTGGAGATGCGTACACAGGTTGGGTGCATGTTGGAAATGCTGGCTGGTAAGTGCCCCGAACCATCCGTCACACAGAGCCCAGTCTATTTTCTGACATTTCCATTATAGGTTTTGATGTGAGAAAACAGAATTCACTCACCTCTTCAGGTTGGACAAATTACATGATTAACCAAACAGAATCAAATCAAACCAAATGGGATGACAAACAGAGACACTCCTTACAGAATTAAAGTCATTCACAAGGCATTGACATTAATTTGCCCATTCCTTTTAGCTAGGTGGTACAGTGGCTAGGGTCCTGGGTTTAGACTAGGAAGGTCTGAGTTAAAATTCAGTTTTGGCTACTTAGCATCCAGTGTGACTGAGCAAGTCAATTAACCTTTGTGTGGAGAAGTTTTCCTTAACTGTAAGATGGGGGTAACAGTAACATCTACTTCACAGGGTCCTTTATGAGGATCAAGTGAGATAATAACTGTAGAGCACTTAACACAAGGTCTAGCACATAGTATGTACTTAATAAATGCATCTTCCCTTCCACCTCCTTTTATAGATTACATCATTTTTCTAGAACAGGCCATATGTGGCTTCCAGGTGACAGGTTCCTCACTCCTGTTCTAGAAGTTAGCCATGTTATCACAGCTGGCATGTAGCCGGCAACTACTTTCATAAGAGCAATAACTAGAAATTATGTCCAGTGATTTAAACCTGATTCTGATATTGAAATGGCTGTAAAGGGGGTTAGTATGTCAGACTACTCAATATCACCTGCCAAGTATAGGAAGGGAATAAAAAACTTTTATCAAAAATCCAACCCGCAGACTCCACTTGAAGTCATTAATAATTAGTTTCTAGTAACAGAATCTCAAGCTCATAGGTCATCTAATTTAAACCATACCTTAGAAGGATTCCTTTTACAGTAATCCCCAACAAGTGGCTACCCATCCCTCCCTTGAGGACCACTAGGGAGGTCTTTAATGTTAGGTGAAATGACAATACATTGCAGCAAGTTTCTCCAATAAAGATATCATTTATAAGATCCATAAGGAATTGATTAAAATTTATAATAAGCTATTCTCTCATGTATAAAAGCACTTATTATTTTTCCAGAAATAAAATCTTTTCTTTCTAATCAAATGACTACTAATTTTTAAAGAAAGTGAGATAATATGGAAAAACTTATCAAACCCCCACCATCTCTTTGGGAGAAAAAAAGTGAAAATCTTTCATTTGTTTCCCTGCCATTTAGCCTTTAGTGCACTGAGACCTCTGGAAGAGCAAAGACAAGAAACAGAAAATATAGCATCTATGATGTCTGTTAAAAGAGCATAAGCTGTAAAACAATATAACCTTGGATTCTCCAAAATGATCAGCAGCTCAGGAAACAGAATTGTAGACAGAATTTCACATTTATATCAGAAATTTTCTTATACATTGAGAAATTCATTCACTAATAGCCAAAATATTTTAAAAGAAAGAGCATCAGTTTCTTCCAACTCAGTTGACTAAATAAAGTCAAAGCACACAGCTCTACAATATCTTGCCCTGCCCCAAAGGACTGACTATATCTAGAGGACTGATGATGGCCCATCTCTAACTTCAAAAGCAGTGGTAATTTTGTAGTGACTGTCTCAAACCATAACTACCCATGTATTACTGTGCTGGTGTCAAGAAAGTCTCTGGGTCCTAACCACACAGATTTCCTTTGGAGTTAGTGGGTACTATCTCTCCCCCCAAATGAAACTTTCATCTTGAAGAGAGCTCTATTTTCCTTCGCTACAATGGTAATAATGGTAGTTCTTTATTGACCTTCCTGAATCCATTCTCTCCCCTTTTCAACAACCTCCACTAAGTTGGGGAAATGGATGTTCTTGAAGCATAAATCTGACCATATTCCTTTGCTGAATAAGTTTTACTTACTCCCTCAGATAAAATGCAGAATTCTCTGTTTGGCATTTTATATTCATGATCTGGCTCAAACCTATCTTTCCAGACTGATTTCCTATTGCTTCCTTAATGATGTTTTATACATACATAGACATATTTGTGTGTGTGAGTATATGTGTATATGCATACACATACATACATATATACATATACACATACACACATATTCCAGCCAGATTAGCTTCCTTATTATTCCCTATATAGGGAATTCTATCCTCTCCCTTTGCCTTCACACAAGTTCTCTTCAATGCCTGAAATGACCTCCTTCTCCACTTTCATCTCTTAGACTCCCTATATTCCTTGAAGGCTCAGCTCATATTCTAGTCTCTCCTTATGCCCTATCTCTACCCTCCTCCATCAGTTATAGTACTCTCTAATGAAACTACTTTGCATATACTTTGGATTGACTTACCTGTGCACACTGTGTACATGCTATATTCTCCCACTAGAATATGAGTTCCTGGATGAAAGACTCCATTAGCTGCTGCTGTTGAGTCATTTCAGTTATATCTGACTCTCTGTGACCTCATCTGGGGTTTTCTTGGCAAAGACACTAGAGTGATTTGCCATTTCCTTCTCCAGTTCATTTTATAAATGAGTAAACTGAGGTAAACAGGGTTAATTGATTGCTCAGGATCACTAAGGTAGGAAGTGTCTGAGGACATATTTGAACTTGTGAAGATGAGCCTTTCTGATTCCAGGCCCAGTTCTCGGAAAGACTCCATTAGACTGTCAGTCTACAAATATTTAATTAAGCAAATACTATGTGCCAGACAAAATGCTAAGCACTAGGGATACAAAAAGAGACAAAAAGCAGTCCCCACCCTCAAGGAGCTCATAATCAAATAGGGGAGACAACAAACAAACAAATATATAAAAACTATATATAGGTTAAATATAGGAAATATTCAACAGAGAGGAGCTGGAATTGAGAAGGGTCGGGAAAGGTTTCCTGTAAAAGGTAGGATTTCATACTTAAAGGTAGCCAAGGAAGTCAGACTTTGAGATCCTTGAGAGCAGTCTTTTTTTTTTTTTGTCTTTTTGTGAATCCCCAGCTACAGCATCATAATAGGTGCTTAACAAGTGCTTGTTGCTGCCTGCGTGTAAAATAATGTTCTGTGTCTTTGTACCCCCAAGTGCCTAGTATAATATTTTGCACATTTTTGTTGCCCAGTCATTTCTGACTTTGAGACTTCTGGGTTTCTTTGGCAGAGATATTGGAGTGATTTGCCCATTTTCTTTCCTAACTCATTTTACAGATGAAGAACTGAGGTAAACAAAGTTAAATGACTCTCTCACGGTCACACAGCTAACAAGTATCAGAGGCAGATTCGAAGTTGGGAAGATGAGTTTCTCTGACTCCAGGCCTGCTGCTCTGCACCACTGAGTTGTCCCATAAATATTTTTGAATACAGTAGGCATTTAATAAGTGCTTGTTGGATGAATTATATAGGCATACAATTATGCAGCAATAATTTATTGTTATAAGACTAATGATACCTGTTGTCTCATTTGAGCTTTACATAGATCCCCTGAGGTTGATACTGACATTATTTTTCCCATTTAAGGGAGGGTCACTGCTTTTTCAAGGACAGAAAGCCATGGCATATAACTGGGATTGTAGCTAAGACCTTCTGACTCCTACCGTAGTGGAAAGAGCACAAAGAGTGAGAAGATGTGAATTTGAATCTCAAAGCACCCACTTACTGACTGAATGACTCCGGGCAATCTATTTTTCCTTTCTGGACTGTGGTTCCATCATTTGGGAATTGGACTGGATAAGCTCGAATGTCCCTTTCAGCTCTAAATACTACGATCTGATTCATCTAAATCCACTCTTCCTGTTGATATTCCCTTTTTTTCTCTTATGGTGGGAGGGAAGTCATGAGTTGAAAAGTAAGTTTGAATGAAGGTTACTTCTATTTCCAAGTAACTTTTTTACCATCTACAGTAGTAACCAATCGATCAACAAGTAAGTACTTAGTATTCTTTACTTTTAATCTGACAACAACAAAAACCTCTAATTTAACAAAATTAAACCATTTCTGGTTTTTTTTAAGGGGGGAGGGACATCTTTTAAAAATAAAAGATTGCAGCCCTTCCATAAATAGCATTCTGGATTTACTATTGTCATCACCATCTCTTTGACCCGGTTCATCAGTTCCCATCACCTTCTATAGCTAAGACGAGATAACCAGATGGCATGCCTGCCCCTCGCTAAAAATGTTCAGTCTTTGTTCTAGTAAATTAGTCCTTCTGCAAGTTCCTCCTATGATCAAAGAGTCTGTGGGTTCCCACCACTCAAGGGAATAGCATGGAGGTAGCAGAGAGAGCTGTACTACTCCTGTAATACAGCATCAATTCTAACTGACCAGCAAAGAATTTGGCTAATGCCTAGATATTCAAAGAATCATAGAATTTCAGTCAAGAGGGCCCTCTTGGTTCACTTGGTCCAAATATGATCTGAGCTGGAACCTGTGCATCAGACACCACTCCCACACCCCCACCCCACCCCCAAAACGATGGCCTTTTTTGGCTTGTTTTAAGAAATAAAGACTGCCAAAGTTTTTAGTGAGTCTTACCCATACTTACTCAGAAAGAATACTGCAGATTTGAAATGTTTTATACTTGACACTCACTGGAAATAGTTAAAAGAAAAAAGTGTACGATTTCCATTATCTCTGAAGTGCTTAAATGCATTTTAGAAACTTACATTTCCACAAACTGTTTATTGTGCACTTTTCTCTGTTTCAGGTCACTAAAGTGCCTGCCCTTTAGTGGGGCAAGGGATGCTTGCTTCCCGTCAGCCATTGCTATGTGGGGAGAAAAAAAGAAGAAATCTCATCTCCTTGAATAGTAAGCATCTATGTGTCCAGACATAGTTATTTCAAATCCTTTGGAATGAACTGTGACTACTGAGATTCAGAGAAATTTGCTCAATTTTCAAGCTAAACCAAGTCAGTCTTTTTTCCAGAGATAGTGTCTCTGCTCCAATGTGATTGTTCCAACAGTCTTTTCCCATAGATAGTGCCCCTGCTCCAATGTGGCTCACCAGGCTAATAGACTTGGTGTTTGAAGCAGGGCAGGGTGGAAGAGAGAATAGTCTGTGTTCTCAGCCAATAATAGAAGTAGGGCCAAACAAAGGGAACTATGACTGTAATCTGCCAAGCCCAGGCTGTCTGTCCCTAGGGAAAATGTCTGAATAACTGCTTCCCCTGTATGACACATTACATCCATTTCTGTTCTTCTGCTTAGAATATACAAATTTCTAGAGTTAAATTGAAACTCCAAGGTCTTCTACTGTTATTTTCTCCTACCTAGTCCTTACTGCAGAACTTTTGACATACGGTTATCCAGCTTTTAACCATAAGATCACAGATTTAGAGTTGGAAGGGATCTTGGAAGTCATCTTCTGATCCAGTTCCCTCACCTTACATGTGGGAAACTGAGGCTCAGGTAGATGAAATGATATCTGAACTAGAATAGGTAGTAAATTACAGAACTGAGCAGGAGATAGAGCACTGGGCTTGGAATCAACAAGACTTCTCTTCCTGAATTCAAATCTGGCCTCAGACACTTACTAGCTGTGTGACCCTGGTAAGTCACTTAACCCTGTTTGCCTCAGTTTCCTCATCTGTAACATGAGCTGGAGAAGGAAATAACAAAGCACTCCAATATTTTTGTCAACAAAACCCCAAAATGAGGTCATAAAGAATCAGGCATAACTGAACAACAGCTTCTGACACAAAATCCCACATTCTTTCCATTATACTCTGGGCATACGCTGCTCATGTGACATATGAAGAACCTACAGATGTCCATTGGCTCTTCTCTTTTTATGGTCCTACCACCTAATGACTAGAGTAGTCGTGTTACATTGGAACAATATAAACTTTATGTAGAGGGAGTGACTAGGAGAAGGAGGATCCAAGATAACAAGGATGAAAGATAAGGCCTTTGTCAATGATGTCGCCCCACACAGAGTATCTCCATCCCCACAGATATCACATTTTGGACTCTGATGATATCTCTGGGATGATGTTTTGGTTGGAGTTTGCTTGACGCAAGACATTTCCCTGGTAGTGTAAATTCAACAGTTAACAAAAAGGAGGTTTACTTAGGCATAGCAGAAAGATATTCAACAAGGATAGGTAGTGAGGATACTTCAACTTGATTCAGTTGAGTTGTCCATTAGCATCTACCAACCTAATATTAGACAGTGAGCTATTAAACAAAACTGTATGTATAGATATGTATATATATATGTGTATATATTCCTTTTTTCATTAAATATGTTATTTATTTTAACATATAATGGGCTTAATGTTATAAAAATTAAACTTTAAAAACTATCAGTGTTAGTTTCTAATATGGTAAGTAAATATTGATAGATATAACCCACATAAGCAAATGCTCTTTGGAGTCCCCAATTTTTAAGAATGTAGAAGGGTCCTGAAATAAAAAAGTTAAAGAACCACTGCGCTGGAGGGAATCTTTAGGGATTTTTCTAATATGCCAAAGCTATACCAAATCAAGGATTATCCAGGTTACTTTCAAAAGGAAGAAGACTGCACACCTTATGTCAATAATCTGTTCCAATACTCCAAACTCATTGCTGGAAAATCTTACCTCTGTTAGGAAGTGTTTCTAGATTGATCAAATGGAAATCAATGGCATCCTGAGTTTAACTCTGCCAGGAATTCACATTTTCTCCTACCCTCCCTCCTAATTATGTATTCATTCTGACTACTGACCTGAAATTATACATCTATTCAGTGTGAATGGTATAGATAAATACATGTGTGTGTATATATCTATACTTTTATTGTGAAATGCACATATCTTTTAATAAGATGTCATTTTTGTTTATCTTTATTGTAAATTTGAATACAAGGAATATATCAATATAATTCTTTTGGGACACTGATAAGTACAAGTGAACACTTTATATTGGTAGGACCAAGGAGGAAGGAGTAAGGGAAGGGAAAGACTCCAAGGTTAGTGATTTCTTAAGATAAACTTCAAAAAACAATTCATTGCAAGGTAAACCCCTCTCTATCTTATTTTTTCCTTAAAAAAAAAAAACTCAAAACAAAGCAAAAGCAATTATGTGTGTGTACTATATTAAGGACCAGAGAAAGATTTAAAAACCAGTTCCTTCCCAGATGAGGCTTCTATTCTGCTAGATAATAGAATAACTATCACTTAAGAAATCTGAGATAATTTGAGGAGGGAGAGACCACTAACGACTTAGGTGAAGGTATGGAAATGGTAGGGGGAAGAAGGAGGGGTCAAAAAAGGCTTTACATAGGGAGCCTTTACCTGAACTGAGAAGTGAAGGAACTGACTGACATATTCTAAAAGACAGAAGTAAAGAGAAAGTGGGGGACAACCTGGGCAAATGCATGAAGGTAGAAGATGGAATGTAGGGTTTAGGAAAGCAAGCAGAGCCAAGAAAGCAATATACATGATAATTGAAATTCTTCAGAAATCTGATCAACACATGAATCAATAGTGACTTCAGAGGACTAAAGCTGAAGAATATCTTTCATTTTTATAGGAGAGGTGATGGAATACATACGTACATGTTGAATGAGGCATACAATGTCAGATATGGCCAATATGTTGGTTTGTTTCACTTAAAATTCTTTGTTACAGAGGAGGATTCTATTGGGGAAGGGATATGAATGAATGATAAGGAATGAAAATTGAGGAGGGGAGAGGATGGAGTATTTTGGGGAATTTGACCACCATGTTTTAAAAAAAGAGTTCAGTATAACATTTTATTTTAAAGAAAAAAATATTATTTTGGTGGAAGCACGGAGGATAGATTGGCAAAGGAAGAAACAGAAAACTGAGATCTCAATTAAAAGTCTTCTGGCAAGAGCATAGGCAAGAGATGATGAGGGCCTGAACTTGGCACTGACAGTAGAGAAGGTAACAGAAAAGGTATAGAGGTAGAATTAATTGGTAATTGATTGGATATGGGATGAATAGGAGATAGAATAGTCGAAGACAACTCCAAAGTTTGTTTATCAAGATGACTAGAGGGATTGGTGATACTTTCAATAAAAGGGGGAAAATTTAGAGGAGGGTAAGTTTAGAGGTGAAGGTAATGAGCTCCACTCTGAACTTGTTGAGTTTGAGCTGTTGATATGCAGGGAGACTTAATTTTAGGAAAGCTATTAGGCCTGGATAAGTCCATTGAGTGTCATCTACATAAAAACTACACTTTTGAGAGATGATGGGATCATTAAAACAGAGAACAGAGCAAAAATCCAAACAATACAGAATAGAGTCCTACGAAAGGGAGTTTAACAGAAGACAAGCAAGGGATGAGGTGGGGGGAGTGCAGAATTTGACAGTGTCAAAAGCTGCTAAGAGGTCAAGTAGGATGAGGACAGAGAGACAGGCCAATAGCTTTGTGAGCTAAAAGATGCTGTGACTGAAATTAAGGCAAACTGAAGCACAAAGTTCACAGCTTGTTACATATTGGTAAGGCTAGCAATTACCAATGCAATGTTTCTCTTGGCTTTTCAACCAGCCAAGAGAGTATAAGGTAGGGCTTGCTACCAGCCTTCCTATAGTTTGGGGTGTACAAGAAAACAAAGATCAGTATCACAGAGAAAAAACAATATGATTGGCTGGACATTTGGGGCTAGCAACAACCCTTCCTTCCATCTTGCTGTCAGGAAAAGGTGATTGATAGGGTCTATTTGCTTGTTATTTCACCAGAGATAACGGACTTCTTGGTGCCAACCTGCATGCTATATGGCTTGTTAGTAAGATAACATCTCCCTTAATTGTACCTGAGTATGCAAGCCTATATAGAAATGATGTATTTCTTTGTGTTAAGGGAATTTATAGGACAACTGAATTTCAAACTAACTCAGAGAGGGAAAATTGAACTTCTGGACTCATGAACTTCTGAACTTAACTCAGAGACAAAGAACCATGGCTCAGGCAGGTACAGAATAGAATCAATTACAGAATGGGATCAAATATAAAATACTAAATCAATATTTGATTTTCTCAGCAGTCTAGTAACTTTTGAGAGTGATTTCAGTCATTTGGTGGGGTCAGAAGCTAGATAGTTAAGGATTGAGAAATGGGAGCTGAGGAAGTGGAGTACAAATGATTCTTTCTTGAATAACCCAAATTTAAATACCTTCTGCCACAAAGCTTTTGGATATTGCAAACGTATTGAAGGAAAGTTAACTGTCCTTGGGAGAGTTTAACTGCCATGTCTGAGAAAGACTCAGTGACTTCCAGAGAGGACTGGAGAGTATCTTTCTTGAGACTCTGGCAGTTAACTGAAATTGATGAGTGAGTTGGACAGGGAGAAGATGACACAATATCAAGAAGTACTGTGAGGCTCCACCCCATAACTCTACTAAAAAGATTGCATCCTGGATCATCCTGGATAGCATCCTGATTGAGAAATACAAGAAAAAGTTACAGTGAGTCATTTTTCCAGTTCAAGTCACATAGGAAGGCAGATAGACACAGATGGGGATACTAAGGACAGGGTCTAGCAAGGAATTGTGGTGCAGAGAATTTCAACAGAAGGAAAAGCTGTGTATCAGTATAAGAAGAGGTCCCAAATCAAGTACAGCAAGGCTTAAACCAGTGCAGGGCAGAGAAACAGTTGCAAACTGGCAATGATATCACTTATTACCCAGTTGTCAGTCCAGACTATGGCACACTATACCACCAAAAAGGCATTGGTATGTAAACTAAACTGAGATTTAAAAAACATTAAATATGAAATCTCTGTACAAGCTCAAATTGGTTTGGATACCTGCTCTCAAACCTACGTGTGACTTTGGATAACATTTTCCTTTTTTCTTGCTGGATCTCATTACTGCCATGTTGTTGATCTGATATTATCACCATTTTACAGGTGATGAAACTGGGAAGTTTCCTTAAAGGATTTGCCCATAAACAAAAGGACGTAAGTATGAAAACCAATATTTGAACTCCAGCCTCTTGATTCCAAGGTCAATGATCTTTCTACTATATCACAATGAGATGAAATCTTTGAATTGACTCACTACAGTCCAGCCTTGGGCTGCCTAGAGGATGAGCAAAGCTCATCATGAGGACTATTTGATGAGAGGGCCAATGGCACCCTATTCTTGGGAATTCTAATCTCTCCCTAATCCCAGGCATAGTACATGCTTTCATTGTGAAACTAAGGGAAGAATTCTCCATCAACATTGAAATTCTATATCATTTTCTGTTCCCCCATAGCAGGAAGGAAGGAAGGAAAAAGGGAGAGGAGACAAAAAAGGAGGGAGAAAGGAAGAAGGAAGGAAGGAAAGAAGATTTATTATGTGTTTACTATGTGCTAGGCACTCTGCTAAGTACTTTACAAACACTATCTCATTTTAGAGCAAATCGGTATAATGTAGAAAACAACATTCATCTTTGCATCTCTAAAATACAGATGGTCCCCTGATAGTTAAATATTTCATACACAGTTAAAGGGTGTGGCTGTTGCTGAGCTGTCTGGTGGGGAGGAGATTGTGGGGTAGAATAGAGAGGAGCATGGAGGACAAAAAGTACTGACTGGTACAATGGTTAAAGATCTGTTTTTTTTTTTAACTGATCTTGAAAATCCCAAAGCAACCACTGTCTGTGGCATTTGGAGAATGTGCAGTTCATCCATCACATAAAACCTCAATGTAATCTCCAAATGTATTGCCATTACCCAGTTCCCATCAAGTGGTTGCTAAATGAATCTTTCCACAGAAGTCTATGGGGCATGACCTGCTCCTCCTTCCCTGAATCAGCGACAGATCTCTGTCTTTGACTGTCTTGACATCTTTTTAAAGACATACTCAATGTTCTCATAAATAAGATTTCTCTCCATACCTGTTCCCACAGGGGAAAGTTTCAGGACAAGCCAAGCAGAGGAAACTGGGCTATGGTTAGCAAGTCTACTAAAGTGTTTGCTGTCCCCACCCGTTGCATCACACCAGCTTCTTTCCTTCAGATTCTCAAAGATCACCATTAGTATGACATGAAGGAGGTTCTATGAAAGGGAGGATTAGCCAAAGGTAATAATTTAGCATTTAAAAATGCTAAATCTGCAGTAAATTAATAAAATGTAAACAGGCCTTTGGAGGGAGGCTTTTTGAACACCCAAATCTTGCTATTCCATAGCTAGAGGGGAAGATGGCACCCATACATAAATTCTTATTTTTACCATTAAATATTAATAAAAATAAACAATAAAATTATTTATTATCAGTTATTATTAATAGCAATGCAAGAACACTTGTAGCAGTGCTTTTCATGGTAATAAAAATGGAAATAAAATAGGTGTTTATAATCTGGAGAATGCTTAAACAAATTGTGGTGCATGAATGTCAGACAATACTGTTAAGAAATGACGAAAATGATAGATTCGTATAAACACAGGAAAACTGTATAAAACTGGATGCAGAGGGAGATGAGCAGAACCAAGAGAACAAATAATTTAATGATTACCACAATAAAATGAAGAAAAACAACTCAGAAAGACCTTAGAGTTCTAATCACAGTAGCAATCAGTCTTGATTTCAGAAGATTGATGATGAAAAATTCCACTCCCCTCTTGGCAGAAATGCAAAATGAATCATGTGTTCTCAGATGTGGCCATGTGCTGATTTGTTTGCTTGATTATACTATTATTGAGGGACAGAGGTGGCATATTAGTGAGTGATGGATATGAAAAGAAAAAAGGAGCATTAATCAAACATTCAAAAAATACAGAAGAAAACAAAAAAGTATAGAAGGGGACACAGAGCAATTTCATATCCGATCACTATGTCAATAAGCATTTATTTATTACATATTTGCTATGTGCCAGGCACTACACCAAGCACTGGTAAAACAAAGACCAAAAAAAGGAGTCCCTGCCCACAAGGAGCTCATGACAGAAATAACATGCAAACATCTATGTACATATAATGGAAATAGATATGCATGCATATATGTATATGCTTATATATTTATGAGAGAGAGAGAGACAGAGAGAGAGAGAGAGACAGAGACAGAGACAGAGACAGAGAGAGAGAAATGAAGGAAATCTCATAGGGAAGACACAAACATTTAGGTCTAGGGAAACTGGGAAAGGCTTCTTGCAGAAGACAGAATATTAGGTAAGACTTGAAGGAAACTAGGGAAGCCAAGTGGCAAAACTGAGGAGAGAAAGCATTCTAATTGGGGAAACAATGTGTAAATAATTGGGTACATATAAGATATGAACAGAGCAAATGGAAGGTAATTTGAAAGGGGAAGAATGACCAGGTACGGTCTGCTATAGAAGGTAGACTTTGAACTGAGTCTTGTAGCAAGCAAGAGAAAACACGACGTGAAGGTAAGAGGGCAGAGTATTCCAGGTACAGGAGATACCTGGTGCAAAGATAAGAAGGGATATGGAGTGGTATGTTCAAGGAACTTCCCATAGGTCAGTGTATTGAGATTGTAGAATACATGGAGAAGAGGAGTAAAGTATGAAATGACTGAAAAGGCAGGAAGGCGCTAGATTGTAAAGAGCTTAGGATTATTTTTTAAAAAGAACTTAAATGAAGGCAATTTTATATTTGATCCTGTAGGTAACAGGGAAACATTTGGAGTTAATTCATCAGTCTGACATGATCAGACTTATACTTTAGAAAAATCAGTCTGGCAGCTAAATGAATTGGAGTTGGTAAAAATTCAAGGCGGAGATACTTAATAGAAAGCTCTTCTGGTAGTGCAGACAAGAGGTGATGTGACCCTAAACTGGAGTTGTGGCTGTATGAATGGAGAGAAGAGGTTCATATACAAGAGAACAGGATTTGGTGAGGATGAGAAGTCAAGGATGACACAAAGGTTGTGAAGCTAGGTGACTGAGAGGATAGCGGTGCCTTCAATGGTAATATGGAAGTTTGGAAATGGGGAGGATTTGCAGGGAAAGATCACGGGTTCCATTTTGGATTCAACAAACTTGAGATACCTACAGGACATCCAGTTTAAGATGTCCAGCAGACTGTAGGTGATGTGGGACCACAACTTGGGAGAGAAACTAGGACTGGATATTCAGAACTAGGAATCATGTGCACAGAGATAATTGAATCTAGAGGAGTTTATAAGATACACCTAAACAAGACAATATAGATGGAAAAGAGTACAGGGCCAACGATAAATTCTTGGAAGATCCCATCAGTTAGTGGATGTGACATGGATGAAGATCTAGCAAAGGAGATGGTTCTTTAACAAACCAAACTCTATGGAAGTTCTGTTACAGTTTTATGGCAGCTTCTTGTGCAATCTTCTGGCTTTTTTCCTTCATCAAAATGTCTGTTGCTGACACTTGTATACAATAATAAAAAAATTTAAAGAACAAAAAAAAAGTATAAGAGAAGGTAACCTTAATTCTTTAACCCTTAACACACTGAAAAATACTTCTAAGAGGCTTTTAAGATTTATTTAAAAATTATTTACTTATTTTTAGTTTTCAACATTCATTTCCACAAGATTTTGAGTTCTAAATTTTCTCCCCATCTCTCCCCTCCCCCACCCCATAACATCTTGCATTTTGATTGCCCCTTCCCTCAATATGCCCTCCTTTCTACCACACTCTTTCCTTCCCTTATCCTCATCTTCTCTATTTCCTTGTAGGGCATGATAAATTTCTATATCCCATTACCTGCATTTCTTATTTCTCAGTTGCCTGTAAAACAATTTTTAACATTTGTTTTTAAAACTCTGAGCTCCAACTTCTCTCCCTTCATGCCTCCCCATTCATCCCCACTAAGAAGGCAAGCAATTCAATATAGGTTATACATATGTAGCTATGCAAAAGACTCCCATAAAAGTCATGTTGTGAAAGACTGTTTTCTTCCATCCTATCCTGCCCCCCATTAATTCTATTCTCTCTTTTGACCTTGTCCCTCCCCAAAAGTGTTTAATTCTAATTATTCCCTCCTCCCATTTGCCTTCCCTTCTATCTTCTCCCCAACACCCCACTTATCCCTTTCCCTCCTACTTTCCTGTAGTATAAGATAGATTTTCAAACTAAATTGAGTGTGCATGTTATTCTCTCCTTAAGCCAAATGTGATGAGAGTAGGTTTCACATTTTTCCTTTCACCTCAACCTTTTCCCCCTCCATTGAAAAAGCTTTTTCTTGCCTCTTTTATGAGAGATAATTTGCCCCATTCCATTTCTCCCTTTCTCCTCCCAATATATTCCTCTCACCCCTTAATTGTATTTTTTTAGATATCATCCCTTCCTATTCAACTCACCCTGTGCCCTCTGTCTATATGTATGTATCCCTCCAACTACCCAAATACTGAGAAAAGTCTCAAGAGTTACAAATATTATTTTTCCATAGAAGAATAAAAACAGTTCAACTTTAGTAAGTCCCTTATGATTTCTCTTTTCTGTTTGCCTTTTCCTGCTTCTCTTGATTCTTGTGTTTGAAAGTCAAATTTTCTATTCAGCTCTTGTCTTTTCATCAAGACTTCTTGAAAGTCCTCTATTGCATTGAATGATAATCTTTTCCCCCTGAAGTATTATACTCAGTCTTGCTGGATAGAGGATTCTTGGTTTTAATCCTAGCTTCCTTGATCTCTGGAATATCATATTCCAAGCCCTTGAATCCCTTAATGTAGAAACTGCTAGATCTTGTGTTATCCTGATGGTATTTCTACAATACTCAAATTGTTTCTTTATGGCTGCTTACAATATTTTCTCCTTGAACTGCGAACTCTGAAATTTGGCTACAATATTCCTAGGAGGTTTCCTTTTGTGATCTCTTTCAGGAAGCAAACAGTACATTCTTTCAATATCTGTTTCACCCTCTGGTCCTACAACATCAGGGCAGTTTTCCTTGAAAATTTCTTGAAAGAAGATGTTTAGGCTCTTTTTTTTTCTTTTTTTGATCAAGGTTTTCAGGTAGTTCAGTAATTTTTTAATTGTCTCTCCTGGATCTACTTTCCAGGTCAGTTGTTTTTTTCCAATGAGATATTTCACATTGTCTGCTATTTTTTCATTCCTTTGGTTTTGTTTTATAATTTATTGATTTTTCATAAAATCATTACCTTCTATCTGCTCCATTCTAATCTTTAAGGAATTATTTTCTTCAATGAGCTTTTGGACCTCCTTTTACATCTGGCCAATTCTGATTTTTAGGGCATTCTTCTCTTCATTGGCTTTTTAGATCTCTTTTGCCATTTGGGGTAGTCTATTTTTTTAAAGTGTTATTTTCTTCAGTATTTTTTGGGTCTCCTTTAGCAAACAGTTGATTTTTTTTCATGATTTTCTTGCATCACTCTCATTTCTCTTCCCAATTTTTGCTTTACTTCTCTTGCTTGATTTTCAAAATCCTTTTTGAGCTCTTCCATGGCCTGAGACCAAATCATATCTTTCTTGGAGGCTTTGGATGTAGGAGCTTTGACTTTGTTGTCTTCTTCTGTTTACATGTTTTGGTCTTCCCTGTCAGCAAAGTAAGATTCTTTAGTCTGATTTTTTTTTCAGTTTTTGCTCATTTCCCCTGCCATTTACTTGACATTTGAGCTCTTTCTCTATGTAGATCTCTGCTTCCAGTGGGAGTGCAGGGGTGTATTGTCAATTGATCACTTCCCCCACAATCTGTGGGCCTGGAGCTCCAGAAACGGGGGCTGCTGCTTCCCCTGCTGCTGCTGTGGCTGCCTCAGGTTCCTCTGGCCCTCCCTCCTCTGCCGCCCTGGGGCTAGGGCCCAAACACTCCTCTCCCACACTGGTCCCACAGGTTTTTTCCATTGACCTTCCAATTTGTCCTCAGTGTTTTGGGGTCCCAAAGTTTGGAAATCACTACAAGTATGAAAGATTCAGTCTCCCTAAGGCCTGCTAAGGTTCCCTCTGTGCACTTGTGACTCACACTGTTCTGCCCCCTGCCCCCAGTGTGCCTCGATAGACACTTCCCGGTAACCTTTCAGGCTGTCTTGAGCTGGAGAATTACTTCACTCCGTCATTCTGTGGATTCTTCAGCTTCAGAATTTGTTTAGGGTCACTTTTGTATTTGGTTGGGTTTGGTAGGAGCACTCTAGAAAGTCCATGCTGTTACTCCACCATCTTGGCTCTGGCTCCTTCTAAGAGGGTTTTAAAGGATGCCCACTCAGGCTGCAGGGGGTTGTACAGGGGGACCACCAGCCTAAAGAATCCTACAGAACAGCAGGGAGGATCAAACAAGCCACACCTACTACCCATGCAATGAACACTATCAACAATTTAGTGGCAAGCTCACCACAGGGTTGCCATCTCTTCCATATCCAGACCCTCAATTTGTTAGGTAAGTCTCCATTATTGATACGCTGGGCCTTGGGTAGACTCTTAAATAAACAGCATGAGGTAATCTTATTGTCTTTCTAACTGGAGTTCTTTCTTACAGCAGATGCCTTCCTAGTGCCCCTGAACTGCTCCATCTGTGATATAAATGTATGTGTGTGTGTGTTTGTATTCTGCTCCAGAGGTTGGTGCACAGACCACTGATTCTGCAAAGGAGTGTCCTGTATGGCCTTAAGTTCTCATGATTTGTTTGTAGAACCCAGAAAAGGGCCCTATTTGTCCATAAGACAAATACTTGTTAAATACTTATGAGTTCCACTAAAATCTCCTAAAATTCTTTTCAAGTGGATAAGGTGACCCAAGTTAATGACAGAGAAGTCAGTGAAGTTCATTATGAACTCTGGCACAGCAGACGTCAGAGCAACTCATCAACAGGCTAGACATAGGCTCATTAATTATTTTGGCAGCAGCAACTCACCAAGACTATCTACTGAAATGTGGTGGGGTTACAATCCCTGTCAGTGTGTGGGAAGAAAGAGGGTGGTATCTACACTGATGAAGTCACAGATCCTTTAAACACCAAGGTTTGTGCAGGTGCTGAGGGAATATAGTTAGATAAGGCACAGAGCTGCATTCAAGTTCCTGGCAATCTACTGGGAGGCAAGAATGTACACAAATAAATGCTATAACAACTATGGTCCCTGCATCCCTCCCTTATCTTTTTTGTTCTTTCTTCCCTCCCTCTCTTCCTTCTGTCCCTTCTTTGCTTCTTTCCCTCCTACCTTCCTTCCTTCCCTCCTACCTTCCCTTCTCTCTTTCTCCCTCATTTCCTTCTCTTTCCTTCCCTCCCTCCCTTCCTCCTTTCTTCCTTCTCCTTTTTTTCCTTTTCAGCAGGTAGAGGGAGGTGGAAGAGAGAGGGAAAAAATGAATGGTTGATAACTGAAAACACAAAATACCCAAAATTTTTTAAAAAAAGGAAACTTTCATTGATGCATACTAGCTGTTCTTTATTTAGGTCAAGAGAGCAGTTTCAATGGTATTTTGGACCACTGACATCATTTGTGGCTACAATGACTTTGGAAATTTACTTCCATCCAGGGAAGATTCCTGGAGGGCTTCCCTACCTGTCAATGTCAGCAGCTGCTAACAAGAGGCAAAATGTGAACTCTGACGTTCATCCAGTGACTCTCTGATAGTCATGAGCTTGAGGATGGGAAAGGAAGGGAGGGGAGGAAGAGACAGTGTGAATTATTATGACTAGATCATTGTTTGATATGAGTTTTACCTATAACAAAGGTGTGGCATGAGAATGATTGTCAGATCTCATAAGATACCTTGAGCTATTCGGAGTTAAGTCACTATAAAACACAACTAATTATATATACACAGCATAATGACATGCATTTCTATACTGTGTGGGCCCTGTTCTATGCAACAAAGTGTCAGGATGGAAAGAAATTTGACAAATGAAAATACTGACTGTATCTAAGAGCTGACTGCAGTGAATCCTGGATTGTCAATTTCTTCTGTGATTGTTTAAAAGTTGGAGGGATACGGAAGAGGCAGGAAAATAATCCATTGTGAAAAATTCAATAAAGGCAGATGGATGATCTAGATACATGTCAAAGATAAGCCCAGAATAAAAGTAAAACCTTTCCCTTCTGGCATCCAAGGTAAAATAAAATACCTCAATGATCTGTATTGACAATGTCAAGGTTAGATTAGTCCCTTGTACGTAGTAGGAACTCAACAAAACACTGTTGATTAGTTTTAAGACATTAGAGCATTTTATCTCACTGAGCCTCAGTTTCCTTACTTGTTCTACTGCAAAACTCACAGAATCACTATGAGGAAAGAAATGTGTAAAAGACCTCTGTAAATGAAGTATTCAATTCATCACACACATTATTGCTACTATTTCCACTATCAATATTGCACTGGTATTCCAAGTCTTCATTTTTTTGATTCTCCTTCACAACTCAGGGACAGGGGATGGAAGATCACATCCAGTCTCCAAAGCTGAGACTGTAAGCAGAGGAAATGTGTACAACATCCTAGAAGGCAAACCTTCCAGAATTAGAATGAGATGGAAAATGGTGAGGATAGCTTAAACGTGCTCACACATCTTTTCAAATGCTGGAACTACTGGGAGGTCCCTCATGTCAATTAAAAAATTTTAAATTGTTTAACACCTGAGGAGCTATAAGGAAGGATGAAGTTTCTGCACAGGTAGCCTGGGGCTGATGAAGGACTCAGCAGGGAAGGATAGGGTAGTGATGGGGAGGTAGGCCTAATGGCATATTTTATTAATGGGTAAGATACTAAAATTATGCCTATGCTATTACTGTAGCTGTCTAAACCAGGGGTGAGGAACCTGTGGCCTCGAGGCCACATGTGGCCCTCTAGGTCCTCAAGTAGAGTCTTTTGACTGAATCTACATGTGGCCTTGAGGCTGCAAGTTTTCCACCCCTGCACTTGAAACTACAGCAGTATAGTTTAATAAAATGGGATCAGGAGACCAGAATGGGTCCAGAAGGCTCACAACAAATAAAATTATTTGGACTTAACATGGATTTACTTCACAGAGTCATTTCTAGATGCTACAAAGTAAGTGGAAGACTGTGACACAAGGCTGAATGCCAAGATTAACTTCTCCTACTGTCAAGCAGTCAGGAGTTCAACATCAACAAAAATAATTGAAAACAAAAGCGGGACACATGTATTTGCATATGTGTATGTGTGTGTGTGTGTGTGTGTGTGTGTGTGTGTGTGTGTGCGTGCGCGCGCGTGTGTGTGTGTATGTGTATGTCCCTGCTATTTGGGTTTATGGTGAGGGTGGCTTCACAGTTTGATGCCAATAAAAACATTTGCCTAACAACTACGTTCTTTTTTAGGAAAAAAGAGTTCAGTGCCATCTACCCCAACAGAAACTTGTTTTGCCAAAAAAAGAGGCACATCTTTTGCCAGTAATGGAGCTCATACTGTTAAAGTTCAATATTTTGATTAAAAAAAAGGTCTTGATTGTTTTCCTGCTGTTTATCAAAATCAGATGAAGTGTAAGGCTACTAAAGTATGAGTGCTCATTTCTTAAGTAATATATAAATTGCCAATTAATATAAACTATAGAAGAATACTGCAGTATTTGTTCATATTTCAAGCTTTACAAAGTGTTCTCACAACCCTGAGAAGCAGATGGCACAAATATTATTATTTCTGTTTTTCTGATGAGGAAACTAAGGCTCTGAGGAGTTGTGATATATGTAATCATTAAAGCTATTAAGTACAAGAGTTGGAACTTAAAAACAGTCTGGTCTTCTGGTTCCTGATCTAATGTTCATAAAGCTGCAGTAATCCAAAATTCCTAGGGAATTACTTGCTCTGGACAACTAGGACTTTCGGTATTTAAGCACCTATTTAAAAAAAAAATGACCACTTTTTTCTTAAGAATGTAATGAAAATAATTTAATCTTTTCTTGATGACTCAGGTTTTCATTAACTACTGTACTGTGCTATATAAAAAGTGATAGCCTGAAGGGTTACTAATACATATACATATGTGTGTGTACATATGTGTGTATGTGTATGGGTGTTTGTGTGTAGTTAGTGTGTTAGTTACCTAGGCTAAATGGCCACAGATTTCTGACCTTTCTGACTTTCTGTGTATTTGATTTTGATAGTTTTCCTCATTGAGAGTTTTCATTTACATTTATAGATTGGAAAGGCATCTTCAGTCACCTAGTACAACCCTTATCTGAAGCGTGAATCCAACCTATCACAACTTTCACACATTACACGTAGGTAGGGTCATCCAAGGAAGTCATTCAAAGTGTTCATCCAGGGTAAAATGAAAACCTCCAGTGATATGGAGATCACTTTATCCCAAAATAAGCCACTTGACTCTGGGGCTGGTCCAAAGTTTCTCTTTGTGCTGAGCTGTAACTCCCAGTCACTGGTCTTAGTTCCACCCTCCGGCATCGAAGCAGAATAAATTCATAAAGATGGCTACCATGCCATCTCTAAGTGAGCTCTTCTTTAAGCTAAACATTTTCAGTGTCTTCAAGCAGGTACAATCTTTCCCAATTCTAATTTGCTACTTCTAATGTGCTATGGCCAGATCACAAAGCTAGTTAGAGTTGTATATAAATTGAAAGTAAACAGAAATTGAAAATAAAAACTGGTCATTTAACTATTTATTCCTGGGTGGAGATTTACACGTCTGGTATCCTGCTTCTATTTTTATCAGAGATTTAAGTGAGAATTTCAGAGTCTTAACATGCAATCTTGAGAAATTATTGCCTGAAACTCCTTTTGGAAAAGATCTTAAAATACCTTACACTCTTCCGACAGCACACCAAGCAAAATTCCATTATGTTAAAGATTTCTGGATGAAAAGATAGCAACACCAATTATAACCATTTGATGTAGAAATTTAGTCAATGTACATCAACTGCCATAGTGAGGAGTTGAAAACACACTAATCAGCAAATACTTGCTTTACCTCCCAAATAGAATGCCATAGCAGCTAACAGTAATACCCATTTAGAATATAAATTATTTTGCAAAATTTTAACAGCAGAAAGCTGAGAAAGATTGTGAGTTGTATCACTTTGTAAGACAGAAACAGTGGAAGGCAAAACTAGTTTATGGAGAATTCACCAAAAGACCAACTAAAGAAAGTCATGCCAAGGGCATGGAGTTAAGTGGGAGGGAGGACAACAAACAGGTGAAAGATGGAAAAGGACTGAAAAGTCTAGTTTAGTTTTTAAATAACAAACTCTTTTCATTATCCAGAACACTATGACATAATTGGGAAGGCACTGAAGAATGAATATTTAAGGCATCTGCATGATTTTCAAATTCATTGAAAAACCTCTGATTTTATGACAACCAAAAATAAAGTGAGAGAGAACAATAAAGTCTGATCCATAAGTCTACTTTCAAATCTATGTAATTTTCTTGTGAAAATAATCTCCATGTGCACTGAGGGCATCCTTGGCAAGCATATTAGATGGGAATACAGGCAGGCTTTTGCAAGTGATATTCCACAGTAGGTCACAACCTTACCACCTTGGGCAGCTAGGTGGTGTGGTGGATAGAGCATCAGCACAGAAGTCAGGAGGACCTGAGTTCAAATCGCAGCTCAGACACTTGACACTCACTAGCTGTGTGACCTTGGGCAAGTCACTTAACCCCAAATGCCTCATCCTGGGTTATCTCCAGTCATCCTGATGACTATTTGGTCACTGGATTTAGATGGCTGTGGAGAAGTGAGACTGGTGACCTGCACAGCCCTCCATCACTAAAAACAAAGTCAAGTGCAAGTCATGTCATCACCTCTCTGATGGCATGGTCTTCTTTGGTAGCAAAGGACAAATGCATAAAAACACATCCTTACTATGACACAAGTGATTAAAAGATGAAAAAGATCTCACTGCATAGCACTTGATTTGGCAGACTGAAACACTCCCTTAAAGGCTCTCCTCCAAGAAGTTGTCTCCCATGCAAATCTCAGAATAAAACAAGACTTCTTGAAAGATAACAATGAAGATAATCTTAGTTAACAAACTTCTGATCATTCATGTTGGGTGAACCAGAAAACAAGAAGACATATATTGACCAAAGATATTTACTACTGTTAAGAGGCAAGTAGGTGGTATAGCAGACAGAGTGCCAAGCCTTAAGTCAGGAAAACTCATCTTCCTGAGTTCAAATCTGACCTCAGACATTTACTAGCTGTATGACCCTGAGCAATCACTTAACCTTGTTTGCCTCAGTTTCCTCATCTATAAAATGAGCTAGAGAAGGAAATGGTAAATCACTCCAGAATCTTTGCCAAGAAAACTCCAAATAGAAAGTTGGACACTACTGAAAGAACCGAACAACAAAATTTATTACTGTCAGAGAGAAGATCCAGCACAGAGTACAGGTTGAAGAGAGATTCCATCAGAATGGTAAGGTTCTCTATATGGTCTTTCCTATGAATGATATTGTGCTAATCACATCAAACTCTGCAACACTGCAGAATCTACTAGAAGAGATCCATAACCACTCAAAGAACTCAGACTAACTATCATTCTAGAGCAAAAGAAGTAGATGAATAACACATAGTATCCAGACTTTGATTTTTGTGGCTAGACCCCTGAAGTTGGAATCATGAAAACCTGAGATCAAATCCCCCCTTAGACACTTACTAGCTATGTTACCCAAGGTAAGTCACTTACCCTCTGTCAGTTTCCTTTTCCTTTCTTCAGTGACCTCATAGGACTATGAGGATCAATTGATATACTAAATGTAAAGTTCTGTATCAACTTTAAACACTATTTAGAGGTTGGCTATCATTATTCTGAAACGATAGTGTTTTGTATAATAGTTCACATTCATATAGCACTTTACAAAGCATTTTGCATCCACTATCTACTATTTTATCTTCACACTATCTCTTGCACTTTGATAGGACAAGCAGTACCACCACTTATCAGTGAGGTAATTAAAGCTCAAAGGAGCAGCTAGGTGGCACAGTGCATAGATTGCCAGGCCTGGAATCAGGAAAATTGATCAGATTCAGCCTCAGACACTTAGGAGCTGTGTGACCTTGGGTAAACCACTTAACCCTATTTGCCTCAGTTTTCTCATCTGCAGAATGAGATGTAGAAGGAAATGGCAAACCGCTCCAGGATCTTTGCCAAGAAAACCCCAAAAGGGGTCATGAAGAGTTAGAGACTACTGAAAACAAATGAACAACACAATTAAGGCTCAAAGAGGGACTCATCCAAGGTCCCATAGCTAGTAAATGGCATCTGAACCCAGCTTACCCTAAGTCTAGCATTTTATCCACTAATTCAGTGTTCTCAAACTCAAATGGATCCCTATGGCTGTGTATTTACTTAGAAAACCACAAAGTAACATCATATATGCTGTATAATCATTTTATTAAACATTTCCCAATTATATTTTAATCTAGTTATGCCTCATTCTGGAGTTTTTCCAGAAGATATTGGCCAGTAAGTTTGACACCTCTGTACTATGGCATGGTGTCTTGGCTAAAGCTTCATATAGTTGGATGTACTCAAACTCCTCTATAGAAGTGAAAAATTCAGATTCTTCCCGAATCAAAAACTAATTTTACTGATAGCAGAAGATACTAAAGGATACCAAAGTAAGACAGATATATATCTATACATAGATATATAGATATAGATATATACATATATATAGATATAGATATATACATATATATATATATAGATATATACGTATATATATCTATATATATATATATATATACATACACACATATATGCAAGATCTGCTTGGCAGGTGTAATCTACCTTTACCAGAACAAAATTCTGGTATATAAATCTGGGTGCCGTATTAAGTTAACTTCAGCTGGTCTTATAACATTAGGGCAAATATTTAAATGCTTCCCCAGGCTCAATCTTCCATGCCACTTCCTATTCCATGCTTGACTGGGCAATCTGTTTGGTGCAGTAACGTGGAAAAGATGCCTTAATTGCACCAAGTGATCCTCACGGTATTCACTGTTCTCATTGAGGCCAGATGTATCTGAACTCTCAAGCTCTTCTGTAGATGAGGCTTTCTATCTTCAGAAGCACAGAGAAAAGATCAACCTTTTCTTGGGAAGGCAGAGGTGGCATAAGGGAAAAATTTCCTAGGCAGTTTTGGTTTCATTATGCTTCCGCACACCAAGGGATAATAAAAGATACTAGAACTTTGACTGTTTTGAATTAAATTCAAATCTGCAAGTATTTGTCAACAAGTTTGCGATGTATTGTGGCCCTATTCACATTACTTAGCTAACTTATTTTCACAACTATACCCTGTGTGCTGGGTATTTTGTACCTACTACCCTTCCAGGTACTCTCTTCCTGGGCAGACACTATCATGGGCCAGAATTACACCAATTAGGTCCACGAGGGCTCTCGGTCATGCTGCCAAGTTGCTAGAATCTGTGGGGCCTGACTGTAAGATCCTGGGAGGTCTGAGGCTTACAGGTCGGATGCACAGACTAAAAACGCCTGCTTCAGGAGAGAGCCTTTAATCCTTACTTCTCCTATCCTGCATAAGTCGTGACTCACTGAGAACCTGACGCTGCAGCCAACTCCAACCAGAGAAGGTATTGTTAAACTTTCAACGTGAAACACTTATAAATCAAAATTGCCGAATACTGTCAATCACAGCTTGATTCGTTGTTTTGCTGATTGTATGAGACGAGGTCAGCAAATTTTTCTATAAAATGTCAGGTGGTATTTTAGGTTTTGTGTGCCAAGAGGCAAAATTGAGGATATTATGAAGATGCTTATGTAAATGAGAAAAAAACAAATTCCCAGAAAATTTTTATTAATGAAATTCAAAATATAACAATCAGAATAATGACTGAGTAAAAAAAAACTCTTGTAATGACGAGGAGAGTGAAATTCTTCTTGCAGGGATAACAGTTTCACGCATTGAGGCTGTTCATCTGTTAATGCTGATCTGAATGAGATTTTGCATATTTCATCTCTGAAAATGTGTTTTCATACAGAGAGGTACTGCCTAATACTGAGAGCAATCCATAAGCGCATGATTTTAATTAAGCATATTCATTACTTGGAAGGTATTTGGTATTTGCCCTTTAGAATATCCCTACACTGGAGGTTAATCATTCAAATTAAAGGTGAAGTAGAAATTCCTCAATTGCACAGGATTTGAAAATATGTAAATTTTCTTCACATTTGCATCAAAATTCAAAAATATCTGCTGGAACTATATGTAGTGTGAGGTCCAAAAATATCTACTGGAACCGTAGTATGAGCTCAGAAGATATATCCACTGCAAATTTGTGTGGGAATGGAGATCTCACTTCTTGTTTTAACTTTATACAGCACAGGAAGTATATAAAGAATCTTGGGAAGTATATAAAGCAATTGCCTGTTATTTGTGATTTAAAATTTTTGTTGCTGACTTGACTTTACCACAGTATAAGTTTTGCATATAAGCTCCATTTTCCTTTGTAATTTTAAGTCAGATTCATTAAGAAACCTCATTGAGTGCAGCAAAAGTGAATTTTTAAAATCATTCATGTGGAATAATAGTGGTTGAGAGGTCTTCTCATTCAGAAAAAATTCAATCTCAGCACTAAGCTCAAAAGAAATCATTAACAAAATTCTTCTCTTCTTTTCTTGTTTAGCATGACCGATATGGACTGGTCATAGAAAAAGTAAAATGTCATGGTACAGCAACATATGTGGCACTGAAAAAAGCCACATCAGACCAATCTGCATGTAGTGCAGTGAGCAGCAGTGTGAAATGACGAGAGTCACTTAGGGTCTCTGTTGTCACCACTTGTCTCTGCTGTCATATAAGGAAAGCGGCCATAGATGATACATAAATTAATGAGCATGGCTGGGTTCTATTAAAACATTATTTTAAAGTGTAAAAACTACTCCTAGTTCCCAAGTTGTAAAAAACAGGCTGTAGGCTAGATGGTCCATGGATGGTAGTTTGCCAATACTAGGACTAAACTTAAGAAAGTGATGGAGAAAATATTTACAATACAGATTAAATTTACAAGCATTTTGAAGGTAGATTTTTTTTAAAAAAAGAGCCAACGGTTAAATGTTTACTGACATATCCCTGAACGTAACCCACCAGAGAGCCACAACCTGACATCTCCGCCAAACAGTTAGATATTAGCACAAAATATTCTTCAAGCTTCCTGAGGATCTGTATCCTCAGAAATCATTGGCCAACCATTTAGGCTTTCTGTTTGGGAAATCACACTCTCCCATTTGAGATTCCCTACATAATGCTTATTCCACCTCCCAGCAGACAGCCTGCCAGTCACACCCACTCCAGTGAGAACATACCTGATACTTCCATATCGCCTAGAGATAATTTACAACTGAGCATCCATCTTCAAACTGAGATGGCCACAGAGTCCTTCCTCCTTCAACGGTGATATCTGTGCCTTATTCACACTGGGCTAATTATGGCTGGAAATAGTAATAAGAACCATCACAACAGCTAGCAATTATATAGTACTTTGGGGACTGCAAAGTATTTTATAAACATTATTTGTATGATAAGACATTGGTTCTTGCTGGAGAGAACAAAGACAGACTTAACATAGTTGTATGATAACGCAAAAGAGTACAATAATACTTGATCTATCTAGAGCTCAACGGGCTGACAACCTTGTCTAACTAGAACATCTGTGAGAACCCAGAAGAAAGCAAAATAATAACAACAGTCTTAAAGTCTGCTCTTCGGGGAACACTCAGTTTCTCACCCACTGGTTATTTTTCTCTTATTTTACACACAGTACTAAAGACATTGGCTTCCAAATCTATGCCAAATTCGAGGTCAATAAGGAAGAAGTACTGTTATAATCAGACAAGCTAACCACAGCAAGGAGAAGGAGCTGACAGCCCAAGGAAAGGAGGAAACATAAACATAAAAAACAGGAATGAGAATTCAGCAAGTAAAGTAGTTTGGGACCATGTAGAACAGAATTAACAGCTATTCGAGCCACAGCAAGCTCAGAGAGCATCGCTGCAGTATAGCATATTGAAATACAATCACTGACCTTCATAATGGTGGTACTGAGTCCTCATGAGTAAATTACATGAGGGAGGCAGCATGGTACAGGGAAGAATGCTAGCACTGAAGTCAGAGGGCCTGGATTTAGAGTCTGCCTCTGACATTTTCGTTGTTATCACGATCACCACCATTGTTAATAACAGTAACAGTGAGTACCATACAGCACTTTGAGACTTGCAAAGTACTTCACAAATATTACCTGTTTGATCACCATGACAAACCTGGGAGGTGGGTGCTATTATCATCTAAAGCCCAGAGAGCGAAGTGAGACAACCAGCAAGTGTCTGGAGCAGGATCCAAATCCACCTTCTCCTGACTCTAAGTTTAATACTTTATTCACTGCTTTACCTAGGTGCCTTCCTTAACAAAATGTATCACACTGGCAAAGTAATTTAATTTCCATGGGCCTGAGTTCACCTCAATTGTAAAATAAGAAGGTTGGATCAGATGGGTTCTGGAATCCATCCCTAGATCTGTGGTCCTATAATGCCTCTAATCTGTTAAAGGAGACTGAAAATAAAAGTATAATACTGCATTTAATAGCTTACCTTCCAATAGTATTAAAGTTTTCCTGTTTAAGGGAGCAAACCGTTACTTAGGGAAAACTGAGCTTTCCAGCATGTTTAAGCACAGAGCTTCAATAATGCATCCAGTCAAGGAAGACTACTGCGGTGCTATTTTGTACCCACAGGGCAGGGTCAGGGAAATTCCTACTGCTTCCATTAAAGATGATATTTTAGGAAAGTAGACCACCTTCAACAGTCTTTTTAGTCCTCTTCTGGTGTCTTCTAATTCCCATACAATTCAACGTACATGTATGTACTATCATATGCTGAAACAGACTCTGCCTCACAGTTTACATTGTATACAAGTGTATACTAAGTAAATACAATGTCTGTTGATTCTCATATCTACCTATTCTGCCCCAACTTCTCAGCTTACCTCCAACCCCAAATCACCAACTGCTTTTCAGACATCTCCAGCTGGATGTCCAGTATATATCTTAAACTCAATATGTCTAAAACAGAACTCATTATGTTTCCCCCTAAATTCTCTCTGCCTCCTACCTTCCCTATTACTGCAAAGTGTAACACTATCCTCCTAGTCCCTCAGGACCTAAGAATCATCCTAGATTCCTCATTATCTCTCACCCTCTATTTTATGTCATGTTATATTTATTATATTAATTATACTACATTATATTATATTGTTACATTATATTGTTATATTATATTACACTATATTATATTATATATAAAGCTGTTGCCAAACCTCTCAATTTCACTTTTGCAACACCTAAATACATTCCCTTCTCTCCTTTGACACTGTTACTATGCTAGTGCAAGCCTTTACTACTTTACACCTAGATTATTTCAATAGCTTGCTAGTGGGTCAGCCTGACTCAAGTGTCTTCTCACTTCAATTCATTCTCCATTCAGCCACTAAAATGAATTTCCTATAGCAAAGAATTGATCACATCATACCCTCCCTACTCAATAAACTTCAGTAGTTTCCTATTGCTTCCAGGAACAAATATAAAATCCTCTGTTTGGCATTCACTACCCTTTATAACCTGATCCCCTCCTGCCTCTCTGGTCTTCTTATACCTTACTACCCATCAGATATTCTTTGATCTAGTGACACCGGCATTTTGGCAGTTCCATAAACAAAACAATCCATCTCTGGCACTCTCTTCCATCCCTGAAACACTCTCCCTCCTCCGTGCTCCAACACTCTCCTGACCTCCCTGTCTTCCCTTAAGTCGCAACTAAAATCTCACTTTCAACAGGAAACCTTTCCCAACCCTTTGTAATCCCAGTGCCTTCCCTCTGTTAATTACCATCCTATTTATCCTGTATCTGGCTTGCTTTGTAGATACATATTTTGCATGTTGTCTCTTCCATTAGATTTTAAGACCCTTGAGGGCAGGGACTACCTTTTGCTTCTTTTGTAGCCCAAGTGTTTAGCATATAGCCTGGCACATAGGAGGCACTTAATAAGTATTGACTGATTGAGGGCACTAACCACAGGGGAGAGGGGAACTAAGCTGAGTACTGCAGAAAGTTAGGAATGTAAGAAGGCAGAGGTGGGCCAGGACAGCATTTTAGGCCTGGGGGATCACCTGTACAAAAGGAGTAGGAAATCAAGTGATATATACAAGAGATAGTGAGTGGGCAAGTTTGCCATGAATAGCGGTAATAATAAAACGAGAAATACAAGCTCAAGAGGGACTCTGAAGGACTTTAAATAGCAGTCAGCAGCCCCTTCTTTTTCCTCCTAGAAGTAATAGGGAGCCAAGGAAACTTACCCAGAAGGGGAGTAACATGGCCAGATCTGTGCTTTAGTTTGCCAGCTCTGTGAAGGATGAATTATAGAACTGAAATAAAACACCTACTTCAGTAAAGTTTAAGTGACTTTCTTGGGTCTCTGATTTGTGAGATTTTAGTCACTGAGTATGCTAAGTGTCCATGACTTAGGTGGTTCTGTTCTACAAGATGGAGTGAGGGAAAGACAAGAGCTGCTGCTCCCCTTTTTGCTTTTCATTGTTGTAAATATCATCCAAAACGATCCCCCCAAAAAAGGTCTGAAAATTAGTTCATCTTGTAATTAACAGAATATAAGAGAACCTGATCTGGTATTTTGTTTTTGGGAAGAAGGGTAAGGAAGAAATGTTTTCAGAATTTCTAGTTGTGTCCAGTTGTGTCTAATCATATGAAGTAGCCAGGTGTCACAGTGGATAGAGCACTAAGCTGGGAATCAGGAAGACTCCTCTTCCTGAGTTCAAATTTGGCATCAGACACCTACCAGCTATGTGACTGAACAAGTCATTTTACTCTGTTTGCCTCAGTATCTCATCTACAAAATGAACTAGAGAAGGAAATGGCAAACCATTCCAGGATCTTTGCAAGAAAACCCCAAATGGGGTCACAAAAAAGTCAGACAACGACTGAACAATCTACCATTACCCAAACACTGTGGCTTTCTAATTAGTTTTTTTTTTGGGGGGGGCGCAATTAACAAGCATCAACATGTATAGGAAATAGAGTTAGTAGCTAAGCTCTGATTCAGTGAAATTCAGAGTGGTGGAAAGGACTCAGAAGCCATTTTCATTAACCATTAGTCTGCTGGACACTAACAGGACGATGTATCCTCAGGCTCATCTGCACACTTACTGCATGTTGAGTTATACTATATAAGTAAGCTAAATTACACTGTCATAATAAGGTAGATACCACTGAATAAGTCAGATATCACAAGTGGGAAAATCAGACTCATTAATAACACGAACCTTGTTAGGATCCTATCTCCAAGCAGCGCTGAAAGGCATGACTTTAGTCAGTATATCAACACAAATGCGCATATCTTTAAATATATTGAATAATAAATAAGCCTTATCCATAATTTGAAGGGAGAATAGATAAATGCAAACTGACTTACTGTGTTGAACAAATGGCATATGGTATACATGTATATTTATAAATTTTCTCTCTCCTTCTCCTAACACACATATACCAGATTCTCTGCCTTTTAGGTTATTGGTCTCTTGCCCAAGTTCAGAATGCCTGAATCAGATATGTTCAGGATCTCCGACGCCAGTATTTCCTTGCAGACTGTTGAAAAAAAATGAAGCATCACCCACCCTTCAGGAAACCCGACTGTTGCCTTTAATCCTTGCCAAGGCAGAGTAGAAACAGAGGCTATTAATGACCTTTCCCAACAAATTCTGAGGTTTCTCTCCAACCACACTGAGCAGATTCATTCTGAGCATGACCAGTTGTTGTTCCATGAGGCTAGAACTGAGCGATAAAGAAGTCAGAATCCTCTTTCTTTGAAAAGGGTGACTTTGAAGGAACTATGCAATGTGAGAGCTTGGAAAGGACTTCAGGGGCTACGTAGTTCAACCTCTTCATCTTGTGAATATGAGAGCTGAGGTTCAGAGATGTTAATTGACTTATTTGAGGTCACAAAAGACATCAGGGACAAAACTAGGACTAAAACTCAGGGCTCTGATTACTTAGTTCTAGTGCATCATGAAATTTCACCCTCCTCTCTTTTTATTTAGAAATTAGAAACTAAGACACAGCAGACAAAGAGTAAATTTGAGTAGTGAGAAGAAAAGGAGATAGTTAAAAGAATGATGGTATTCATGACCTCCCCCCATTGATAGTGCAGAAAAGTGTGAATGTATAACTTATGCTCTAGTGAAAAGATTCTAGGGAGAAGGCCTATTCAGTACTGGGGAATGGGTTATACCATGTCATTATGAGTAGGAGAGAAAGGGATGCTCACTCAGAGCCCAATGCTACATGGTCCTATACTGGTGGAAGTTCAGTCTAGGGTGGATACCATTTGAATTTGTCTAATAATGGCAGCGAATGGGACAGAGGGGTGGGCAGCTCTATCTAGAGCCTAACCCAAATAGCTATACATTCTGGTAACATGTTCACAAATTCAGGGAGATGGAAGATATTTTTGAAACTACATAATTCAACTACTTCATTTTACAGATGAGAAAACGGAATCTCCAAGAAGTGAAGTGATTATTCATGGAATCACAGAATTTTATGATGGGTGCATAGTGAAATAGGCAGCCCTTCTATATAGTCTTCCCTTGTGTGGGAAGTGATAAGGTCAGGGTTATTGGAATTACAGTTGTTGATAAATAACCAATGCCTTCATACTCTCAAATAGTTTCAGTGACAAAACTGCAGTTTTTTAAAGTTGAAAAGAATAAAATTATGTAAATGACTTAAAGGATAAAGGAGAGAGATGAACTATTTATATTTTTATGGTAAAAATCATAAATAGACAGAACACAGCATTCAAAGAAATGTTACTTAAAATATAAAAGCTGCACAGATGAGAGATAAGGACACAGAACAAACATATGTTCACTCATATCTCTTCACATTAACAATAACTCTCTCTGTAAAGCTAATTTTAATTAATGAAGCCCTTCAGATTACACTCCTATAATTATTAATATTAACCCTTGATAGACAAAGGAATGGTGGGTTTAAATAACTTTCCTTCCCCAACATCCTGCAATTAGATTATAATAGGACAATAACATGCTTACAAACCCCACTCTACCCCAACTCTTACTCTAGTGCTACTACCCATATTATAATCAGTTTGTTTAAGACTTGGGTTCTTGACCTGCAGTTCATGAGTTTGATTTAAAAAAAAAAGAAAGATAACTGCTTTTCAATATAATGTTTTCTAGGAAGCCTATGAATTTTATTTTGTTCATCTAAAATATTACTCTGAATGATCCATCTGCTTCACTAGACTGCCAAAGAGATGGGTCCATGATACCAGAATGGGTAAGAACCCCTGCTTTATTATAAGGGTGTATTTCATAAAGGGTGGATGGAATCAAAGACTCAAAGAACATGGGGGCTAAATGAGGTCTTGCTCCAAGAGTACTGGAGTTTCTTGAGCCAGGGAGTAACACAATCAGACCTTCACTTTTAAGGAAAATTCCATCAACTTGTAAATTCTCAGTATAATGAATTTAATCCTAAAGTCAAAACTGAGGATTTATTTGATTAGGTATTTAAAAATCTATCTACAAATTAAGTAGATATGGATGAGGTCATTTTTATAAGCACTTAAAAAATACCCCTCAAATGTACATTCTTTAAGCAACAACGTGTCATGGAGAACCCATAAGGCTGGAATGTTATTCTGTCCCTTTTACTCCTGCGTAGGAAGGAATGTTTCCAAGAATGGATTTGTCTAGGATAACATTCCTATAAAAGCAAGTGATTTCACTTTTTATGAAGCTATAAAAATGTGCCTAAAATGGCAAAACAGTCAGTTGTTGGGGGTTTATATTTCCTCTGGAAAGGGGTAGGGGGGAGATGGAAGGAAGGAGAGAAAGAAAAGGAAAGGGAAAAGGAAAGGGAAAGGGAAAGGGAAAAGGAAAGAGAAAGGGAGAGTGAGATCGCAGCTTTAAACTGACCACACCTAAAAGAAGTGACTCCCAAGGGTAAAATGTAGCACATACCCCTGTCTCTGGCTCAGTTTTCTGTGTGTCAGGATACCTCACAGGCAAAGAATTACTATACATCTTCCTTCTGGTTGAAGAAGAAATCTCCTCTCCACAATGAGCAGATACTCAGTTCAATGGAAGGTGGGGATAGGAACAGGACTTGCATAAGCCTCTAACAAAATATTTGAAACATCTTTACTTTTAATGGGATGACAGCCAACAATAGCATTTTATAATTTATTACAATACAGGCATTGAGAGTTATGAAGGTCAATACAATACTTAAAACAAATAAGCAAACAAATAAAAAACTACTTATAATCACACCCATTTTGGTTATTTGGTAGCCCAGCTGCACCTGAACTTGATGTTGTATTTCGATTTTATTATCTTGGGAATTCAAACTCTATTCCCTGCAGCCAAAGAGACTAACTGTTCCCTCCTCTAATTTCTTAAATATGGGCAGCAGCAGTAGAACATATTAGTTTATCATGAGCTGGGTGACATGGGAACTTCCAGGAAGACCTAAATTATGCCTCCTAGAGTCAGTTTCCAAGAGTTTTTTTGTCAGACTTTGGAAAGTATTTTCCCAGGAAGGTTTGGTGATTTTGTTCCCAGGTTGAAGCTGGTATAAATGAGACTCAGACTCTTATAGAATGAATTTTAATTTTGTCTTTAGAAAGTGATAGGTTGTTTTTCATTCTTTTAATGCAGACCGTACATGCCTACCTTTTAAACTAACCAAAATTGAAATCAGCACCATCTTGAAAACAAACCAAAGGCCAACATCTGAACCTATTTTTAAGAAGGGAGAAAACCATTTGTGATCCCTGTAATAGAAACATAATGAATAACACCACAGAAGGAAAAATAAACAACATAATAAGGCAGAACAAGAAAACTTTCCATCAAACCTTCTAATGGAGGTCATGAATATAGAAAACAAATTAACCAAAACAGAAATCTCTCTGTCTCTCTCTCTCTGTCACTAACTCCTTTTCTAACTCCAGTCATGCATAGTCAACTACCTTCTGACATTTCCGCCTTGATGAACCAAAATCAGCTCCAACTCAACATAATCTAAAAACAGAATTCTTACCCAATCCTCCTCTAAATGTCATTATTTCTATTGAAGGCAATAATTTTCTTAGCACCCAGGTTCACCCAAATCCAAGACCCCCAGAATCATCTCTGACTCATTCCTCTCCCTTTCTATAACCAATTAGTTTCCAAAGTCTCATCAATTCACTTCTACTGCATCTCATGCATTCTTCTCTTTCTCTGCACTCACCCTTCTACCATCTGTGCTTCTGAGATCTCCCCCTCCATTCAAGAGGCAAAATAATCCTCACAAGACATCTTCAGAAGGTCCCTATTGCTTCGAGGGTAAAGTACAAGTTCCTTAGCTTAGCATTAAAGGCTCTCCATAGCCTGGCTCCAAGCTATCTTTCTAGCCTTATTTCATACATCTCCCACTCACAAATTTTTCTCTTTCTTCAAGGCTTAGTTCAGGAGTTATACTTCCTCTACATATTCCGATTTCCTCAGCTGAAAGTGTTCTCGCTTTAAATTTTCACACAGCATTCTATTTTCTCCTCTGCTCCATTATTTTCAATCTTTAATTATACTTATTTGTGTGTATTCCTGATCTCTGCTCCTTCCCTACTTAGTACAATGAAGCCAGAGACTGTTGTTTTGAGTAGGTATCTAAATTAAAAAAACACTCTTTGTTAAATTAAAGCCTCAGAGGCAAATTGAGAGGACTGAGGTCATAAAACTAGTTAGTAACAGGGCTGCCACTACAATTCAGTCCCCTAACCCCATGGCCACATTCTCAAGGATAGTGTTAGAAATACTCTGAAATGAATGAAACAAAAATAAGAAAGAACGTTACTACTCTAAATGAAACAAACCCTGTCATAATACAGCCCATACAAGCTCTGAGGTTCTTTAGCCTAACTCTTATTCTCACAGATGAGTTCTGTAGCAAGGGCAATTCTCTCCCTCAGGGTTCTAGGGGTACCCTTGATAAGTTGGGAAGGGGAAGAGGTGTGATTTTCTAATACATTTAGCTTGAGACTCATGGGCATATTACGTTAGTTGTTTTCATAACCTTACTTAGATAGCGTCCCTTACTGCTGAGATCAGGGAACCATAAGTTGAAGTCTGGGGTCCTTGGGACCCCAAAATACCAACTTGTCAGGTCCTGCCCGAATGAATTTGACCCAAGCCTTCTTTCAAAGTAAAACAAAGTTTATTAAAGATTTGCCATATTGGGCTGACTCTTAATTCGCCTAAGCATTTGTTACACTTGTATTGACAAGAGGCTAAACAGAATCTGAGCTAGATTGAATCTGAGTGTCTTAATGGAGGAAAGAAGGATCTCATATACAGAAAGACTGTGGGAGAGATCTGGGGGTGGTTTAGTAATCTTGGGTGATGGGAAGAGGGGTTTAAAGAGGGTCTTGAGGAGGAGCCTAAAAATAATTGTAGCAGTAAGGACCCCAACATACTCAGGAGGGCCTGCTGTGCAGGTTCTTAGATCTGCTTTTCTAAAAGGAAAGTAACTTGTGAAGGGTCAATATCTACTTTAGTCAAGCATATATATTATTCACTTAGTTCATGGGAAAAAGTCGGCACCGAAGTTCTGGAACTTCAGAGAAAAGACAAACGGAGAAACAAAGATTAACCAACAGACAGGGCTTCCAACTGACCGTAAGCAATACACACATCACAGATCAACAGACAGATCCAATTGTCTGACCATACATACATAGTTATCAGAGAGAGAAGCACCAACATCTGGGTTTTCAAAGGGGTTCTTTAAGTGGCTGCTCAGTTTTCACTGGCCAAACAAATACTTCCAAAGAGTAAGACCCAAAGTAAAACCTCATCTCAGAGTATTTATATATTTTTCAGAGCCAGAGGGCATCACAACTCTTGAGAACTAGTGCCTCACTAGAAAAATAAGGAAAGGTGTGGGCCTCCCCTAATCAAGCTTCCCTTAATGGGCAGGCCCATTAATGGATGGGGAAGATTTTTAGCTCTCATAATTACCATTACAAGGATCTTGATGGGACTGAGGTGACTAGAGATCAGAATAAAGAGAGTGAGATTTTGATGTGATCAAGAGTGGAAAACAGGGGAAGGCAATCTGGAAGCAATAGACAACAGAGGGCCAGGCTAGGTTAAGGGTAACAGATTTGGGTAAGAAAAGCCAGATTAAGTGGGATAATTCATGGAGAGGGGGGCGGAGCCAAGATGGTGGAGTAGAAAGACTCACATATGCTAGCTCCAAACCCACAGCCCATGGATTTCCTCTAAAAAGAACTCCCAACAAATTCTGGAACAGTGGAAGCCATGCAGCAACACAGTGAAGGAGATTTCCATTACAGAGAGCCCTGAAAAACCGATCCCAAAGGTCAGTAGTGCACCGGATGGGAGCAGAGCCCTGCCCTGCCCTGCCACACGGCACTGAGAGGAGCAAGCAGATCTGAGCAGGCTTCAGGGACAGAATCTCCAGCGGCCGCAAAGGTCCCTCCACCCACAGACGCACAGGTCAGTGAGAGAGACGTCTGGACGGGCTGAGAGGGGTTCAGGGTGTCTCCATAACTTGGGCCCCCTCGGGAGGCAGCAGCAGAGGCAGCGGGTGGCCACAGGCTCCTGGAGCAGGCAGGAGCTCAGCAGCAGCTCCATTATAGAAGGTCTCTGCATAAACCCCCTGAGGGAACTGAGCCTGAAAGGTGGCCCTGCCCCTACCTGAGAACCTGATTTAATCTTACCCTGAATAGCAGCTGGGCCCACCCCTGAAAGCCCTGAGGCTGGGGAGCAGCATTTGAATCTCCAGACCCCAAGCACTAGCTGGGTGGACCTAGGTGGGGGTGGAGAGGGCTCTCAGAAGTCAAGTAACTGGCTGGGAAAATGCCCAGAAAAGGGAAAAAAAATAAGACCATAGAAGGTTATTTTCTTGGTGAAAAAATGATTCCAACCTTCCTCTTTGACGAGGAAGAAAACTGCTTACCACCAGATAAAGACATAAGAGTCAAGGCCTCTGTATCCCAAACATCTGAAATAGATATCCAATGGGCTCAGGCCATGGAAGAGCTCAAAAAGGATTTTGAAAATCAAGTTAGAGAGATGGAGGAAAAATTGGGAAAAGAAATGAGAGAGATGCAAGAAAAGCATGAAAAACGGGTCAATACCTTGCAAAAGGAGACTCAAAAAAATGCTGAAGAAAATAACACCTTGAAAAAAAGATAATTCATGGAGAGTTCAAGGGGGTTCTGAGAGTCTGTACCCTATCATTACCAGGAATTTCTTGCCCTTTCTCCTCTATCTTCCTAGGTCTAACTCAAGCTCACAGACTTGATTAAATCTTCTAATGACTATTATAGCTTTCATTGATTGGTGTATAATATATATTTTAATACCTAATTGTATTTTCATTCATTCTACAAAAGGAGAGCCTATATATGCAAGGCATTGTGCTATGCATTATACAAAAATATACAGGCAAGGTCTGTTCTCAAAAGATAGTCTACAAAATAAAATATCTCAAACGTAATTCTTAGGGTATCTTATATTACTTGCTATTGTTTTATGCATAAAAGTCTTGCTTCCCCAAAGAAATTATATATTCTAAGAGGTCAGAGATAGTAGTTTATAATTCTTCTGTATTTGCTTATCCTTCTTAATGTCATTAATTGGTACAACAAAAATGCTACTTTTAGTGAAAGAGCCTTGCAGGGGGCAGTTATTTCCATAGCAATAGTATTATAAATGAAAGATTATGTTTCTGGGCAGCCAAAACTCAGAGCATAAAACTTGAAAATTTGTCTTTCCAGAGACCTTAGACTATAGTAAGCAATAAGGAGGAATGGTCTGGAGAATTTCTTAGCTAATCTTAGAAGGCATGTGTGCATACCTGAAACCTTATGTAAGCAGAGGGATCACTGAGGTTTATAGCTGATGGGCAACCAATGGAGAACCAGGCATAAAGAAAGAAGAAGACCAAGTGAGGTGTGAGGCTGGAGACATTTGTCATGCATGAGAAGCAGAGGTGAATGAGGCTTTTTAAAAGCCTGGGATGCTAAAATGTTTGGTGATGTTCTGAAAGGAGAAAAAAAGAAATGCTAACTTTTTTTTCTTTCAATTCTCTTATTTCTAGTATAAAATCTAATTAGAGATAGATTTTCTTAGATGATTAAAAAAGTTTTCTGACTCTAAACCTAATACATTTACTACCCTATCACACAGTCTGACCTAACCAGGATACAATCTATGGGGTCAGACAAATTGTGAGGGAGCTCTTACGGCAATCCTATAACACAAAGTCAAAAATGAATGTCCTACTCCTACCAATTAAATTCATTTGGGAATAACCCTATTTTTCATTATCAGGATTGTGACACTGATTCAGCTGTCAGTTTCCTCTAACTACTAAGCTGAGTAATACATTTGACTGTTTGATGTGTTTTGGGTGACCCTACCACTTTCATCTACAGCTACAGTTCAATGAGCACTTATTAAATGATTGCTGTGTGCCAGACACTATTACCAATAATACCAAGGATACAAATCAAACTCAGATTTCTAGCCAAGCCTGAATCATTTGTATGAAACTCTACTAAGGTAGAAATCAAATGCTGACATGAAGCTTGGAGTGTGGAGGGAGAGGAAGAGTAGAGAGTAGCAGTTGGCATTGCCATGAGAGTTTTTGGAGAAGAAAGACATTCCTCACACTTGTTTGAGAGAGATATTCATAGTTCCAGATTCTCTTTGAGATCAACTCCATGGAGGAGAAAGACAAAGACTCTCTTGCAGATATGTAGGGGAAACTGGTTCCTCAATATGGACCTGATTTCCAGTTTACTTTGCTAGAGCCTTACTCACTGGCCCCTCTCTCTTGCTGAGATATCTTGCCCCAGAAGAAGAGCTTATTTGCTTTATCTATTTTCTAGTATATCTGAATAATATAGAATGCTGTTCTCTGTTTGTTCTTGGCTTGGATAAATGGGTTTATTTGCTATTCACTAATTGTTAGGGCCTTTTGTGTAATAACTTTGGGAAGTGGCCAGACAGATGGGTTTAAGCTTGGGGTACTCAATCTCCCTTTAAAAAATAGTGACCAGAGAAGCTACTGGTTTTTTGTTCTGAACCATTAGGCTAGCAGTATTTAAGGGGACAAATCAATATATTCTAGTTCAATATCCTTCTCTCAGAGGAGTGAAGAGAGATCAGCCTGGTAGCCCCCTCTCCTATTCCTTTAAGAGAGAAAATGCTGTCTCTCTTAGAGAAGAGTGAGCAACATTCTAAAGATCTCTAAATGTCTCTGCTCAAGTCAATTATTTATATATTTAGACTTTCCATGAGGGCATACATGCCTCACACAAGTAAGCTGATATTCAAGTAGCTTAAACTCTATTTGGGGCAGAGTACAACATGTACCCAAATTCTGAGGGTTAGAAAGCACTACTTGAAGGGATCAAGGAACACTTCTTATAGAAAGTACCACTGGATTCAAGTTTTGAAGGAAGCTAGAGATCCAACAGATAGGATGAGGGGAGGGAAGAAAGAAGGGAAGGAGGGAAGAAAGAATAGAGGAAGGGGGAAAGAGGATGAGACAGAGAGGGGGAAGAGGAAAGGGAGAGGGAGGGGAAGGGGAGAGAGGGAGAAAGAAAAGCTAGAAACTGTAAATTTAGGAGTCATCTGTGTAGAGCTGATAAATGAATCTAAGACAGCTGATGAGATCACAAAGACTGTTTAGAGGAAGAAAAGAGACCCCCTCCATCCATTTTAGCTGGTCACTATTTCATTCTCTCATTTTCAGTACCCCACGTTTCTCATGTAAGTCTTCAGGCAATCGTGACTATTAAAGATGGTATGTAAAAAATTAAGAGTAAATAAAAATAACAATAACAGTAGTATATGAGCAGAAAGAAAGGCACAGGGAAAATTATTCTTAATGTTTCTATTATTTAATTTGTGAGGTGGGGGAGGGGTAGAGGAGAAGCAATAACCATTATGAACAAAACTGAAATGCTTTTGAATTAAAGGAGTGTCCAAAGGGGTTTCGGGTTCATTGTTTCATTAATAATCTGAATTGTTTCTAGGAGATATTCCTAAATCACTTGCTTGTTCCCAAATTATCCAGTCTGCCTAAGAACTTAAGCTCTTCTTCCCAGAAGTCATCTTGCTAATTTAGGCACCAAAATTGGATTTTACATATGTGTAGACACACATACCCTCAATCTCAGAAAGATGCATGTTACATCAACCAAGTGCTGGAGGGTCCAGTTGGAATGGGCACTCCAGGGAGCTCTTCTTCCCTAACTTTCTTGCCAATGACCCTTTTTTCTTTTCTCCCTCTCAGTTGGTTGATGACACCCACATCCAACCCATCCGACTGTCAGGACCAATTTTCCCTTTCCAGCAATGGTGCGTCAAGTCCTGCCAGCCACACAGACCCCTCCTGCTGTTACCAACCATAATCCTTTTAGTAAGATGGTGGACCACCAGGCCTTGCCATCTGCCTTGTTAGTATGCCCTAAGGACAAAACAAAACACAACAGAATGCTACAGTTAGAACAGGGTTTAGCAATCATCTAATTCAATGTTCATATTTTACAAATAAGAAAATGGAGGTTCACAGGTTAGCAATGAAGAATAAAGATCCAAGACTCACCTGGGCACCTAGGTTGAGCTGATCTGATTTTTGGTGATTAGCTTAAAACCATCACAATGGAAAACTATGATTTTGTGATTGGGTTTAAGTAACGAGGAATTAACTATGTCATCAGAAAGTAATATTGTTTACTTGGTGAGTCTGATTAGAAAAAAAATTAAAATGCAGAATTTGCAAATGGCAAGGAAATGAGTGTAATTCACCTTACAGATTAAATGACAGCTATGGGGATACACTATTATTTAGTACTTTCAAATATATAGATTAGCTCTCAAGGATAAATAATTTGAGGTCCATTAATCATGTCTTTAGTAGACATAGACTTGCCTTAATAGCCCTGACCCTTGAGAGCTGGTTAATGTGTGTACAACACTGTATAATAGAAAAGCTACATATAAATGTAAGCTATTATTTTACTTATACTAAACAAATTTAAGACCTACCTCTTTGCCATAGCTGATCCATGTAATGTCCTCTTACTCTAACCTTTGCGCTAGCGATCTGGAAAAATGACCTCATTTTATTCCAGCCTCCTTTACTCAATTTTACATAATGAAATACTGTATAGCAGTAAGATAGAAACCCCAAGAAATGGTCAATATTAAGTGTCTGTTTCACAGAACTAGACAAAGACGATATGCTTAATTGTCTAACTCCTAATATGCCAATTTATAGAAGCACTGGGTGAATTTAACACAACCAACCACGCCAAATGAATTCAAAATGAGGACAAGACTTAATTGGGTAAAAATATCACTGGCTCGCTGATTCAATGCCCTTCTTAAACCTGACAGGTTTTCCTTTTTCTCTTCCTCCTCCTCTCCTCCCCTCCCCTCCCCTCTCCCTCTTGCTCCCTCTCCCTCTCCTTCCTTCTTTCTTTGGTTGTCACAGACAAGAAATGCTGAAGGACACAAGTCAGTTTTTACGAAAAGTGGGAAAAAAAGTGGGAAAAGTGGGAAAGTAGAATTGTTGTAGTGGAATAAAGGGATATTGTCTGTATTTTTTGTCCTACTCACTGTACTCTCAAATTCCTAAGGTAAACATAGCCTAGGTTCAGTATAGAGGCCAGTGGAAAACAATTAATCAGTAAACATTTATTAGGCACCTATTATGTGTCAGGCACTGTTCTGGGTAATGGAAATACAAAAATATGGCACCAATGTTCAAAAAAGGATATAATATGTTCACAGATAAATAAATACATATGACATATTTTACATACATACAAATATACATATATCTTTTATATAGATACATTCATAAATGATAGAAAGGGGCATTAACAACTAGAAGAATCAAGAAAAGCCTCTTGAAGGTGGTAGAAATTGACCTCATCCTTGAAAAGAGCCAGGTGTTCCAAGAGGCAGAGGTATGAAGGGAGAATGTTTTAGTAATTCTGGATAGTCCAGGAAAGGCATAGAGGTAAGAGATCAAATGTTAGTTACAACATATAATGTATAGTAATAATCCTGGAAAGATAAACTGGTGTCAGATCATAAAGGGCTTTAAATGCCAAACAAAGGGGTTGCATTTCATCCTCCATGCAAGAGGCAGTCAATCACTAGGCAGTTGTGTGAAAGATGTACTAAACAGGAGAGAGGCCTGGAGCTGGGAGATCAAATTAGAAGGTGCAGGTATTGCAGGTATTGAGGCAAGAAGTGATAAGGGTCAGATATAGTTTGGTTAGATTGTAAATAAAGTGAGGGGGACCATGAGAGAGCCACCATGGAAGTAGAATGGACAAGATTTGACAACTGATTATATTAAGGTGTTGAGTAAAAGTGAAGAGTTTAGGATGATTCCGAGGTCGTAAGTCTGGGTGCTCTAGAAAAATAAGAAGCTAGGAACAAGGATGAATTTAGAAAGAAAGATTTGTTCTGTTTTGCACATGTTTGCCAATAGGACAGTTAGATGGAAAGTCCAAAGGGAAGGTGGAGATACAGTACTGATGTCAGCAGAGATGTAGTCTAGGAATGCAGAGCTAGAAGTCAGCTGCAGAGGAGGCAATGGGATACAACGGCAAGATTATGGACTGGACTTGGAGAACTGAGTTCAAATCCCATCTCCGTTGCTTTCTTTCTATGTAACTTTGGCCAAGTCATTGTACCTCCCAGGGCCCCAGTTTCCTCATCTTGTAAAGGTAGGAGTTGGGTTACATGGTTTCTGAGCCCCTTTTGGCTTTAGATTTATGAGCAAGAGATAGGGTCATTGAAATCCATGGAAGTTGAAGAGATGACTTTCAAGTCAAGTTTCAAGGTGCTCATGGACTTGAAAGGGAACAACAAATACCAGGTTTTTTCAATAATTTCTAATTGAAATTTAGCATTTCCTTCAATTACTTAAAGACAATATTCTGAGAAGTCTACAGGCTTTGCCAAAGGCGTCCATGACACAAATAAGGCTAAGAAACCCTACCACAGAAAGAACAGTAGAGAGCCAAGGACAGAAATTGGTGAAGGAAAGGGTTGAGGTACATGCACAATATAGGGCAAAGAATCATGATGATCCTTCAAAGGAGACTGAGAGGGATCATTTAGACAGATAAGAAAACTAGCAGCACAGAGAACTGTCTTGAAACTGTGGAGGAGGGAGTAACTCACAGAGTCAAATGTGGCAGAAAGGTTAAGAAGGATAAAGACTGAGAAAAAAGGCCATTGGATTTAGTAATAGTAAGATTACTGGTGTCCTTGGAGACAGCAGTTACAGATAAGTAAGGGAGATGGAAGCTAGATTGCAAGTGGTTAAGAAGTCAGTGGGAGGTGAGAATTTTTTCCAGGATTTTGGTGTTGAAAGAGGAAAGACATGGGATGATTGTTTGAAGGCATGGGTGGGTCTATTGAAGGCTTTTTAAAGGAATGACAGAGGAGATCTGAAAATGCTTTGTATGTATCCCCATTACCCTCCTAATGTTTCATCAATTCTGTTATCTGCCAAGGTAATTTCTAAATCAACTACACCAATTCAATTTATTCAGCTTGTGATACAAGCTGAATAAATCTGACATAGCGACAGACATATTGGCTCAAAGTCCTGGCCAAATTCCTGTTTAGGTACTTAATGTATATTTTGGCTTCTTTAATTGTGTCTAAAAATGGGCAAAGATAATAGAACTCTTGTCCAAGCCTACAATATGGTACTAGGAGCAGAATGGTTACCATTTTGCGTCAGAAGTAGTTAATATTTACTGATGAATGAAACAGTTCCAGGATAAATCATCTAGAAAGTATTTAAGCAGTCATTCTTTGGGTGCATGATGAGGTAGAGGATATCTCTAGATGTGTCAGCTATTTTTCAGTAGAAAGTCAGTTCTGAATCTAAATTGTAATGCATTTTGAGTTTCTGGTTTTTCTTAGACTATTAAGGCCTGAACAGACCCCTGGATGTCAGCCAATCTCAGTACATACCAGTTAGTATTGCAGTGTTTTATACCCACAGACTGACATCCTGATGAATAAGGCCAAGAAGGCCTATTAACATAAAGTCTTCACAACTAATAGAAAAACAATTTAATTCAAGTTCATATCTTACTAATGGCAGGTTAGTTACATTATCTTCGTAAATGAAGGAGAGAAAATCACTCTGCCTATTATAGAATATATAACTCATCTATCAAGTACATTGTAGAACCCCCTTCTTTTAGCAGGTAAGCTTCAATTTTTGTCTCTAAAACCAAATGGAATAATTCATGTTTTCCACCACTCCAAAGTCATGTCTGTGAATATATAGATTTATCTCATTTTTAGTTTTTCATAGAACTATTGCCTTTCCCTTTCTCCCCACTCCTACAACAGCAATAAGCTACTCATAAACTTTTTCTTTTTACATAAAGGATGTTTATTTTAATGTACAAAAAGGAGAGATGGTACTCACATCCAAGACCAAATCATCAAAGGAATGGGTATATATGGAACCCCTCCTTCCCCTGAAAGTTGGTTTGTTTCCATGAATAAATAATTTTATAACAAAATATGGGTAGTCCTAGTAGTATGAGTAGAATCTAGAACTTTGGGAGGTAGCATCTCTATTTTCCTCAAACCTGTTTCTCCTGGGACTTCTGCTTACTTACTCCTCTGAAATCTTTAACCATGGTCTATGCCCCTCTGGGGACCATTTCTGCAAGAGATGCACAAAGAATAACCTAATCAGATTTCTGTCCTCACCATTTTCTGCCAGGCTCAGGTATCATTCACTACTCACATGGCTTCCTGCTTTCCAACAAGTACCATGACTCTGAGAAACACCTATTATCCTTTTACATGGCTTACTTTCAACTCATATTAGTTCAATTCAACTCAGTTCAGTTCAATTTATCACACATTCATTCAGCACACACTGTGTACCAAGTAAAGGGCCAAGCACTGGAGATAAGAAATCAAAACCCAAAACAGCTCCTGTCCTTAAGGAGATAATGGGTGTACACTGATAAGGAAATAGAAGGTAATATGAAGACGCCTCAATGACAGAGAGAATCAGGAAAGATTTCAGGTATCAAGTGAAATTAAGGAATCTAAAAGCTGGAGTGGGCATGAAGAAGGAAGAAGTATACTCCAGGCAGGCTCGACAGTCCTGTGTAATGGTGCACAGACAAGAAGGAGAAGGATCATCAAGTCCAGGGAACATCCAGCAAGCCAGTCTGACTGAAAGGCAGAGAATACAAAGGGAAGTAACATGAAGTAGGTCTGAAAAGGTACATGGGAGTCAGGCTGTGGACCGTTTGCTTTCCTTCCCAGAAATTCTTGCTTGCTTCCCATTAGAGTCTCTTTTTTAGGCTAAAGGTATTATGGGAAAGCAAGTTCTTTCTCATCAGTGCAAGACCCCCTCCACCTCTTGATCTTAATGAACTTGATAAAAATGAAACTAAAAGTGCGACTAGTCTTGAGGTAAGCCTTTCCTCATCAGGATATGCTTATTAAATATCCAGCTGCCTGCATGCTTAGGTGCTTCTTTGAGACTTTCTCTCTTATATTCATTTTATGCTTCTCTCATCTCACATCTTGTTTTTAATCACAGCCCAGAGTGAAACACATGGAAGGTAATTACTCCTTGGTGCACTATGTTAGTGTGCATTGATTAGAAATCATTTTCTGAGTGAACACTATAACAAGGAGGTTTGATCAAAGCAGGATTATTATTTCAAGTTCTTTGCCTCACCCATATTCATTTTTCTTTTCCTTTATAAAAACACATTTCATGGAGATAGACCATAAGGGAGATGATGAGGTTTGGGTACAATGGAACTACCTTCCTTTCTCACTTAAACGTTCCATAAGAGTAGAGCAGTCAAGCTCTTCGTACATACTCTGGGACCTATACTTCGTCACTAACCCTCTCCCTGTAGGAGGGAAGGCTGTACTGTTACACACATTATGAAATGCAGTACAGAACTGAGACCAAATTCTAACCGGAACCATCATGAATAAGGCCTCATTAACTCTTTCAGGCCACTGGGGTTTCATTAGGTACATAGCCTCATTAAATGGTACAGTGGTGGATTCTACACATTTACTGTTTACTCACAGGCCCCATTTTACTGTCCCTGATTCGCCACTGAACCAGACTCTTAAGTGTAGTATGCCTGGAGGATGGCTGGAAACAGACTTTAAAATCTCTGTTCTTTAAGCTTTCCCTAGTCTAACTTAGACAGTGGGCACCCAAGGAATGAGGTAGACCATACAGTGTTGAGAAGGAATACAAGTTAAAAACATCCTGGAAAAGACCACCATTGTTATATTTATTCAATATAAAAATAAACTGCCACTACTACCACCCACAAAACACCAACATTTCCTCTTCTCTTCCTCTCTCTTAAATATTGATGATGGCTTGTATGCTGGTGGGAAATGAGAATTTATTACATAAAAAGTCAACTGTCAGTTACTGTTCTCAGAGACAACTGGAATATAGATAATGAAAAACCATTAGCTTGGTTCTAGAACCCATTATTAAACTGAAGTGTAAAGGTAGGTATAGGCATATTTTGCAATCCATTTTCTAATTTTAATTTATACTAACTTCCATTGATCCTTAATAAAGAACAGAATGGCTAGTATTTACATAGCATATTAGGGTCTGCAAATTTTTACCAATATTTTCTTGTTTCATCTTCAAAACAACTCTGAGAGGTAGGTGCTATCATTGTTGTTATGTTCATTGCCTCTGGTATAAGGGCCTGTTGAGCCTTTTTCGGGGCTGTTCACCCACCCTTTTGACATCTACCTGATTTACCCAGCTCTCCCTTGTGGTCTCAAAAAACTGTAGCGTATGTAGGCTACTTCCTGTTAAACGGTCTTGGCGGAAGGACTAAACTATGTTAAGAGTAAATGACAGGCTTCAAACCTGTTGATGAATTAGGGGGTGGTCTGTCCCAAGAATGTGAAGACTTTCCCTGGTAAAAAGAGCAGATGAGAAAAATTTGTTCTAACAGCTATGAAGGTGGCTGAAATAGGACCTGTGTAGTTTACAGCTGGGTTGGGCATTGAAGAAATGAAGGTCACCCACTATATCCTGGGCCATCTCCAGTCATTCTGACTTTTGCCCTGCTACTGGACTTCGGTGACTTAGGAAGAGATAGTGAAGCTGAAGACTCTGTGCAACTCTGCTTCACTTCAATTCACATACAAGTCAAGACATCACCCATGATGTCGCTGGTCCTCTTCAAAACAAGGGACAAACAACAATACCCATTTCAGGGATGAGAAAACCTAGGCATACAGGAGTTTACATAACTTGCCCAAAATCACACTGCCAGGAAGGGTAGGAAGCCAGATCTGAACTCAGGTCTTCCTGACTCCATATCCAGAGCTCTATCCACTGTACCACTAAGTTTTTCAGAAAGCTAAAAAATCCCCCAAACTTTCCCGCACTGGACTATATGTGCATAAAAGACCAATGGCAAGTCCGTAAGCTGGCATCAGGGATTTACCAGACAGACTGTGCAGAATATCCTATTCTACCATTAACATAGAGAGGGTTGTACAAGCATAGCTCAGCTTCCAAATGATGGCCCCGAGGCACTGCAAGATTCTTAAGTGCTTCCTGGATATACTTAATAACAACAGTAACATTGGTAAGGATGCCTGATATTGACATGGCACTGTAAGGTTCAGTAATATTAGGAGCATTCATTAATGTGTGCATACACTCACACAAACATAGACAGTACTTTAACGTTTAAGAAGGTACTTATAAACGAGCAATATAGGCAATGCAACTACTGCGATGCCCATTTTATAGAAGGAGGACAACTAGGTGGCCCAGTATATAGAATGGTATGCCTGCAGTAAAGAAGACTCATCTTCATGGGCTCAAATCCAGCCTTGGATACTAACGAGCTGTGTGACCCTGGGCAAGTCACTTAACCGTATTTGCCTCAATTTCTCATCTAAAAAAGAACTGGAGAAGGAAATGGCAAACCACTCCAGTATCTTGGCCAAGAAAACCCCAAATAGGATCACAAAGAGTCAGACATGACTGAAAAATGACTCACCAAAAATTTTAAAGAGAATACTTAGACCTCAGAAAGGTTAAGTGATGTATCCAAAGTCATGTAGGTGGGTCATGCCTGACCCAAATCCAGGTTTCCTGACTAAGTCCCATCTTGTCAAACAATGCCAGAGAAAGAGGAAATGATATTCAGTACAGTTTAGGTGACAAGTATATCTTCTTACATTCTGCTTATTTGAAAACTGGTAATTTGTACATGGGGCAGCCAGGCGGCAAAGGGGAGAGTGCCGGGCCCCAAGTCAGGAAGACCCATCATTCTGAGTTCAAATCTGGCCTCAGATACTAGCTGTAAAACTCTGGCCAAGTCACTTAACCCCATTTGTCTCAGTTTCCTCATCTGTCAAACAAGCTGGAGAAGGAAAGGCAAAACACTCAATATCTTTCCCAAGAAAACCCTAAATGGGATCATGAATAGTTGAACATGACTGAAATGACTTACCAGCAAAGACTTGTGCACAGCATATATAGCAACTCTCAGTTTAAAATAATATTAGATTAACCAATTTCTACTTTTCATCAGTAGTTCTGCATAGTTTCAATTCTGCAATATCATGCCTCACCCAGGACAGCCTGAAATCTCATTACCATATTGACTGACTCAATTTTTGATACTCAACACATTCTCAACTCCCTAAATTGCTTCTTCCCTCTAATTGGAGGGTTATGCATCCCTCTAATTGGGTACCATCGAGATACAAATACAAAAGTTAGCCCTCCCCCTCAAGAAGCTTATATTCTAAAAGGATGAGGCACACACATAGAGAAGGGACACAGAATTTGGTTTATGAGGTCATTGGGATGGTGAATACAACCACAGGTTTATCATGGTTTGTCATGATCCTTCCAGAAGCAATGACTTAATTACTGTTCTCTAAGGAGGAGAGACACAGTCACAGGGCAAATAGCAAGATGTCTGGGCAGATGGAGATGAAACAAGGTCTAGAGCTGATGACATATAGTAGGTCAGGTGCGTCTGTGCTCACTCAGCAACCAGGACAGCTCAGGACTCTGCTGAAGTTCCATAGCTGAGGGGATGAACACATAGGAAAGAATCATCTTCAATTTTCAGATGAGGAAGCTTTAGCTTCTTCTTCTTTAGAAAAAGTGAAGTTTGGTGACTTTCTCAGGGTCAAGTTGGTGAGGGAAGTCAGGACTAAAATTCAGGTTTCTGGATTTTTAGCTCAGGTCACTTTACATTATAGCATGCTACTTGATCATTTATGCCTCTTAGAGAAATTAAGATTTTTACAGGGGCGGAGCCAAGAGGGTGGAGTAGAAAGACTCATATATGCTAGCTCCGAACCCACAGCCTATAATTATCTATAAAAAGAACTCCCAACAAATTCTGGAACAGTGGAGCCACGCAGCAATGAGGTGAAGGAGATTTCTGTTCCAGAGAGCCCTTAAAAACTGATTCCAAAGGTCCTTCGCGCACTGGACAGGAGCGGAGCTCAGCCCTGCCCTGGCCGCGCAGCACTGAGAGGAGCAAGCAGATCCGAGCAGGTTTCAGGGACGGAATCTCCAGTGGCCGCGAAGGTACCTCCACCCACAGATGCACAGGTCAGTGAGAGAGACGTCTGGACGGGCTGAGAGGGGAGTGGGGTGTCTACATGACTCAGGCCCCCTCGGGAGGCAGCCACAGAGGCAGCGGGCGGCCAGAGGCTCCCAGAGCAGGCAGGAGTTTGGCAGGAGCTCCATTAGAAAAGGTATCTGCATAAACCCCCTGAGGGAACTGAGCCTGGGAGGCGGCCCTGCCCCCACCTGAGCACCAGAACTTAAGCTCCCATTGAATAGCAGCCTGGCCTGCCACCAAAAGCCCTGAGGCTGGGGAGCAGCATTTGAATCTCAGACCCCAAAAACTAGCTGGGAAGACCTAGGTGGGGGTGGAGAGGAATCTCAGAAGTCAAGTAACTGGGTAGGAAAATGCCCAGAAAAGGGGAAAAAAAATAAGACCATAGAAGGTTACTTTCTTGGGCAACAGATGATTCTGCCCTTCCTCTCTGACGAACAAGAAAACTGCTTACCATCAGGTAAAGACATAAGAGTCAAGGCCTCTGTATCCCAAACACCTCAAATAGATATCCAATGGGCTCAGGCCATGGAAGAGCTCAAAAAGGATTTTGAAAATCAAGTTAGACAGGTGGAGGAAAAATTGGGAAGAGAAATGAGAGAGATGCAAGAAAAGCATGAAAAACGAGTCAATACCTTAATAAAGGAGACTCAAAAAAATGCTGAAGAAAAGAACACTTTGAAAAATAGGCTAACTCAATTGGCAAAGGAGGTTCAAAAAGCCAATGAGGAGAAGAATGCTTTCAAAAGCAG
>CM053773.1:111231841-111247305 GCA_028658325.1 Potorous gilbertii
CAGGATAGGAGGGAGGGAAATATAGTTAGTCTTACACAACACGACTATTATGGAAGTCATTTGCAAAACTACATAGATATGGCCTATATTGAATGGCCTGCTTTCCCAAAGGGAATGCGTGGGGAGGGAGGGATGGGGAGAAGTTGGAACTCAAAGTTTTAGGAACACCTGTCGAGTATTGTTCTTGCTACTAGGAAATAAGAAATACAGGTAATGGGGAATAGAAAGTTATCTGGCCCTACAGGACAAAAGAGAAGATGGAGAGAAGAGAAGGGAGGGATGATAGAAGAGATGGCGGATTGGTGATAGGGGAAATTAGAATGCTCAGCGTACTGGGGTGGGGGGAGGGGACAAGTGGGGATAAAATTTTGGAACCCAAAATTTTGTGAAAATGAATGTAAAAAGTTAAATAAATAAATTTATATTAAAAAAAGATTTTTACAAAATGAATTTGTCCTTTAGGATTTCAAAATATTTTCAAATTTAGTATCATGGAATGATTAATTTGTAATTTTTCTGTCATTGTTTTTATAATTCTATTTTTAAAAGTATTATTATTTTGCTAGCCTCATGCAATATTGTTTAATATGTGATTAAATGCTTCTGATTATTCATTCCACTCCTCCTGTTGGTATTTAAGAATTAATGACACTTGTTCATCATGACTCCCATTAGAAATAAAACTGCCCTTGGAAAATTAGTGTAAGCTGATGCTTTAAAATATGGCTAGCAGTTGCTATATTTTAGAAAAAAAATTATCACCAAACATATTTTAAAATAAAAATAAATTTCAAATGAAAAAAACTGAGTCAGCTCTTTAACATGATTGATTACTTTGTGGAACACTGACAGCAGCTATTTTGTATTCCCTTAAGTCACAATATCAATAGCTCATCAAATTCCAAATCAGAATCCACCTGTTTTCTCCCTTCCTTCAATAGTGTGATGGGGAGTGATGGTACATTGGAATCTTAGCCCTGTTACTGACTACAACTCTCACCTCTCAGGGTTTCAGTTTCATTCTCTATCTCACTACAATTTTTTCTTCATCTTTACTATGTATGACCTTAGGGTCCTTTTGGGCTGGATAACCTCTAAGGTATTTTTCCAGGAATCAGATGGCTAGGTTCTAGACCTCATGATCTTAGAGTCCTCTACTTCATCAGGACACTATAGTAACCCCAAAAACAGGTCAGAGACTTTAGAGACAATGATGTTCATTTGCTACAATTTTAAAATCTCATCCTTAGTAAACCCCACACTTATGTGAAGACTGCAGATATCAAATTTGGCCATTCTCTAACCTGGCTAATAGTTTTTATTTCCTTTTTCAAATTATTTTCACCATCAACAGGCCTTTCATCCATAGGGTGTGAAAAGTCTGTGATCTCCCTATTTCTTCTACATGGTGCTAAGCACTGGGGAAACAAAGATAAGCAAAAGCAGTCTTTTCCCTCAAGGAGCTTAAAATCTTGCTACATGCCTGGCTCATCTCCTTTTCCAGGTGAGGACAAAGCCCCATAGACAAAACAATAAAAGGTCATTTAATCTAAAGTCAGGATACTGTGGATACATATTTATCTACATAATTAAATACAAGGATTTAGGTTCTTCCCAAAATAAGGCTCCATTAACACATGATAATGTTTAATATAAAATTTTGGAATAATCTCTTTGTTCTCTCTGAAGCAAACTCAGAGAGTGCCTCTTCCTACATCAGCAAAGCCGGCTAGGGCTGACTCTGCATTCCTTGGAGGACCATTAACCTGGGACACTATCTTGAATGGTGGGACTTCCTCTATATTTTGAATGGTGGGACTTCCTCTATATTTTGTTATCTATGGACACATACTATGTTAATGGAAGTATAGACATCTTAGGCTGTAATCTCTATTTTTCCTATGTCAGTTATCTGTTTAGGGCAGGAAGCCTGCCACTCATTAGTAGTGGGATTCCCTTTCTTATCGTATGTCATCGAGACATGTGTTTAACCAGCCTGGAGTATCAAGGCCCAACTGACATTGCTCTATTGTCTTTTCTTTTTCTCACAGTAAAATGTATTTAAGATGGATAATTTCTGTACCAAGGCAGTCAGAGTCACCTCTGGCTCCATAGCGCTATGACTGTTATCTTTAAGAGGGAATTAATTAATTAATTAATTAATTACGCATGCCTTTAGTCTGATGTCTTTTCTTAACCAAGTTTTCAGGTTAACACACAATAACTGTGTTCCTTTTAAATACATATGTTTATATATATTTTGAGGCTGCTAGATGGCTCAGTGGATAGAGTCCAGGGCCTGGAGTAAGGGTGATTTGAGATCAAATCCACTCTCAGACAGGTACTAGTTGTGTACCCCTGAGCAAGTCACTTAACCTCTGTTTGCCTTAATTCACTGCAAAGGAAATGGCAAATTACTCCAATATTTTTGCCAAGAAAACCCCATGGATTGTACTGGTGAGTTATGATGCATGGGGTCATGAAAAGTAGGGTACGACTGAAGGCTGAACAAGAACATATGTGTGCATATACTTATGTATATACTCATATGTGTATATGTGCATATATACACATATATCTATTATATACATATATTATATATTTGAGTCTGCACATACATACATACTAGACACACATACACACACACACACATATATATATACATATATATATATTCACACATACACACATACATACAAGGAGGGGGAGAGAGGGAGGGAAGGAGAGAGAACGTATCTTTTTTAATGGGGAAAGGGTCTAAAGATATAACCAACAAAGTCTGAAAACACATGAAAAACTCCCCTGTGTTCTCTTGGATGTCTCATCTCAGAAAATGGGGGTTCATACCTCTTTTGCTTGTAACTATAAAACCCTGAGGAAATCCTTAACATATTTCAGGTTCAATGATTTCTCTGCAAACAATACACTATTTGTCTCACAAAGCTGTTGTGAAAAAAATCACTTTGCAAAACTTACATCACTACATGAATGTGAACTAATAAACATGGGATCTCAGCGTCAGAAGGAAGCTCAAAGATGAATTAGTCCAACCAATCTCCTCCCTCTGTCTACAACAACCCCGAGACCGGTATTAACATTCCCCTCTTGAAAAGTAAAAGTGAATGGAGCTCACTCATTGTAAAGGAAGCCACTTCACATTTGAACAGTTTCAAAAGTATTAGGATATTATTTCTCACATGGAGCAGGAATGAGATACTCACCACCTCTTGTCCATTTCTTCTAGTTCTGCCCTCTCAGGCCAAGAAGGACAAGACTAATATGTGTCCCATCTCCTCCAAGTCTTTTCTTCTTCAGTGTACAAATGCCCAGTTTCTTTAGCTGACACTCTGGTGGCATGGTTTCTCATTCCCTTCTCATCCTGTTCCTCTTTCTTGAGACACTCCCTCTTGCTAATCCCTTTCCCCAAATAACTGACATTTATATAGTGCTTCAAGGTTGGCAAAATACTTTTCTTACAACAATCCCACAAGGTACTTAGTACAGGCAGGTAGTACAGGTACCATCCTTATTTGATAGATGAGGAAACTGAGTCTGATAGATTAAAGAACTTTCCCACAGTTACACAACAAGTAAATTTCTGAAGTGGGAATCCAACAGTTCCATTTCCATGTCACATGCAATTAAACCAGGGTAGAGGGCAGTGGGGATATCATTTTCCTCATTATGGTCACATTTTGCTCCTCTTGTATTTGTGCAGCTGATATGTGAATACAATACATATTTTTATGTTTATCTTATTAATCTTAATTTTATTAAACTCATTGTTCTAGCTTGATCATCGCTCACATTCACAAAATGCCTTAAAGTATCCCAGTTGCTCTGCCTGCCTTTGAGAGAGTTCAGTTCCTATTATTCCATTTTACAGCTGGGAAAACTGAGGCTCAGAGAGCTGAAGTCGTGTGCCCTTGTTGAATGTTTCATCACTGAACCATGCTGACGCTACTCTTTCTTCCAATGTACTTAAAAAATCTAGCAGAGCACAGCTGAGAAGACTCTATGCCAGTCTGAATTCAGACTGGCCCTGTGGTTTGGGCAAAAACATTGAACCATATAGATGGCTTGGTGGATTTATTATCAGGTGCTTAAATGGCCCAGGAAGTCATTCTTTTAGGAATTTGATTGTATTTTCCAAGGCCTGCTCTTCTTAGGGTAACTTCCCTTCCAAGACTTACTTTCAAACCTTTTTCTCCATCCTAAGCTTGTTTACCATCTGTAACATCTGAATAAACTATTCACAAAATTATATGACATTGTTCTGTACCTCAAACCATCTCATGGATGTCTTATCATATATATTTTTTAAAAAAATCATTGGGTTTTAATATCTATATCCAATTCTATCTGTATATCCACCTAAAAATCTATCTATGCATATATTCACAAAATAAAATAAAACTCAATAATCATTCACAAAAATGAAAATTTAAAAGTATCTGTACCATTTCATAAACTATAGCTTTTATATTTACTAATGAAAGGAAAAAGACCTCAAGCCTCTATGCAGCAAAAATAATTAGCCACCCAAAGAAGCAAACCAACTTATCATAATAGCTACTTTTAATAATAGCTTGAAAATACATGTTATCTCAGTGCAGTTCAATGTAATTTTAATTAAATAAATTTACAATAATGAGCTCAACAACTGCTTAGCTGTTTTCTTCAATACAATGAGAACTGGAAGGAAAGGGAACTTTCTTCTTCATACTGAGAGTGCTGAGTCTGAGTAAAAGGACTACTTTAAATGGTCATATAACAAAATTATAGGGAATGCATTTTAAAAACTGATTAAATTTGTCATGGATTTTACTGCCTGGCTTGTGCCTGGGGAAGGGGAGAGGTGAAGTCAAAGACCAGAACCCAAACTGGTAATTCTGCAATCCAAAAAAACATTTGCCTACAGGCCAAAAGACATCCCCAAGACAAATCTGAATTGCTGCTGTTGTATATTTGTGGAGAAGAGGGTGGAGCTCAGGTCAGAATACAAGGGTCTATAGCATCATCTGACAGCTTCCTATTTTAATGAATTATTCTTGTGAGTGAGGTATGTATGAAGTTCAGTTGTTTCTACCTGTTGAAGAAATATATGAGCCTACTTTAAAGTTCAACACCCTAAAACAAAGTCCCCATCATGCTGTCTTTGTCTCTACCCAGGAGAACAGAGCCCTTAAAATGGACAGGATATCTGATAATTTAGAGAAAATTTAAGGGAAAACTTAATGCCAGTGATATAGAATCAATACTAAAAACAGAATCTGGCCAAGTACAACAACAATAAATTATGTAAAACTTTGTGGCCATTAGTAGATTACTACTGTATAGCAAAATCCCGAATTTGTCACTCACTATCTGAGCAAGTCACTTCCTCTATCTAGGCTTTGGGGGTTCAGTTCATAAAATAAATACTTGCCTCATAGGCATTTTCTGTATGTGCCTCATCTCTTGGGCTTCAGCTTTGCAACTGGTTCTGTGTTCCTTTAATAAGACCCAGAGAACCAGAAAATCAGGTATCTATTGACCCAGATATCTAGATAGAATTCCTTTTTACCTCTACTAGCTTCCTACAATTCCAGCTTCCCAGTAAATGAAATGACACTCCTGTATCTCCTGCATCTTCCGTAGAATCTTTGAGGACAGGAACTTGGATCAGTCTCTTCTGCTACATCTTCCTCCTAGTCACACTCAGTAATGACAGGTATCCTCTAACAGTCTTTCTTGGTCCCTCTCTTCTCCTCTCTCTGTACTACTGTGAATAAATTATCATCACTAGACTAATGATTCACAGATCTGAACATCCAGTACTAACCTCTCTCCTGAGCTCATCTCATACCGCCAATTTGGACATTTTAAACTAGGTTCTCTTAGGTTCAAAATATCCAAAACAACTTCTCTTCTCTCCCTCCCTCCCTCCCCAAACTCTCCTCTCTCCCAAACTTCCATGTCATATGTGGGCATCACCACCTCCCCAGACACCCAGGCTTACAGTCTCAGTGTAATCCTCTCTCGTACTCAACTTCCTTTTCTTTCACCTGAAATTCCAATGAACAGATTAAGGAAGCTTTGCCTCTCTTTTCATTACAACTACATAAAGAAAGAAAGAAACAAACAAAAACTAACTACAAAGAAACAGCTGAGTTGCAAGGATTCTCATACTAACCGAAGCAGGACAACAAACCCCAGGGAGCCCCAGAGCCAGGGGTAGAGAGGGTGAGGAGCTGATGTAGCAGAACAGCCACAGGTGTGGTGGCTCTGGTTATGTATAAAAGGGACTAACTCTTTTTATTTGGTTCCATGTAGAGTGGGTACTTGTATAATGGTGCTCAAATTAGAAATAATTCAGAGCCTATAAAAACCTAGTTAGAGCCTATGGAGGGAAAGCCATCCTTAGCATATTGCAAATTGGCGCAGCTGCCTGTAGTGGTCTCTCTCACTTGGGAAGAAAGGAAACAAGCATTTATGAAGCACCTATTATGTACCAAGCACCATGCTAAGCTCTTTACCAAAGGGTTTCTCATTTTATTCTTACAACAACCCTGAGAGGTAATTGCTACTACTATTCCCATTTTACAGATAAGGAAACTGAGGCAGGCAGTTGTTATGTGACTTGGCCAGGGTCACACTCTTTAATAAGGGTCTGAGGCTATTCAAATTCGGGTCTTCCTGACTTCCTGCCCAGTTTTCTATCTACTGTGCCACCCAGCTGCCTCAAGAACTTAGTGAGCTCTTTTTCCACTGGTAATCCTTTCTTGACATTATTCCCCTTCAGGCCTGTCCTCAACATTCATTTCAAATAATTTTAATTAATTTTAACATCTAACTTTAATATTTAAAAAGTTTTAATTATTTAATGTCTAACTTAATAATGAAAAGAAGCTCCCGGTTTTGTTTTGTTTTGTTTCCTTTAAAAAATATGGGTAGGGGAGAAAAGAAATGGGGACCCAACTCAAAGAATGATTTGCCTTGACCATATACCCTCTGGGTCTTTTACATCTTCAGGGATGATCCAGATTACAGGGACCTCACTATTTTACCTGAGCTCCCCTGCCCCCAAAACTACTTCAGGCAACACAAAGGACAGTCAAAGTTGACGAGAGGCAGTGGTTTTGCAGAGCCCCTCCCACAAGCTATTAATTGAATGTTAGGGAGAATGAATGACTATTATCTTTATAAAGGTGTTTCATAAAGCAACGGCTCATGAAACGACAGAGCTCATTAAGTCAGCAGCCTGTGTTCTCTACTAGTTAGTGTCAAGCAGCCCCATCTCCTCTGGGGAGCTGTGCACGGCTGCTTGCTGCACCTTGGGGCTCTGCCAGGTCAGCTGCGGAAGGGAATCCTTCAGCAAATGCTGATGTACTGGGGAACGAGGGAGAACAGGGAGACTGGGGACTGAACTAATTGTGCTTTAATTTGTCTAAGGCTGGCAGAAAATGGGGCAGCAGCTGAAATGTACCTTGAGGAAGCAAAGCTTAGGATGCAGGCTCACTCATAGGGAGAAGGAAAGGAAGGAAAGGAGAGGTGAGAGAACACAACATCAATGCCCGGGCTTGGAACAGTTCTATTTTCTCTGGTCTTTGAACAATAACAATACAATGTTCTGATGCATACATTCTCATAGTTTACAGCATTTTTGTTTTCGATTTTTTTTTAAAGGAAACAAAACAAAACAAAACTGGGAGCTTTTCTGACAGGCTCTGCAGACTTTAACCAGTCTCCTCAGCAACAGCACATTCCCAGTTCAGGAGCAGTCAACGCCTAGAATCCTAAAAACATTAGCCTTATGTCAATATTAAGTTGGAATCTTTTTTTTTAAGTCCTCTACAATATTTCCTTCAGATAATTGTAACTTTTCAACTGTCTACAGCCAAGAGGCAAGAGATTTTATTCATTAACCAATGGGGCCATCTGGCTTCTGACAGTTCCACCATCCTTGAACTGCATGCATGGGGAAGGCATTAGCTAGATCTGCTAACAATGGTACCAGGAGTGATAATAACTGTGCCTTCTGGCTACTTCCTATGCCCCTTTACAGAGTATTTTTAGTTTTTCTCTGATTAAAAATTTACTCCTTAAGTACTAGGGAGAACATGGTTCACTTCTGCATGACAGTTTTATATATTTCCCGGTCTATTTCCTTCCTTTCCTTGAACTTCCCAGACATTCATTTGGCTGCCAAGTACAAGACTGCCAACAATACATAGCTTTATTGTTGGGACCAGGTTAGTCTAGCTATTTTTATGATGGTTACCTCTAAATGTTACAAACAATTTTTAATTTATCAATTAGGCTTGACTAGCAAGGAATAATAGTAATTATTGATGCAGTCTGGCGTTGCTGGGAAACCCAAAATATCAGGGTACAGGGTGGTATCTGCCTAGAAGGAATTCACAGATTTCTTCCAGTCAAGTGACACCAATAGGATCTGGTAAGGTTCCTAGTGAACCTGCAGCTAAATGGGGTGAGATTGAGGCTTGCATACAAAAAGGATAGTGGAAAGATTTGGATGGGATCAGGGAGCGGTAAATAGTCTGGGGGATGCAATGTGAAAGGACAAACAGGTAGGCTAATTAGGTGATCTAGATGGGATTAAGGAGGGAACTTAATATGCAAGTAGTCTGAGGTGGGCCAAGAGGGACAGTGAAAGGTATGTCAACTAAACTAGGAGGTCCTTGTGGGCTGGGGGGGGGGGGGGGTTGGGAGGAGGGAGTTAGTTGCCGTGGCTGGAGTTCCCAATGATCTGGGATACTGAAATGTATGAGAAAATTTAGGGACTGGCTTGCTTTCAGACACTGTCTTTTCCTGTTAGGGGTCCATGTTCCAACACTCCATCAATAACAATTAAAACATATATCACTTTATTATTTGTCAAGTGTTTTACACACATTAAAACATCTGAAGGTAAGTTTACAAACCACCAGCTCATCAACACTGTCCATTCTGTATAGACCATAACTTATGCACTTCATTTATGCTCTCTTGTTCCATGTAAAGACCATTAAGACTCAGGACTACATCAGAATCAGGATTTCATCATCAGAACCCCCAAAACGATGCCACTGGGTTGATGAGATTACCACTGGGCTCTGGGTGCACAAGCCCCTTGAGTCAGTGGCATAGGTGAGAATCACCTGCCATGTCCTGGACCTGAAGTTCACTCTCCACCAACCCAACATAGCTCCCACGGATCTTTAATAAAGTTCCTTCTGCCCTACTTACCACCTAGGTTTGAATGGGGAAAAGAAAGTACAAAAGGGTTGTGAGTGAGGAATGAATGGTCTACCCACAAAGTTACAGGCCACAAGGGGCAGCTGCCCCAATCTGTTAACAGCCTAACTCACTACATATGCATTTAGTATGATGAGGCCCTAAAAGACTCAGGGCACTCCCATGTGGCCCAGGGCCCAGATATTGCCTGGGGCACCCAGCCCCTCCCTTTCAATAATCCTTTCAACTACACTTTCATTGTGGCCCTCACTATCTGCACCTGGCCCCGCCCTAGACAGCCACACCTTAATTCCATCTAGACCCCTTCTCAGTTGCTTCCAATCCCCTCAACTACTGTCCACTCTATAAAAAAGATTAGTCTTGTCTACCAAATTGCTCAGACTCTTAAAATCTGGCCAATAGCTTGGATTTTTAAAATCTAGCCCACTTCAACTGGTGTTTTAATAAATTTGTCTTTATCCCTGAATTTTAGGGATAAAGACCCAGCACCCCTAAACTGCAACAAATACAACCCTTGTATTCCCTACTGTTTCTTTTCTATTCATTCATGCCTCATTACTTCATTCACTCGGTAAGCACTTCTTGCTTTATCACAAATATATTCAGGAAACAGATGTCACTACCACAACACTGAATGAATGGCAAGCTGTCAGGGATTCTCAACTTTAACACCAACTGCAATGAGAGGCAAAGGCTATCATATAGAGTTATTTCCCTAAAGTCATTTATAATCGAATGGCACAGACAGAACAATGATATATCTAAAATACTCAAAAAAACAAAAAACCCCCAAACCCAAACAGGTACACAATTAAGCTATAAAGACAAGAATCAGAGGGAAGGAGGAAAGATGCACAGGGATTTGGTCAGAGCAACTTCTTATGCTAACCAAGAAATAATTCACTTGGCCTTTTGACTGAGTCCAAGTTTTACAGAACAAATCCTTTTATTAAGGGGATTTGTTCTGTGAAGTTTGGATTCAGTCAAAGAGCAGCACTTGAGGACCTAGAGAGTCACATGTGACCTTAAGGTTGCAGGTTCCCCATCCCTGGACTACACCAAGAGGTCAAAAGCACAGAACTTTGTGTCTTTTCTCCTCCATGAAGTTCTCCTAGATCATTTGTTTTAGGAGAGGGTCAGATCCAGCAATGTAGCAACTAAAGTGTAGATACGTAAATATGTCCTTGCTTTACTAAAATACAAATAACCTTGAAGTGGTACACAAAGATAAATAGGGAGCATAGCTTCCTTTGGTCCTGTGCTTACTGATTCCAGATGGAGACCACATGGAGCTGGCAGAGGGGGAGAGGGAGGGTGTCAGGTCTGAGAAACTGACCTCCAACATAGATTAGGGTGTTCAGAAATCCAGAGCCGGGAGGAAGCAACAAAGATCATCTAGTCCAACCCCCTACCCCGCCACTTCAACAGAAAACTGAATTATGGGATATTAAGTGACTTGCCTAAAGTCACAAAGGTGGTGAGTAATAGAGGGAGGATTTGGTACCTCTTATCAGCACCCTGGGAGGTCCTTATCAATCAGATGATCAATTACCTGAAGGCCTGTTCCTCATTCCTAAAGTTCCTCATTACCTTTAGTTTGCTGTGTCAGATTTGTGGCCTTAACCTTTTCATTGTCTAACAGCTCCCAGGCTATCACACCATCCCAGCCCAGAATACTGTGTCCCTCCTTTGAACTTGCAGCGCTTAATATCAATACAATATATATAATATATTCACTTACTATATGCAATATTTCTTGTATTAGTCTCTTGTATGTGTTTATGTCCTTCCTATCTCTTCAACTAGATTATAGGCCTAATCACAATAGCACAAAGGAAACGTGGGATGCACAAATCTAGAGAGATTTCCATCCCAAATGTTCAAATTGCCTGTCTGTGCCTGACCTATGGTAGAGTCTTCTGAGCTGAGCTCAGACTGTACAGAACAGCCACAGCTGAATACAATGTACCTTGACCCCCAACATCATAATGTCACTGGTTCTCTTTAAGTATGAAAGATGAACAACATGTAGCATTATACTGTGGTTCTGGAGAAAAAGCATGCTAGACTTGGCAGGAAGAGATTTAGGTTCAAATCTCAGTGCAAGACATTTAACCACTCTGAGCCTCAGTTTCCCCATTTGCAAAATAAGAATGAGACTTGCACTACCAACTTCATAAATTTGTAAGGAAAGGACTTGACAAACCCTTTAGGGACTACAGAATGAGTTATTATTATTATACATTAAAAGTTAATAGTATACATTAATTAAATAAAATTAAAATTTTTTTTATGATGTTAAATTGGTTGTACTGCTTTTCATTTTGGCTGGGGGTTTCAGAGTGAGTTATTTCTTATTGTCATCCAACTTTAAGTAAGTAATCCATAGCATCACTGGTAAGGAATATTCATGCCTCTACTTGCCAAAGCTTTTCCACACCCTGGTGGACAATTCAGTAGTAAGTTGCCAAGAACAAAATGTTATCACCTGGTGGCTGGCCCCTTCTTTGAAGAGGCACTTGAATGAGGATCTAATCCCTGCCATTTGGCAATCTTTCTCAATCCCCCATGCTATGACCTCCCCAGATTTAGAGAGTTTAGAAATCTTCAAGTCAAAACTCTCAATCTACAGATGAGGAACTCTGCACCAAGCCCTTTTGACTTCAGTCCAGTGTTCTTTCCACTAGACCATATATACCTCTGGCTTACTAGAAAAGAAAACAAGAGCACAGAAATAGAGGACCAAATCAGAATTTAGTATGCCAGAGTAAGTAATAGAACTTGGCCACTTCCCTTGTCTGTTCTGTTACGTCACATTTCTCTAAGCTGCATGGTCTCAGGGACAGATGGTGAACAAAATATTCCCATACCTTTCAAGATGATGACCAAAGGTGTAGACTGAAAAATGTGTTAACCTTTGAACTGTAGTTGTCACTTCACCCATTCAAAGACTGATCAATTAAGTGGACACCTGGACACTTGACAACAGAGTTCTGAGATTGGAACAAATTGCCTCTCTCTTCTCACTAGGCATTCATTCTCCTTCAGGATAGACAATGATCATGATTTGGAGTCAAAAAAGAAAATTTCTCCTTTGGTATAGTACTGTGGCATTCAGTATACAGCCATTAAGTTAGACCTTGTAACTAACACCATCTCAAATCTGATACATTTCACTAGTCCAAATACTGGATTCTTTCAGAGGGCTAATATCTATGCCATCTATATCCTAAGCAAGGCAGGCAGGAAACCAATCAGTCAACAAACATTTATTAAGTACTTATTGTATGCCAAGCACTGTACAAAGTGCTGAAGATATAAAGAAAAATAAAAACAGTCCCTACTTTGACGGACCTTACTTTTAAATGGGGAAGACAGCTTATAAATACAGAGGTACGTACAAAATACATATCAATTCAATGTAAGGTATTTTTGGAAGGAAAGACTGGAGTAGCTAAGGAAACCAGGAAAGGTTCCTCAAGAAGGTAGGATTTGAGCTGACTCTTGAAGTAAATAAGGGACAGTAAGAAACAAAGATGTGGAGGGAATTGAAGCAGCTATGTGGAATAGTTAATAGAGTACTGGCCTTAAATTCAGAAAAATCTGAATTTGAATTCTGCCTCAATGGGCAGAATGGGGAGTAAAATAACACTTCTCCCAAGGTTGTATCAAATAGACAACAGATGTAAAATACTAGATACACACTAGCTGCTATAATCCTCATCCTCATTATCACTGTTTTTGTTACAAACATTATGAGGGAGAATATTCCAACCATGAAAGAAACCTTCTTAAACATCATACAGACACAATCATAGATGTGACAGCATGATATAATCATAGATGTAGAGATGGAGGAGACCTTAGAGGTCATCTAGTCCACCACATTTATTTTACCAAGAAGGCAACTGAGGTTCAGAGAGGTCACATGATTAATTCAAGGTCACACACAAAGTAAGTACAAAACCAGGATGAGAACTAAGGTCCTTTTGACTCCAAATTCAATCCTCTATGATTTCTCTCCAACTTTTGCCAAAGGAGTAGTCAGGGTTCTTTAGGACTATATGGAAAAATCAATGTGCATGTAAACAGGATGGGGAGGGATCATGCAAAAGAAAATTGGAGATTTTTAATTGACAAATTAATAAGCATTTATTAATGTCCTCATAAATGAGGATAACAACACTTCTAGTACCTATCTCAGAGGGTTGTTTCAAAGATCAAATGTTCAAGGATAAAAGCATTCAAAATAATATTAGTATTCCCATGTTACTGGAGTCCAGGCCTGCCCCCTGCATAATATAATGGATACTCAGCAGATGTTGAAATGAATTCAAACAGGGGGCTGGATGATGGTTAGTGTAGAATTAATGGAATATAACATCTTCCCCATCTATTCATAGGCCTATGTGACCACATGTGTTCCTTTTTCCCTTGAAACAGAAGCAGGGTTACCAGGTCTTAAGGTACACAGATATTGGGTATCTTGCTGCTTTGAACTTTGGCTCAGTTAACAGTTGTGACCCATCCTGAGTTACATAAAGCCCATCAGATGATTCAGGGAGATTTATATTGCCTTGGGGTAGGAGCTTGCTTCTGGGGACACTTGCTTTATTTTACTTTGGGGCTCACTCATGAGAAGAATGTTTCTTTGTGATTTGGCCAGATGAGACTCTGGAAAGCCAGTGTTAAGGAACCCCTGGCTGTAAGAACCCAGAAGTTGGCGCTCCCTGGTCTGGTAATTAGGTATCTACTACTCTGTTTAGACAGTTGGAGCCCTGTCTGTTGAATTCTTTCTTGGATACTCACTTCTTTCTAATTATCTTTCTGTATTGTTTAATTAAAGTAAGATTGTTGACCCCTTTGAAGCTGTGTTTCCTTTAGAAAAGCCGTTCAAACAATTTGTGTTTCAGCCCACCCTTTGTGCTAGTGTGATTGCTAATACAGTCAGGAATATTATAGTGGGGATTATTGTGTAGGTATGAGGTAAAATAGTTGCTCCCCGAGATCCCTTCTAGCTGAGGAATCAAAATGAAGCTTTCGGTTCAGTGGACAAGGAGACAGCACGGCCCTGGAGAGATAGTAAAAGCTCTGGACTTGTATTTAGGAGTTCTATGTTCAAGTCTTGGCTCAGTTTAATTGTTTAACCTGAGGCAAGCTGTTTAAACTTTGTGAGCCTCAGTTTCCTCATCTACAAAATAACCATTACAGTGCCTGAATGACCGACTGATATCATGAAGACAAAATTAATTAATGTCTGGATAACATAGGTTTCACAAACCATTCAATTCTATTATTTATTATTATTATTTGTAGCTCTCATGAGGAGTAGAACCTCCCAAAGAACAACTCTGGGGATTGTTCCAACACTGGTTAGCTAACTTTCAGGTACCATCATTCAGTGACTTAGAGAATTTGCCTGTAAAAATAGCATGATTAAGTATATGAACTGAGCTAACCGTTCCTCAGCTATGTGTCTCTAACACAGAACACTTAACTATTTAAAGTACAAAAATGGAGAGTTGGAGGAAGGGTAAAAACTATAAACAGATTAATTAAATTCAGGTAGAATGTTCCTTTTATGCAATTCAGCTTGGTGTAAGCACATGCAAAGCTAACTTCTACAGGCATTTTCAACTTTCCTTCTGAATTCACTCACATCCACCTCCACCTCCAGCATGAGGCCAATGTAATTTATCTCAATTCTCTTGGTACCGGAAGAGCTAAGAGCCTTTCTGTTTTGGCCCCAAGTTGAAACAGTTTTGCTCATAGCTACTTGAATTCTGATTCAGTGGCTTCCTTGGATTCTATTCACAAAATTTCTTTGAATTGGACTTTCTTTTTTCTAGTTATTCTGAGTTACCTTTTCTCTAAAGGCTTCTGCATCATTTCTAACTTCAGAGTTATTCTGAAAGCTCCAAGACTCTGCAAAGTCTTCCTACAATCATCACCATTTAGGGATTGTAATCTTCCCTTCTGGGTCCCTTAACCAAGAAAGGAAGTCATTTTTCTTACAAATATATATAATTCAATTTAAAGCCATACAAATTTGCAGCAAGATACATAGATACATATATATACACACATACATCTAAATATATACGTGTGTGTGTGTGTGTGTGTTCATCCTTCATTGCTGAAGAAGACCATGCCATCAGAGAAATGATGACATGACTTGCACTTGACTTTGTTTTGAGTGAGGGAGGGCTGTGCAGGTCACCAGC
>CM053773.1:111247805-111272872 GCA_028658325.1 Potorous gilbertii
GGATGGGGAGGGAGGGATGGGGAGAAGTTGGAACTCAAAGTTTTAGGAACAACTGTCGAGTATTGTTCTTGCTACTAGGAAATAAGAAATACAGGTAATGGGGAATAGAGAGTTATCTGGCCCTACAGGACAAAAGAGAAGATGGGAACAAGGGAAGGCAGGGATGATAGAAGAGAGGGCAGATTGGTGATAGGGGAAATTAGAATGCTTGGTGTATTGGAGTGGGGGGAGGGGACAAATGGGGAGAAAATTTGGAACCCAAAATTTTGTGAAAATGAATGTAAATGTTAAATAAATAAATTTATTTTAAAAAAAAAAAGAATGAAAAAATAGAAGGCAATGTGAAAAATTTCACTGGAAAAACAACTGACCTGGAAAATAGATCCAGGAGAGACAATTTAAAAATTATGGGACTACCTGAAAGTCATGAGCAAAAAAAAAGCCTTGACATCATCTTTCATGAAATTGTTCCGGAAAACTGCCCTGATATTCTAGAACCAGAGAGTAAAATAAATATTGGACATAAGAAAACTTGTTTCTTGACAATTAGGCTTTCGAAGAAGCATGAAATGATGACTCAAAGGTAGGATGCTTCTCTCAAGAAAGGTCTTCTATCAGGGTGACTATTTGTTGGGAGATATCAAAGAAAAGATTCATACCCTGGGCAGAGATAACTTTTTAATAGTCCTTCCAATTCTAAGACATTCTGTGATTCCATAAAATGAGAGTTAATGGCATAAACACGTCTAACTTTTCAATGTATTTATTGTATGCATAACAGAAATATTCTTCACATTATTCCTTGGCACTCCATCCATTTACAAAGATCTGCTGGTCATCTCTGCCTGGTTATTCTGCTGGCCATTTAAACTCAACATGTTCAAAAGATTGTAGCACAGTATCTGTCACATTAGTAAACACTTGATAAATGCTTGTTGACTTGGTTTGAACTCATCATCTTCAACAGTGTTCCTTCCACTAACATCTTTTTCTTATGGTATAGCCATAGCTTCTGTGACCTAGGCTCACAGCCTTGCGGTCCAGAGCTCTTTTGTATCTCTATCACATTCTACCTGATATATACTAATGTACTATATTCTTCTCCTACCTCTCATTCAATAGATTATAGGTTTCTGGAGTTCAGGGACTCAGTTTTTTCACCTTTGTAACCTCAGTACCTAGGACAATGTTTGCTAAGCACATAGTAGATATGCAATAAATTTTTTTGAGTGAGTGGTTGAGAAGATAAAAGGAAACTATACCTAGAAACCACTTGTAGAAGGAACAAAGTTCAATTTCTAAATATGCCTACTTCCTCATGACCTCTCTTTCTCACAGCAGGCAGGCAACAAGCATTTATCAAGCACATACTATGTGCGAAATTCAGTGCTAAGTATTGGAAATAATGGAGTACGAAATAGCTGGAATGTAGGAGGAAGAAGGAAGTAAGGTACCTATGAGGGCAACTTCCATTTTTAGATCCATCCATGTTCAACTTCCTTACAATTTATTCAATTTCATTCTATTTTTCCTCAGCTTAAATTTTAGGGGTTAAGGGTTGGCAAGGGATTTTGAAAATAGATTTGCTTACTTGTGATGAAAACACTGTCTGAATTTGTTTTAAAACTTTTGTGGGTGTTTTTCTTCCTTCTAAAATGTTCAGAAAAAAAAAGACATGACCTAAAACAAAACCAAAAACCAATGGCTAAAGAGAGGCCAGCTCTCTAACTCCTCTCCCCTTTTCCCCAAAAAATGTGTATTTGTGAGTCATTAGACAAGTTAATGAAAAATCTTTAGTATTATCTCCAAAGTAATTTTGATAGGGGCCTTGAGCTTCAAAGATGATGTGGGATCTGGAAGGAGTAACAATGCTTCAATAACTAGGTTGCTTTTTTCCCTCTCTCCTCTGTAGGTTAACTGACAGAGAAGACTCAAGGGGCCTGGAGCAGAGAGGAGGACCCATGGATGAAAGTAGTACTGAGCTTATAAAATACTTTAAATTTCAGAAATCCACACTTGGGAAAAGTTTAGATTGCTTTCTTGCTCAACACTACCTTCAAAGCCCCACTATTTATTTGGTGGCAGCTGCTCAATTCTGAAAGCATAGAGCCCAGGAGAAATCAGGCTTTTGAAGACTGGCCTGATATATTCAGTATTTAAAGTTATAGCTAAACCTCGTAACTGACTTGTCATTAACCTAAACCTATGAACGTTTAATTTCATTCATTTTTACAAAACACCAGGCCCTAGATTTTCATATGGAATTAAGTCCAATTTACTTTTTTACTTCCATGAAGTGATAGCGTTGACAAATGCACTTTGTAACAAGTTCAGATTTTGCAGCACAAAGAAATTGATTGAGACAATAAATTAAATTATTCCCATTATATTTTTGGCTTTCAAATCTCAGTTGGAGATTCACTTCTCCACTTGTGCATATTTGTTTTTACTGTTCTAAAGGGCTCTTTGTACTATGGTGCTCAATAAACTGGGAACATTTTGGTAAATGCAATAGAATCATAGAATTAAAAGGGACTTTAGAGGTCATTGAATTCCATTTTACTCAACACACATTTACTAAGCTTGGAATATTTGCAAGGTTTCTTGCTAGCTTTGGGGAATACAAAGCAAAACCCTTGTTGTCCTCAGAGAGCTTAATTTCTGGCGGGGAGTAAGGGAAACAACACGTGCCCATACAAGTAAACCTGAGGTCACGTGAAGAAGCAGAGAACACTGAAAACTGGTGGGAGAAGGACAGGTTTCAGGGAAGAGGCAGCATCTGAGCTAATGAACAAAAAGATTCTAAAGGAGTAAAGGACAGGGGATGTCATTTAAGGGTATCCTGCACAAAGGCAGTGTGATGGGAGATGCAAGATAGGGAACAGCTAGTAAGGTGTGGCTGGAATGTAGACTAAAGGAAGAGGTTGGTAACAAGGAAGTTTGGAAGTTTGCTAGAGGCAGATTGGATAGACCTACAGTTGCCTACCTTAGGAATTTATATTTTATCCTAGAACTTAGGGGAGTCACTGAAGATTCTGTGTGACATGGTGAGTTAGGCTTTGATAAGGAAACTTATTGGATGTGGAATGTGAGGCAGAGAAGAGACCCACTGATGACTCAGTGGTCATGAACTCATATTACTGAGGGGCCAATTAGGAAGACTTCTAGGCCAGTGGTACCACTCAAATAGAAAGGGGACCATAAGGATCCATAAGGTTCACAGACATACTGACTTCGAAAATCACAGATTAATATTATTTCTCTTCTGTTGCATTTTTATATATTTTGTTAAATATTTCCCAATTATATTTTAATCTGCTTCAGGGTCTTGAGGGAGTGTCACGGATGCTCTTCTAGACTAAACCCTACCAGAACCATGAATCTGAGCTTTAACTTTTCCCTAAGTAGTTCATTCATTCATCGCTCAAGAACTCCAGCAGTAAGGAACTCATTACTCTTTTGAGGTAACCTATTCATTAATAAACTTTTGTATAGTTTTAATTGTTAGGAAGTTGTTCTTTACGATGAATTGAATCTCAATTTTTCTTTTCTTTGTTCTGTAACTAATATCCACTAATCACAATACTACCTACTGGGTCGAGATAAAACAAATCCAACCCCTCTTCTCCCAGACAACTTTCAGATACTTGAAACTGGTTATCACACGTGTGTGCATATGTATACATACACATATATGTATATCTATGCATATATATATACACAAACTATATATATGCACACTATATATTTATGCCATCCCTCCTAAAATTTCCTTTCATTTATTTTACCAATATTCTTCAATACTTATTTATATATATGCTGTCTATCCTGATCAAATGTAAGCTCTCTGAGTTGTGTGTGCATGTGTACGTGTGTGTATGCATAAAATTAGATATCACATGGATAAGTTTCATCTAAGTGTGTGTGTACATACACACATGAGATTCAGTCCTCCTTTTGATTACTTTTGAAAGTTTTTGTAGTCAGCTTTCAGCCTGTGAAAATGTGCTTTCAGTTACCATAAACCAATTTTACCTGCAAAAATAGTATGCTGTATCAGGTGTTTTTCCCCCTTAAGTCCAAATTTTGACAGCTCTTACTTCACAACATCATCCAATCATTTGGCAATAAAAAAATAAGCTATCAAATTTGGCTGGCATGATATGTTCTTTATGAACTCCGGCTGTTCTCACTTATGATTCCATCATGCCCTGTATATTTACAGATTTTCTCCCTTTGTTCCATTCTTTTGTTTTCTCTCTTACTTAATTTCATGGAGTGCCAGGAGCATACTGAGTGTCAGCCAGAGGTAGGCACAGTCCTGCCAGTCAGCTTTTGTTCTATTACACCTCAATTCCTGAGGCCCACAGAATTCTCTGTGTTCCTCTTAGCATTTTGGAAGTTTGTTGTACAAACTTTTTAAACTATTCTTTGCTATGGTCACGATTCTTTCTGAGATTTCTGTAATGCCAAGTAAAATATTTCAATGAGGGAAAACTTAGTTGCTTGGAAAAATAATTTGGTGCTTAGGATAAATCGTCTAGTTAGCTAACTTTTCATGTCCACATGTCATTTTTCTGACCGGACTCCAAGGTAACTGAGGGCAGAGATAGGTATCTGGCATTTCTTTGTCTCTCTTAGAGTCTTGCAAAGGAGATGCCTAATTCATATGTTGCTTCACTGAAGAAACAACCGTTCTTAAACATGCTAGATTTCACATCTACTACATCTTCTTTTATTGTCCAGATACTCTTTTTCTGCTGTTGATCAACAACTCTAACCAAAAGGAGCTAGAAATATCCTATGATCATTAAAGAGAAAATTAACTTCATATAAAGGATTTTAAAGCTATTTATCTTTTTGAAATTAGTAACATTTTTGGTGGCACAGTTATTAACTCTACCCAGATGATCAATACAATGCACTTTGGACAAGGGACTGCAGATAGTTAGTAGATGGCACCAAGATCTTAGAGGAGGAAAATGGTGACCTACATGACAGTGGAAGATTATGCAGTTCTCTCTATATTCCAAGGTGCTAAACCTTAATATTTTCCCATATGTTCTATGATCTAAATCATGTAACACCAACACATTTAAATAAAGGATAACATAAAGGATAGTAGAGGAATAAACGGTGGATCTAATTATGTTGCAGCCTCTTGCCAGGAGTGACTTTCCAGAACTATTACAGCGCAGCCCTCTCCAGGCTCTTTGGTCCAACCACACTTGTTTTCTTAGACTACATAGTTTCCTTTAAGACTCAGCTCACATACTACCTTCAACATGAAGCCTCTTCCACAGGAGGTGATGCTCCCACCTCCTAGTGCCCTTCCTTCTACAATTCTCTTGCATTTACTCTGCCGATAATCTGCGTATATGTGTGACTTATTGTGTATATATTGTCCCTCCTGATCAACTGTAAGCTCTCTGAGGGCAGTGATTTCACTAGCTCCCAGGGGTTAAATTAGCATCTTTATACTGGTGATCTGTCAGTCCAGCTTTATTCTTTTTCCTAAGCTCTAGTTCTCTATCACCAACTACCTCTTTTTTTAAAAAAAAATTATTTATTTTATTTTTCATTTGTGGAATAAAACATGCACTTCCATAACATAGTATGTAAAAAAGATGATTACATATGAAACTGCAAATCTATTATGTACAACTTGCTCTTCTTTCAAAATATATAATAAAGTTATGTAAATTTCTTTTGTTTCTTCCCTCTCCTCCCCTTCCCTAGAGATGGCTGGCAGTAGACACAAATATGTATATATGTGTAAAATCATTCTGTACATACTTTTATCAGTTCTTTCCCTTTATAGTCAAATGAAAAATGCTCTATATCATTATTAATTACAGAAATGCAAATTAGAACAACCTCTTGAACATTCTAAAATGGATGTCTCATAAGCATCACAAACTGAGTATGTCTCAAGCAGAACTCATTACGTTTCCAAACCCAACCCCTTTCAGAGCTTTCCTATCCAGGAGAGGATGATGCCACCATCCTCTCAGGTCATGCAGGTTCCCAATCTTGGTGTCACCTTTGACATTCACCCTGTAAAACCAATTCCTTTCCCTCCACTCACATGATTGCCACCTAGCTCAGATCTCATGACCTCTCGCTTGGACTACTGTAGTAGCCTTCTAATTGGTCTCCTCATCTCAGGTCTCTTTCTGCTCTAATCCATCTCCCACACTGCTGCCAAAGCGTCTGCCTAAAACTGAAGTCTGACCATCTTATCTTCACATGCAACAAACTCCAGTGGTTCTTCACCTCTTGCTCTTAGTATCCTTTACTTTCTTCAAGACCCAGCTCAAACTCAAGTTCATGCAGAAGGCTTTTCATGGGCGTTCCCTTCCCTTCTAACAGTATGTATCTTATATATACCTACTTAGACACAGTTTGAGTTCCTACTAGAATGTAGACTCCTTGAGGCAAGAAACTCTTTTTACTTGTTCTCTGCATCCCCAATGCTTATCCAGTTCCTGGAACATAGTAAGCACTTAATAAGTATTTGCTGATTAATTTTTGTTTTGGTATACCCAGTACTTATATAACCAATAGTTATGGATTAATTGGCTGTTTCTATGTGAGAACTAATGTACAAGACACCATCATAGATATGAATTATCAGAATAGAAGGTGGGCTGGTTATGTTGTGAAAGCAAGAGATAAGAGACAGATACCCAAGGTGTTACACTGGGATCCACAAAATATTAAATGTCTTGGCAGGAGGTTTCAGACTGAATAGAATTTCACCCTCCCAAATCTTACTGTCATTCATTTATATCCCTACAAAATTCACAAAACATCCAATAGTATGGGAGGAGGATGAACAGATATAACAACACCAGATTATAGAGGGCTTTAAATACCTACTCAAAAAGTTTGGGAAAGACTAAAAGGTAAAAAGGAGTCATTTGTTTTAAATTCTTGTGTGTTTGATAATATATATATATATATATATATATATATATATATATATATATATATATATATCTCAAATTATTAGTAGAGTAGCACATGTATATAATGTATAAATAAGTAAATATAACATTGGGGTTTTTGTTTATTAATTAGCAACATGGCAGCAATCCCAATTAATGTGTAACTTGTAGCAATTCATGACTATAGGAGAAGGCTTCTAGGTTAAGTTTCTAGGGAAGGGCCTAGTACTCTGGAGAAGTAAATCCCTCACTATCCTGGTCTTTCTAAAGTCATCTCCAGGACATTGGTTACCAAGCTTCTTCTTCAGGAAATTGTCTCATCTATTCATAACTGAACTGCAATCCCTAGAGTATCCAGGAACTTTCCAGGTTGTCCACAGAATGGAAACCTATGACTTGGCTCAGGAGGCCGGGAGGAAGGGGCGGGTCAGTGAACCAGGCAAAACCAGCATGGGCCTTCTGAATGGATGGCAGTGCTTGCTGATGCTCATCTCCAAAGTGGACTAGGGCTTGGCACACATTATTTACCCTAGCCACTTGCAATTACTTCCTTTTCTGCCTAAACACTTACATTAGGCAAGCTTCTTAAGCATAGCACTAGGTGTATTTGTGAGTGTATGTATGTATATGTGCATGTGAATTCTTAATAGAAATAAAAGCAAAACAAAAAAATAAAGACAGGAGAGAGAGAAAGAGACAGACAGATACAGAGACAAAGAGGGGAGAGACAGACAGACACAGAGACAGAGAGAGAATCTTAAGTTTTCTGTCTGTCTGTTTCTCTCTCTCTCTCCCCCTCTCTGTCTCTGGGCTTATTGGTTATTGATTGTAGTTAGCTGAAATATGACTTCCCTTCAGTTCAAGAGCAAATGCTTTTTCAGCTAAAAAACAAATGTTTTGCATAGAAGAGATAAAAAAATAAGAGGTTTGTTGAGTATATTTTTCCAGTAGGATATGGTAAAAGAATAGGCAGAATTCAATTCCTATGATTATCTAATCACATTTTCTCATTTGTTTAAATGAACATGTGACAATGGTGAGTGGAAACTGTCAAAGCCCAAGCCAACTAAAGCAAAATGACTCATTTTAATAAAGCAGGGGGAGAACCTAAGATTGTGAACTCCTGTGGCAATGACTGTATGCAGGACAGAATTTAGCACTGATTATGTACTATGCTGTATTGTTCATTCATTCAATAAATCAGTGGCACATTTAAAGGCACCAAAACAAGGCATTGTTCAGGATACAGCCTATCCTCAAGAAACTTGAAATCTAGCACATGAGAGCAGAACATTAATCTGACAGCGATTTGTAATCAATCAATCAGCACTCATTTATAAAGCATCTCCTATATACCAGGCACTGTGCCAGGTGCTTAGGATATAAATACAAAGGTGAAAGAATTTTTACTCTCAAAGATCTTATGTTCTTTTGGGGGAGACAGCATGTACATATATATGTGGAATAAATACATACATGATAAACATTTTTCAAGTGTCCACTATGTGTTGGGCAACATGCTAAATGCTAGGAATGCAAATACAAATAAAACAAAAACCAATCCTTGCCCTCAAGAGCTTACAGTCTAAAGAAGGAGACAACAATAACAATGAGCACATTTATGTACCATTTACTACACACCAGGCACTGTGCTGAGTACTTTAGAATTATCTCATTTGGTCCTCATGGTAACCCCTGGAGGGAGGTACTGGTATTATCCCCATTTGACAGATGAGGAAACTGAGGCAAAAGAAAGTTAAGTGACTTGTCCAGGATCACATAGTTAGTAAGTGTCTGAAGTCAGATTCTCAAGACTTCCTGAATCCAGTTCCAGTATGCCCTATCCATCGCACTACCTTATAACGTGTGTGTATACAATTACATACATACACACACACACATATATACACACATACATGTATATATTTTACCATATCCTACTGAAAAAATATACTCAACAAACTTTTTCCTTTTTTATTGGATTTATGCAATATATACATATATAAACAATATGTGTGTGTATATTATATATAATTTTATATTATATATAATATATGGATATATTATATATGTGTGTGTATATACATATACATGCACACAGAATAAATGCAAGTTGTTAAGCAAAAGGTAGTTAGGGGAGAGAAAACACCAGCTATTGTAGGGACATGTAAGATGGATTGGAGGGATGAGAGCACAGAGGTAGGGAGAACAACTGCGTACATGAGTTATTATGAGGAAAAGTTGCCTCACTGGGCACTGTTGGGAGGTCCTGGTTGGTGTAGAAGGATGCAAAAAGACAAAGTGTGGTTTCAGACAAGCCAAGTTTGAGTTGCAAATGGAGCATCTCGGTGGATGTGTTCAATTTACAGCAGGTCTAAAAGATCTCACAGGAGACAGTGGTTATGGGGGTAAATTGTCTAAAGGGAGGGAGCAGGTCATATTTATTCTTTTGTAATCTCTCTATCACCTAATGCAGTTCTAGGCCCAGCACAAACAAATGTGGCTTGGCTAACGAGGAATACTTACTTCATCTTCACGTACAGCTATGCCTTGCTCCTTCAAGAATGAGCATCCAGTTTGGGGTTCACACAAGGACCTTCTCTCTATTATGACATGACTCTGGACCATTTAGACTGAGCTTCATCCAAGTACCCATTTCCCAAAGAGACTAGGAGACTGCAATTTATAGCTGAACAAAGGAGAGATAAACAGAGGTGTTTCCCATCCGTAATTTGATGGCAGAGTACATCATAGCATGTCAGTACGCTCCCAGAAGCCTCGCTAAAGAGAAAAGGCTCGGTTTATTATAAAGGTGGTATTTGGAATTTGTACTTGTTCTCACACTTCCATCTTCTCTCTGACATAAATAACCTAAGTCACTGCAGAGAAACGCCTTTTGCAGCCGATCCTGCTGCTTGATGAGCAGTTTCTCATGAGTACCCAAAATAAGATACCAACGAGTTCAGCCCAAGTCCACACAGTCCTGCAGCTTTTCTTTAATATAAAAATCTGAGCAGAATAAAGGGTACAGATGTGGCACATCCCCCTTGGTAATGCTCTTTTCCTGCTGGCACTTATATTGGTGGATTGGGTCTGTAGAGGACAAATGCTAATGCAGATTCAAAGGAGTCGACACTCCTAAAACAATGGCCCATGAATCCTTGCAAGTACACTTACTTCTAATTTTCAGCCAATAGACACAATTTGGTCAAAGCTAAGGCACTGCTGGTCCTGAAGTCAGGAAGACCCATCTTCCTGAGTTCAAATATGACCTCTGACATTTACCAGTTGTGTGGTCCAGGGCAAGTCACTTAACTCTGCCTCATTTCCTTGTCTGTAAAATGAGCTGAGGAAAAAAGTGGCACACCACTCCAGTATCTTTGCCAAGAAAACCTCAAATGGAGACACAAATGGGCACTACTGAAAAAAATAACTGAATAATAACAAAGCACTGACAAAGATAGATAAAATAAGTAGCTACAACCCCCCTTCCCCAACCACTGGATGAGGGGGAAGGCACACTCTTCTACAATACATGCACTATCAGCTGGAAGAATGGGTATCAATATAATGCACTGATAGGAAGGTAATGAACCTAGAATCCAAAGATGCAGATGACATAGATTTATATATTGATTTTCCCACTTAACAGATGTGTGACTTGGAACAAATAATCTCACCTCTCTGGGCCTCAATTTCTTTTTTTGTTTTATTTTATTTGTTTTCAGTGTTCTACAGTCACTTCCATATGTCTTAGATTTTTTACCCTTCCTTCCCTGCTATCTCCCCAATCCCTTCCTGAGACAGCATATTACATAGATTCTACACATACATTCCTATTAAATATATTTTCACCTTATTCATGTTGCACAGAAGAGTTAAAAATGAATGGGAGAAATTATAAAACAAACCAAAGCAAAATACAAACGAAAATGATTCATTACATTCTGGGATCGAATTCCATAATTCTTTCTCTAGATGTGGAAGGCATTTTGCCTAAAGAGACCACTGGAAATTTTTAAAGTCCTTGCATTGCAATGAAGTTCTAACTCTGCCAGAAAAAATCCTCACACGCTGTGGTTGTTGATGTGTATAAAGTTCTCCTAGTTCTGCTCCTTTCACTCAGCATCAGTTCATACAAGTTTCTCCAGGCCTCTCTGAAGTCTCTGTGTTCATCATTTCTTATAGCACAATACTATTCCATTACATTCATATATCACAATTTATTCAGCTATTCCCCAATTGATGGGCATCCCCTTGATTTCCAGTTTTTGGCCACCACAAACAGTGCTGCTATAAATATTTTTGTACACGCGGGACCCTTTCTCTTGGAGATACAGTCCTAGAAGTGGTATTGCTGAGTCAAAGGGTATGCACATTTTTGTAGCCCTTTAGGCCTAGTTCCAAATTGCTCTCCAGAATGGTTAGATCAGCTCACAGCTCCACCAACAATGAATTAGTGTTCCAACTCTCTCACATCTGCTCCAACATTTATCATCATTCTGTTTTGTCATGTTATAGGCCTCAATTTCTTCATCTGTAAAAACCACCAGACATGGGAACACACATGGCCAAGGCTACTCATGCTTCTGTTACTGAAGGGCCTCAATGCCCTTTCCCTTCTGTTAATATCTTCAGAGGGCTTCCTCTGGCTGCTGTCTCATCATCAGAGCTCCTCCCTACAACTTGACTCCTGACTACCAAAGACTAACTCTATTTCCATGGCTCTTTTCTCTGCTGCCAGAAGCCACACATCTTAAGGGCTGCCTCTAAGAATCACCACTTGCTTACTCCAGAGATGACAAATTAGTTGTTGCTTTTTTTTTAAGCTGTGATGCCAATCAAAATAGGATCTTTTGCTATTTTTGTTTTAGTATAATCAAGTGCCTCTGACTGAATCTTGCCTTTATCAAACAAGAGTCTTTACAAGGAGTAAAGTAAAATACAAGAGTTTTCTTTAACTAAAAACAGTGTATGCATTTGTACTGTTAATTATTTTAATGTGATTAAAGATCTTTCTCACCCATTGATGGACCTGCTCATTGTGGGAAGCTTGATTAGGAAGCTTGTTTTGTAGGAGGGTTCCAAGCACCTTTTGTTTCTTCTATTAAGGCACTGGGTCAAAGAGTTGTGATGCCCTCTGGCTCTAAAGAAGGAATAAATACTCTGAGTTGAGGTTGTACTTTGGGCTTAGTTTTTGCAAGGTTTGAGGGCCAGATGAGGACTCTGGGAAGCCACTAAGAAGCCCGCTGGCTTTGAGAGCCCAGATGTCATGCTTCCCTATCTGGTAACTATGGCAGAACAACTAGGGATCAATTATCTGTTGAATTCAAGCAAAGGAAGCCATGTCTGTTGATCTTTTGATTTCTCTGTACTTTCTTTGAAATTTAGAGTGCTAACTCCCTGACTTAACTGAATGATATATGCAGATGGTTAAAGGAATGATCCATGTGCTTGATTAAAGTGATTGTTAATCCCTTGAAAGTTGTTTTCCTTTTATGAATGTAGACCTAAGAACCTGTGTTAGTGGGCTTCCCTGTGCATGTTTGGGTGCTTACTGCTACATAAGCCAACAAGGACAAGACCAACATTAATCCAGTGAGTAGTAAACTATCCCAATTCCATCAGGAATATGTAATAAGCATACATATACATTTACCCATATAAAACAAATTAAAACATAAAAATTCACGGGAGCATAAAATATTGATGAAGGAGGAAGCATTTCTGTATAGTCAGGGGAATCACAGAAGAAGTCATGGAATGGCCTAGCATTTGAATTTGGCTTCAGACTGTAATGTTTAAAAAAAAAAAATTAAGAGCCAAGATGGAGGAGTAGAAAGACACACATACTCTAGCTCTTCCTCCACAGTCCATAAAATACCTGTAAAGAAATGACTCTCAACAAATTCTAGAGCACCAAGAGCTACAGAACAATGGGGTGGAGATATCTAGCCCAGGATGACCTGGAAGAGAAAGGTCTTTCACACTGGATGCATAATAGAGCATAGCCCAGTTATAGCCACATGGCACCGGGAGGAGCAGGGCTGGAGCAGGCCTTAGGAGTGGAATGATAAGCACGAGCAGAGGTTCTTAGATCCCTCAACCCACAGGCAAAAAAGACACTTCAAGGGTCTGTGAGAGGACTTTATCAACCAGAGCAAGGAGGGAGCCTTAGCCCTGGTCCCAGGTGGTGGAGAGACAGCAGTGTACAGTAGCAGATGCAGTGGCAATAGTGGGGGCAGGCAGTGGCCGGGGTCCATTGTTGGAGCCCTCCACCTAAAGTCCCTAGGGGAACTGAGCAGCTGATCTGCATCTCAGCCCTGAGCATGGTCCTGGGGTAAGGAGGAGTGCTGGCCTAGTGGAGTTGGAGGCTGTTGAAGAGTAAATTCCTCTCCCTTGATTGTGCCACTTTGGAGGAACTGAAATCTTACAGGTCCCCAGAGGGTACTGATAAAGGACCCAAAAGTCAACTGGCTGGGAAAATGCCCAAAAAAGGGGAAAAAATTAAGACTATAGGTTACTCTCTTGGTTCTCCCATCCTTTCAGATGAGGAAGAACAATGCTTACCATCAGGAGAAGACAAAGTCAAAGCTTCTGCATCCCAAACATCCAAAGTAAATATGCAATGATCTCAGGCCATGGAAGAGCTCAAAAAGGATTTTGAAAATCAACTAAGAGAAGTAGAGGAAAAACTTGGGAAGAGAAATGAGAACGATGCAAGAAAATCATGAAAAGTGAATCAACAGCTTGCTAAAGGAGACCCAAAAAATGCTGAAGAAAATAACACCTTGAAAAATAGGCTAACTCAATTGGCAAAAGAGGTCCAAAATGCCGAGGAGAAGAATGCTTTAAAAGGGAGAATTAGTCAAAGGGAAAAGGAAGTTCAAAAGTTCACAGAAGAAAATAATTCTTTAAATTAGAATGGAGCAGATGGAAGCTAATGACTTTATGAGAAACCAAGAAATTACAAAACAAAACTAAAAGAATGAAAAAATGAAAGCTAATGTGAAATATCTCATTAGAAAAATAACTGACCTGGAAAATAGCTCCAGGAGAGACAATTTAAAAATTATGAGACTACCTGAAAACCAAGATCAAAAAAAGAGCCTAGACAAAATTATCAAGGAAAACTTGGAAGGGCTTGAAATATGATATTCCAGAAGTCAAAGGAACTAGGATTAAAATCAAGAATCACCTACCCAGCAAAACTGAGTATAACAGTTCAAGGAAAAAGATAGTCATTCAATGAAATAGAGGACTTTCAAGCATTCTTGATGAAAAGACCAGAACTGAAAAGAAAATAAATGTGACTTAAAATCAAGAATCACCTACCCAGCAAAACTGAGTATAACAGTTCAAGGAAAAAGATAGTCATTCAATGAAATAGAGGACTTTCAAGCATTCTTGATGAAAAGACCAGAACTGAAAAGAAAATAAATGTGACTTTCAAATACAAGAATGAAGAGAAGCATGAAAAGGTAAACAGGAAAGAGAAATCACAAAGTACTTCCTAAAGTTGAACTATTTACATTCATACATGGAAAGATAATATTTGTAACTCTTGAAATTTTTCTCAGTATCTGGGTAGTTGGAGAGATTATACACACACACACACACACACACACACACACACACACACAAACATATAGACATATATATGTATATATATATATATATAGAGAGAGAGAGAGAGAGAGAGAGAGAGAGAGACAGAGACAGAGAGAGACAGAGAGAGGCAGAGAGAGAGACAGACAGAGACAGAGAGCACAGGAAGGGATCATACCTAAAAAAATAAAATTAAGGGGTAAGAGAGGAATATATTGGGAGGAAAAATGGAGAAACAGAAGGGGGTAAATTATGTCTCATAAAAGAGGCAAGAAAAAGCTTTTCCAATGGAGGAGAAAAGGCGGGAGGTGAGAGGGAAAAAGTGAAGCTTACTCTCATCACATTTGGCTCAAGGAAGGAATAGTATGCACACTCAATTTGGTATGAAAACCTATTTTACACTACAGGAAAGTAGGGGAGAAGGGGATAACCAGGGTGGGGGTGATGATGGAAGGGAGGGCAAATAGGAGGAGGGAGCAATTAGAAGTCAACACTCTTGGGGAGGGACAAGGTCAAAAGAGAGAACAGAAGAAATGGGGGACAGGATAGGATGGAGGGGAATATAGTTAGTCTTACACAACATGACTATTATGGAAGTCATTTGCAAAATTATACATATATAGCCTATACTGAATTGCTTGCCTTCTCAGTGGGGATGGGTGGGGAGGGAGGAAAGAAGAGAAGTTGGAACTCAAAGTTTTAGGAACAAATGTTAAGAATTGTTTTTGCATACAGATGGGAAATAAGAAATATAGGTAATGGGGTATAGAAATTTAAATTGCCCTACAAGAGAAGAGAGAAGATGGGGATAAGGGAACGGAGGGGTGTTAGAAGGGAGGGCAGAATGGTGGGAGGGGTAATCAGAATGCTTGGCATTTTGGGGATAGGAAAGGGGAGAGATGGGGAGAAAATTTGGAACTCAAAATTTTGTGGAAATGAATGTTGAAAACTTGAAATAAATAAATAACAACAACAAAAATAAAAGTAACAAATTAGCAAAACGTTTTAAAAAAAGAAAGGGCATGATAACATTGAACAGAGCTTACAGGAGTCAAGGAAAACAAGGCATTCTACAAAAGAAAAAGTATAAGGAAAGGCATGGCACAATAGTGACAATAGTAATAGACATTTATACAGTAACAAGTTTTGCCAAGGTCTTCACATATATTTTTTATTTGATTCTCACAATAACTCTTGTGAGGCCAGTGCTACAGATACTATAGTAATTTACTTTTACGTAAGAGGGAAAGTATGAGGCATATTTGGAGAAAGGCAAATCTGATTTTGCTAGAGCTTGATAAGTATAACGGGAAGCACCACAAGATAAAGTTGAAAGGTTATCTGCAGCAAGATTATGGGGTACCTGGAGTGCCGACAGGGCACTATTATGTTTTTGATGAGTGGAATGACATTAGATTGTTAGCTCCTTGAGGACAAGGGCTATATTTTGCCTCTTTTTGTATCCCTAGTACTGAGCACAGGATATGACAAAGTAGGCACTTAATAAATATTTGTTGACTAATATCTTTGACCCTGGAAGTAAATAGAATGAATTGGACTGGGAGGGAGAGGGACTAAAGGTGGGGAGACCTATTGGGAAGGTACTATAATAGACTAGACAAGAAGTAATAAAAACTGTTTGGAGGAAATGAGAGATAATGAGATAGAGATGGGACTAGACAACTGGGTAGATGTGTGGGACAAGGGAAAGGAATGAGTTAATTGGTTGTTGTCTCTTGTTCTCCTTGAAGAGGATCAAAATGACATCAGTATGTTGGAGTCAAGACACAGTGTTGATCAGACCAGTACAAGCTCAGAAGGCTCTACCATAGGTTGGGCACAAACAGTTCACAAGAACATTTGGGATGGAAATGTCTCTAAATTTGCACATCTCGTGTTTCTTTTTCAGCTACTGAGATTTCATTCAGAGAGCATAGCACCTTCTCTGATGAGAGTATGCCATGCTGGGCACTCCTGTGCCAGCGTCTCCACATCACGCAACTGATTCCAAAATTCTTCAGAGAGACCTTGACAGTGTGTTTACATTGTTTCTCCTAACCTCGAGGTGAATGTTTGCCATGTGTGAGTTCTCCATAAAATAGTCTTTTAAGCAAACATACGTGTGGTATTTGAATAACATGGTTAGTTCATCAGAGTTGCAGTCCATACAGTTGAGTTTGGCTGTTTGGCACTTCAGCTCAAGAAAGGAGCCCAGAGTCTGGTACCTTATTTTGACCAGGTGATCTTCAGCATCTTTCTAAGACAATTCAAATGGAAGCAATTAGATTTCCTGGCATAACACTGGCATACCATCCAGGTTTCAGAAGCATACAACAATGAAGTCAGTACAATGCCTGTAGACGTTCAGTTGGGTAGGCAGCCTCTTCTCTCCCATACCTTCCTTCAGAGTCTCCCAGACACTGAGCTAGCTCTGACAATACATCCATCAACCTCATCATCAATTATGTACAGCCAGGAAAGTATATTGCCAAGGTAGGTGAACTTATCCTCCTAAAGGTTTCAGCTGCTCATCCACTTTCCTCATGTGGGAGATTGAGTAACAGGGAAAGGATGTCAGGAAATGTGGAAGAGAATAAGTTAATCTTGGGGTTAGAACACTGTCAAACTTGAAGTCTTAGGGTTGCCAAAGATCAGCTTTGTTCCATTTGCATAATGAATTTCTGTGAAGTTGGTCTCATTAAAATATCCTGGTTGGCCAGAAATCTCTAAGATGGTAGATGCCCCTTTCAAGATAGAATCAATAGAGTTTGTCCTGTTGAGTAAAGTGCAGCCTTAGTGTTTCTGTCTATTTTTACAGCCTTGTAGCTCTGTATATCTGACCTCTAAGGTTCCTTTTTTTGGGGAGAGGTTTCTCCCAAATTCTGTCTTCTCCACACTATCATGGAGGAAGAGGTTGCCAATAGTGCTAAATGTGACAAAACAGGTCAAAAAGAATGAGGTTTGAGAAAAGGGCACTGTATTTACCAAAGATAGCTTACATTTGCATAGTGGGGTGGTGGGGTAACAACAATACTTCATCTCTTCACTTAATCCTTATAACAATCTTCTATTATAAATGTCTCCAAACAACTAGGCTGCTCCTTGTACAACAGACAAATGAGGCTCATACTTCACACTTTTCCAGCTTGTCCTGGTATAGCCTTTGGAAAGCTTTAGATCTATACCATGATGAAGTACAGAGTAAAACTGAAGGGATAGACTGCAGTTTAATAATTTGAAAGTCCACTGTCTGATACAGACAGACAGACACACACACACACACACACACACACACACACACACACACACGGCTACAGCCATAGTGAACTTGTTTCCAAGGAATGTTGCCTGCACTCTGGTCATCTTTTCTGTTAACACTTTCTTCTCAGAACCTGGACTCTGCCCCTAAGATCCTGGACTCTGATCAATGAGGATTTACTTTATCTTGCCCATATCACTTCTCAGTCCCTTTTACCCTGTATTCCCCTCTTTCCAACTACTCTTTATGTGCTGATTTCCACCCTTTGCAGCTCTTTGAGGAAAGTGACTATCTAATTTGGTTGATTTCTGTATTCTCAGTATCTTAGCAAAGTGTCTGACATATGGGGATAGGGACTAGACCAATGATTTCATTGATATAGGGAACTCCCCGGCAAGAAAACATCTCCTAATGTAGGCCAGCAACTTACAGTCTTAGAGAATTCCCTAGAACCTTGAAAGAGTAAGTAACTTGTCTGTGGTCTTATAGATAGTAAATGTCATAAGTGGAATTTGAACCTAGATCTTCTTGGTTCCAAGACCAATGCTCTATACACTATATTGTACTGTTTGGTATATCATGAAAGCATGACAAATGCTTTTTCATTCATTCAATTAACCTATCAAGAAATGCCTAGACCTAAAAGCATTGCTTCTCTAACTAGTTATGTTTTTATATTCCCCATTTGTACAAAATTCCTTAACAAGAACACATGCAGATAACAGCCCTTTATGCATGAGAAATTTGGGTTAACTGAATCATCTCATTTGCCAACAATCCTAGATAAAGGAGTTTACTATGCTACAAATTCTGCATAGTGGAGCATCGTTATACTATGGTTATTGGTGTAGCCACTCACCAAAGAATCAATATTACTTGAAAACAGAAATGTGAACTCCTTCTCCTCCCAGCCTACATAATCCTAAAGATTTAGAGTCTCACAATATTCTGTTTTGTATTTATACAGTTATTCTTAAGGATCTCTAGCGGCATGTTCCAGCATGACAAAGGATACAAAGGAAGGATTTTACAACAATAATACTGTATTTTTTCCATCCTCCCTCATCCTATCTTACATCATTTGGTTTTGATGTAACCTAATTCTTATTCTGATCAGAGGAGAAGAAACTGAAAACCAGGATTTTATTAGCACCATAGACCTCTAACTGAACCCATGCACATGCACCAACAAACAGAGTCCTACTGTTTCCTAATTATGCCTTTTCTAACTGAGCTTCTGCAGCTGATCATAATGCAGATGACAATTGCTGGATTTTGCTTCTGGGTTTTAATTTTACAGTTGATTTCAGAGCCTTATGCACTAAATATTATTTGAGGTTCCATATATAGGTACACAAATTCTGGTCAAACTATCATTAGGCAAACATCATCAACAGAAAATAAGATGGTCTTTCACCCAGGGCATGATTAAAAAGGATGCACAGAATACATTTCATACAGGCTTTAAAAATCTCTCAAAATGGACAAAATCCCCAAATAAGGAGCTGGTAAGTCTAAAGCTGAATTAGTATGATGACTGATGATAGTATGATAACCTTGGAGGAGGTTAACCACTGTTTTCTTTCAAAAGTTGATCAATTCTTTCTAGAAATTCTGCTAAATTCAGTTTAATTTCTGACTCACAATAAGGAATAATGGGTTGACTGATGCAACAATGAATATAATTCAAGGGTTTTTTTTTTTTTTGGTACTGCAGCCAAGAAGAGGGGAAGTAAATGCTAAACTGGACTGGGTCAAGATTATAGGATCAGAATGAATGAGTTGGGTTGGGTAGAGAATAAACTAGGCCTTATCTTTCTTAAAAGAACTACTGCAAGCAAAAGCTCTCTTAGGAGGTAATCATTTAGGCATTACATGGAGGTAGGAAGGAGTAGGAGATGAGAGAGATCTTTTTTTGGAAACTGGCTCTCCCATAGGAGAAGTGGCCATTTCCAGGTGAAATGTTCAATCTTTGTTTTTTTTTTTTTTTTTTTAATTACATCACAGGTCTGAATAAGCATTCAGGCCACAGAACTATATTCCTTCAGTAACAAATGGAAAATGTTTCATGTTTATGGGTACAAGAGAGAATTTTCCCTATAGGGGCTTCCCCAGTGAAGTCTCAGATTTGGAATGAGGCACTTACTCAGAATGAGTAACAATTTATGAGAGTAAAATAAAAATGGTAGCCCATTACTCTTGGTAGCGGTGCGGCGCTGTTACAAAGAGGAGGAGAAGAAGCATTTCTAGAGTGTCTGCGTTCAGTCCGGTCCTGTGCTAAACATGACAAATATATTTCATTTCTTCCCCACAACAATGTTGGGAGGTAGATGCTATTATCATCATATCCATTTTACAGATGGGGAAATTGAGGAAAACAGGTAAAATGACTTGCCTAAGGGTCACAAAGCTCTTAAGTGTCGGAGGCTGAAGATGAACTCTTTTTCCTGAATCATAGCCCAGTGCTCTGTTATACCATATCACATAGGTACCTTCTAGATTAGTGTAGAAAGGCATGATAAATGTTCTCGAGTAAACAAAGTGGCTTTGTATAATGACTATATCATGCTATAGCTTTTGTTATAATGACCATATTATTCTGTAGATTTTTTATAATGACTATATTATCCTATAGATTTTTTTTCTGAAGAGCTCAAGCTGTTTTATAAACAAAATTTAAATGAGATATATGAGACTAGATGTTTCCCAAATGCAAGGTCCTGGTTTTATATTTCTTTGGTAATTCCTCCATAGAACTCAGTACAAGAGTGTCACATATTTGCTGAAGGAAATCGCGTGGGATTATCCAAGGTCATATAGTAAACCAGTGGCATGGGTTGGAAGAAGGCTGAGTTACATTTTTCTCAGTAAAAACAGATTGTTTTTTTAAAATATCACTATCATTTTTTTTCTAAATTATTCCCTCCTCCAACTCTTCTCTTCCAATAAAAACAAGTAAATAAAGTTAAGTAAAACAGATCAAAACACTAGCAAAGCCTGAAAATGCATCCACCTCCTCTTTGCTGAGACGCAGGCTCACTTTAAGTACTCAGGAGTCCCTGAATTAATCACAGTTTCAAAGGTTTTCAGGGTTATTTTCATTACCAGTGTGGTCAGCCCCTCCTACCCCAACCCCATGCAGAGATAAGAGGTCCACAAGTGTTATACATTGCACATATTTTCATGCTTCCTTGATGTACTGATTAATTATGCAGATCTCTCTTCTTTTTCTTTCTTTTTTTTTGTCTTAAAAATACTTCTTATGATATGGCATGGTTCTCTGGAAAAGAAGAATCATTTGCATAGCATCCATTATGTCCTCGGCATTTTGCGAAGCCCTTTACAAATCTCTCATCTGGTCCATATATCAACTGTGCAATGTTACTATTACCTCCACTTTATGGCTGAGGAAACAGTGGAGGCCGAGGGTGAATTAAATGATTCGCTCAGGGTCACACAACTAGTAAGTATCTGAGGCTAGATTTGAACTTAGGAGCCGGCGTGCTCTATCTACTGCACCACCCAGCTGGCAAAGTGGAAGCAAGAGGGATAATAGGGAAAACTATGATGATTTTTTTTTAATGCACTAATAAACCTTATTTAAAAACATTAGGGTGGTCATCCTATAAACTTTAATGAATTATAGCTTCATTTAGATGTACATTTTCTTCTTTATCCTGAATTTTTTCTTTTTATAGACCAAATGACACTCATTTAATTTCTCTTAGCCTCAGTTTCCAAAGAATTTTTTAATTCTATGTCCACAGGATAAAAATTGATATGTGGCATACTTAAATAATTTTATTTCTACTATTCATAATATAATAAGAAAAGTTTAAAGCCCAATAATTATGTATTCAGCAGCATGAGTACTCATTTGTGAGATGTTTGTTTAAAAGGGCCTCACTAGTCTGATGATAAATGAACGAGGGTAAGAAATCGCCTAACACTGCAGAAGCACATTTATTTTTTAAAGCACATTAGGCCTCAGCTAAGCAATCATTCAGTAAAGCCTCAAACACATTCAATAAAGTCTCAGAAGGAAACTTCCCAGGTTGCCTCTGTCAGAGAAAACTGAAGTTATCAAAAATAAATCAACATATTACATCATGACATCCGTAAGAGTGGAGTAATATCATAGAATAACACCATAAACTCCTATTTTTCCAATCTTATACTCTAGAGAGAAAGGGGCAAAACTCTCCCTGTCGTCCACTAATCTTAAACTCAGTGCGTGGAGTTTTCCAATTCAAGGAAAACTTATTTCCCCCTTGTAAAGTCTGATCAAAATCTGCCCAGATTTCAGTGAGGCTTCAAATCTAAACAATACATAAGCTTAAGTTCAGAAAAAATAAAACATGTGGCAAGACCTTCTGATCCTGCTAAGGACAGTTGAACTTGAACCTGAGGGTATGGAAGGTATGATCCAAGTTGAGTGTGGCTGGACTGAGGTAGAGACATCTTCCATGAAAAGAAAAGCAAGTCTATGCTGCTTATATCAGTCTGTCTCTCTAAGAAGTAATGCCCTCAAAATGCAAACCTAAAGATTATCTTTCTCTTCTCTCCATCTTCAGCATGAACAGTAACAACACATTTATGAAGCAGCTGTCAGCTGGAGAAGAATTCTTGAAGCTGGAGGGCAAATGAACAGACCCAGCATCTCCTGCACACCTGGCTGGGTAATTCTGGCTATACTGGATAGAGTTACAGTTATACTGGGGGACAATGTTTAGCAAAAAAACTGGCATCTTCTTCATCAGCACAGTTGATGATAAGGCATCTGACTGGCTGGCTTTTTATCCCATTAGAAATGGCAAGATAAATATTTCTCAAAGGCTTTTTGAAAATGCACCTTTCCCCTCCCCAGCCCCGCTACTGCACTCCATTCTGCTCTGACATGCATTTACTGTAATTGCCACATAGTTTATTGCTCTTTATGATCTCTAAAAGATAGTCCAGAGAGAGGGTTCATTAGCCATTCAGTCAATAAACATCTAATAAGCACCTACTATGTGCTGATGACTGTTCTAAGCAAGTAAATAGATTTTGTAAAGATACCGCAGAAAGAAAACTGAGCTAAGACAAGAATTAAATAAGAGGTAGAGGAGAAGGAAAAAAGCCCATGGGGAGTGGAAGGAGGAGGACTGCTTTTAGAGAATTATGTAGTGCTTTTTATTTTTTAATCCCAATTCTTTCCCTAAAATAATAGCCCATCTTTTTAAATAATATTTTTAAAACAATTGTTTAAAGAAATTCAATTAATGGACTACCACAGGCTCCAAAAAATGTAAACTAAGGGTCACATAAGAGAAAGGTACATGATAGGTGTCAGTAGGTTGAAAACACATTGCTCATGAAGAACTATGTAGCAAAAGTGGCATGAAGGATGTTTTCAGAGAAACATATGCCAAGAAAAACATGGATTAATCATATTAAGGAAACAAGGAACAGTCCATTTTTTTGCCAGCTGCTCAGGTTTCACTTCATCATCATCTTCGTCAGGGCCCACTTAGCATAAACTCATCACCAAGAAACTCGTTATGGAGATTATTGACACTGCTGCTCACATTTCTTCAGCACGCCAGTTACTTCTGCTCCTGATTGGAGAGATGGAAGGTGAAAAGCCAAAATCTCTTCCCATGGTCTCCCTTTATAGAGGATTCAAATTGTCAGCCATCTCTCCATTTCTTCACCAGCTTCTCTGCTTGGTTTCAACTCCACTATCATCTTCATTATCCACCCAGACTGGGTACCCTCTGGCACCATGCACATACACACTTTTCAGTTGCATTTTGTCATTCTGTGTATTACCTTCACCCATTAGGTTGTAAGCACCTGTCTTTCTTTTTCCTTTGGGTATTTCTAGTGCTTAACACAATGCCGGGAACACAGGAGGTGCTTAATAAATGTTTATCATATCATATTGTACATATACATGCATATGTACGTGTCTCTATCTCTAAATTTATACCTCTATCTCCCATGTGTTCCACTGGTATTCATACAATACTAAAAGAACTATAGGAAGCCCCTCTTCTCAAGCATGTTGGGTAGATCCCCTGTGGAGAACATCATCAAAAAGGATCAGTATGGACGAGATGCAATTAGCATCCTTGGAAAGGATCCTGAATTCATGAGTCCACAGATCCATCAAAGCATTGAAGCAGAATTGTTTCTCATCTGATCATTTGGTCTCTTCAGTCACATCATAAACCCTTAAGGGCAAGGATTACTTATTTCTTATAACCTCTTCTCCACACACACACCCCACCTCATCCAGTACAGCTATCCCAGTACTCGGTACACTGAAAGAGCTTGAGAAATACTTTTTTGATGACTTATTCAAAAGCAGTTGCTAACATGGCTCTATATTCTGCCATTTGGGATATTTTAAAACTATAAACTGTTCCCTACTTCCACCTCAACTGCTAGTCACATCTTGCACAAACTACCTTGTATTTATAAACTACTTTGTAAACTTTTTATAGTATGGAAAGGTAACTCTGCTTTAATTATTTTTATACTACCATGTCCTCTACTAGACTAGAATCTTCCTGAGGGCAAGGACTGTGTTTTAGCCACCTATATATGCCCAGGGCTTGGCACAATGACTTGTACACAGTAGACAATTTAATTTAATAAATGCTTGCTGACTGACACTGATTTCTGGCAGGGAAGGTATGTTTTGCTTCCTGTAAACAAGGCCCTAAGCATAAACAACTTTTAATTCAATAAATATTTAATAAGCACCTAATATATGTCAAACACGGTGCTAGACGCTTAGCATATACCGATGGCTACAGCACAGTTCCTTTCTCAAGGAGAGATAGCTGTTTAATAGGCACAAACCTAACTCATGTCATCTAATACTGATCTGTCCCAATAGTTAAAAGAGACCTTTTGTATTAAACCAATCTTCACTGGCTATACACATTATTTACTATTTACATTATAGCTTTGAAACTTTACAAGAATGGAAACCAGCATGTACCAGAGAATGGGCAAGGGGGTGTACAAAGTATTAAAAAAAATGTGAGCCTCTGCTAATGGTTAACTAGACTACCTACCATTAAGAAGGGATATTTCTTTTATTTATTTATTTATTATTAATAAATTGATTTAACTTTTTACATTCATTTTCACAAGATTTTGGGTTCCAAAATTTTCTCCCCATTTGTCCCCTCCTCCCTCCCCAATACACTGGACATTCTAATTACCCATATCACCAATCTGCCCTCTCTTCTATCATC
>CM053773.1:111273372-111296259 GCA_028658325.1 Potorous gilbertii
GGTCCGAGTCCCGGAGATCCCCTGCTCCCCTCTCAGCCCGTCTCTCTCACTGACCTGTGAGTCTGTGGGTGAAGGGACCTTCGCGGCCGCCCGGAGATTCAGGTCCGTGACGCCTGCTGGGCTCTGCTGGCTCCTCTCAGTGCCGCGTAGCCGGGGTGGGGGAGGGGAGTGCTCGGCCGGGCAGGGCTCCGCTCCCGTGTCCGGGGCACCCCTGCGGTCGGTTCTTCAGGGCTCTCTGCAGCGGAAATCTCCTTCACTGTGTTTGTGCGCGGCTTCTACTGCTCCAGAATTTGTCAGGAGTTCTTTTTACAGGAAATCTATGGGCTGTGGGTTCGGACCTAGCTTAGGTAAGTCTTTCTACTCGGCCATCTTGGCTCCGCCCCCAAAGACTTTCTTAATGGCATTAGTTGAAATTTATCTTTGTCTCATGCAATTTTTTTTAGATCCCTTTAAATTGTATCACTCCTTTGTCAGTAAAATAACTCTCTACCTTGTATGATTTTTCAATCGTGAATATGAATATGAAGAATCTCCTCCATTACATGTTAAACTCTTTGAGAGGGACTACATTTTCATCACTGTATATCTGCAGGGCCAAGTACCCCTTGCATATAATAAGTGTTTAAACAAGTGTTTGGTCACTTGAAACGAAAGGCAATTGTATCAGTGATTTGACTCAGGGCAACAGGTTAGAGTCACTGGTATCTTAAAGAAGAAAAGAGGAACAGAGTGCCTACATGTGATTCACTGGTTGACATATGTGCTTAACATAGGACTCGCAGTCGCAACAGTAATCATGAGGGTAGCAAAAAACAGTAGTGGAGGATATGGCTGAAGAAGGCCAGAGCTAAGAGGCACTAAAGGCACAGGAGAAAGAGGATCTCTAGGTCAGGGGTGGGGAACCTGCAGCCTTGAGACCACATATGGTCACCTAGGTCCTCAAGGGCAGCTCTAAGTGTGAACTCAAAGGCTGCCCTTAAGGCCCTAGGGGGCCACATGACTTCGAGGTCACAGGTTCCCCATGTCTGCTCTGTTGCCTAAATGGCCAAGGTGGGGCTTTCTCTCCAAGGCACTCAGCATGAGGGCATAGCCAATGACCTTCCTACTGCCACCAAAACCCCAATTGGGTTTTTAAATAACAAAAAAATCTCTTGGTTGGGATATTTGAATTATGATCATAATGTCATTATACTATTCTCCCAACTAGATACTTTTCCTAAATCAACTCAGCACTAGTTAACTTGGATTGAAGGAGGTCACCCTTCACTTAGTCTGTGTATAGACTACATCACAGAGGAAGAAAGTCTCTTATTCCCACTTTTCCTAGAAATGTTATCATGAACCATTATAAAAGCATACTTCACACACAATCACAGAATCCTAGGAATGGGAAGAGACATCAGAGGCCATGCAGTCAAATCCATTCCTGAAGAGAATATTATCTGTATCTCATCTGACAAGTCCAGCCTTTGTCTGACATCCTGCCTTGAGGAGGGAATCCATTACTTCTCAAGAACCCTTTGGGAAAACACTACTTATTAGGAATTTTTTCCTCTCAGTTCAGTTATTTTGTAGTTGTGTCCAACTTGTGCTGACACTTTTTGCTTTTTTTTTTTGTTTGCAAAGATACTGGAGTGATTTGCCATTTCCTTCTCCAGCTCATTTTACAGATGAGGATACTGAGGCAAACAGTCATCACATGGCTAGGATTCAGGAATTCAGGAAAAGGAGCCTTCCTGACTCCAGGCTCTATCCACGGCACTGCAGAACTGTCCTTTGTTTTTCCTTATCTCCACAAATTTGCTTCTGTGGAACTTCCAACCATTTCATCTTGTTCTACTCACTATTCACTACAGTCAGGCAGAAAAAGTTTGTACACACTTCTGTTTAATAACCCTTCAAATACTTGAAGGCAGTAATCACATGCCCTGCTAATTCTTCTTTTTTCCTGTTCAAACACCACCAGTTGCTTCAGTCATCCTCACCTGGCATAAACTCAAAGCCTTTACTATCCTGGCTGCTGCACCTAGGACCTTTTCCAGTTTATTCATGTTCATGCTAAATTTAGTGTGGTATCTAGAAATGAAGACAACAGTGTGGATGTGGTCTAACCCAGGGCTTCTTAAACTTTTTCCACTAATGATCCCTTCAACACTTCTTAAACTGTGGGTCACAGGATTTTTTTTAAAATCCCAATTCATGTTTATCCTTGTTAAATCCATCTTATTAGACGTGACTAACTGGAAATTGAGGGGATGCCCATCAATTGGGGAATGACTGAATAAGCTGTGGTATACGAATGTAATGGAATAATATTGGACTATAAGAAATGACGAACAGGTAGACTTCAGAAAAACCTGGAAAGATTTACATGAACTGATGCTGAGTGAAGTGAGCAGAACCAGGAGACGTTATACACAGTAACCAGCCAGAGTGTGTAGGGACTGTTTTTGATAAACTTAACCCTTCACAGCAATGCAAGGACTCATGATGTAAAATGCCATCCACATCCAGAGAAAGAACTAAGGAGTTGGAACACAGAATGAAGCAAACTATTTCTTTTTTATTATGTTTTGTTTTTCACATGGTTTCCCCCATTCATTTTAATTCTTTTATGCAACCTAACTAATGTGAAAATGTGTTTAATAAGAAGGTTTGTATAGAGCCCATATAAGATTGCATGCCATCGTGGGGAAGGTGGGGGAGAAAATTTGGAATTTATAGAAGTGATTGTTGAAAACTGAAAACAATTTTTTTAGTGGGTGGAAGATGGGACCCGATGTTCTAGTTTGTCAAGATATTTTTTGCTTCTTGACTGTCCTCCAATATCATATCCATGTTATTTTTATGAAAGTCATTGATAAAAATGTAAAACAGCATAAAGCCAAGCAGAGATCCCTGGACACTCCCTTGTAACCTTGTAAGATGGCACTGACCCATTAAACCTTTTCTGGTTCTGCTATTTAGCCAGTTATGAATCCACCAAATAGCACTATTGTCTCATCCACATCTTTCCCACAAGAATGGCATGAGAAACAGCATACAAACTTTGACTATTCTTCATTCTTGGCCATGAACAGTTATTTCCTTACCCATGAAGAGAATCATTTAACTAATAGATAATTTGCCACAATATAAATTGCAAATATAAACACACAACAAGCAAGACACATGGTATGCTGTAAAAACTCAAAAAATAAATAATAAGGGAATATTTCTCTAGGATCTACAGTTTAGGAATCATTTTTATATGCATGCATTTCTTAAATGATCTGGATTTTGGCTGTAATGCTGATAACTGTGCCTAACAAATCATTAAGTTTGAGACTGTGTAGAAATAACTACCTAGTGAAAATGGAAATGGGAATATGGTACCTCTTAATTCTATGGGGGTTGGGACAGAATATAGGCAAGAATACTGGCACCTCAACAAGGGATTTAGACTGTTTCTAACTATGTTTGAGGTCACCAAGGTAATGGTGGTATCATATGTTGAAATCTGGTGAGGTGAATCATGAGATTATAGGATCTTGGATCACAGATTTAGAACTAGAAGTCTTAAAGGCCATTTAATTCAGTCCCATCATTCTACAGATGAGGAAACTGAAGCAAAGTGAGGTCAAGCAATCTACCAATCTATGTCACACAACTAGCCAACATCTAAGGTGGGATTTAAACCCAGTTTGTCCTAATTACAAGTCCAATGCCAGTTCACTGTGATACATTTTCAGTCAGGTTTAAAACATTAAGTTATCTTAATGTGTTTATTGTTTATGTATTTGCTTTAATTTAAAACTGAGTTCAAGAACTTGATGCTAGAATAAAGAGTGACAGTAATTTTGTATAAATTAACATTTAATTCTCTAGATGATTAAGTCTTTTGGACTGGGATATTAATGATAAACAGTCTGCTGCTTGACATAGTGAACAGCACAATGAATGGACTTTGGACGGTCCAAAGTCACTTCCATTCCCACTTCTGATCTGAGTACCTGAGGATCGGAAGAACCTCAGTTAACCTCTCACATTCTTGTTTACTTTTTCTGTAACAGAGCAATAACAATATGTGCACCATGTATCTCGCAGGGTTATTCTAAGGAAAGTATTTTGCAAACCTTGAAGATCCATACAAACATGAGTCATTTTTGCTACCATAGAACCATCAATCTCTCCAGAGGATCATCAAAAGCTCTGCCACAGCATTACTAATTCTATTAGTAACAGAATTATCAACGAAGACTGTTCTCTAACCACAACTAGGAAAGCAAATACTCTTCTTTCAAATCCTCATTGTTTGTTAAAGTTTGTTTCTTTTCAAGTTCTCGGTCTTTTCATTATAACTAATAAACATTTATTAAGTGTGTACTATGTGTGAGGCACTGTGTTAAGCATTGTGCTAAACTCATAATAAAATACATGTTTAAATAATTCTTGCAAATGTTCTTACCTGAAACTGTACATTCTGGTTGATATTAGACACACGAAACTGTTTCAGGAACCTCTCATCTTCACTCCAAAATAGGCGAATGTCAGGAATATTATACAGGATCATGGCCAGCCTCTCCAATCCCAGACCAAAGGCCCATCCAATATTGTTTCGAGCACCAGCTTCAACAGAATAAAAATTTTTAAGGACGATAATCTAGGAGCTTAGAGATCCATGTAATACTTACCTAGCAGTCATTACAATAGCGATACATTATTAAGTACTGAGGCACATAGTAAAGTGCTAAGGATATAAAGATCCTGCCTTAAAGGAGGTTATACTCTGACAGGTGAGACAAAATGTCTGCTACACACACAAGATAACATAAACCAATTGGATAGAAGGTAACCTCAGAGGGGAGACCACTAGTAGCTGGGGAGAGGGTCTCCTGAAAGAGGCAGCACTTGAGTTAAATTTAACAGAGACGAGAAAGAAGAGCATTATCCTCATCAAACATAGCACTGAGCACCTACTATCTAAGAGAACTGTGCTACATGCTGGTGTTACAAGCAAGAATAAAATAATAAGAGAAAAGATATGGAGACAAGATGGCAGAGGAGCTAGAAGAAGTATAGTGAACTCTAAACAGATTTAGAAAACACACCAGACCAAATTCTGATGGGAAAATCCAAGAAAATGCTACAGTAAACCATTTTCGAGCCTAGGGCAGTATAGGGAGAGAGAAAGATCTGTGGACACTGCAGAAGGGGGTCTAGCCAGGTGCTCACTGTGCAGAGTACTCCAGCAAAGGGAGAAGCTATGTTCCAAGGCAAGAGTGGAGACTGCACACTTGAAAAAGACATCACAGTTGCATCTTGGGGCACCTTGACCTCATGAAGACTGAAGGCAATTCTGTTACCTATTACTCAGTTTTGGGTCACGGAATTTGGATAGACTGAGAAGGGGACCTGTGCAGGGGAATTTTGCTGTAATATATTAAACAAAACTGGTGGGTAGATGAAAGAGTATGATAGGAGAGCAAATGGTGAGTATAGAATACTAGAGAAGCGTGAGCCAAATGAGATAAATCATACTGTACTCCCCAGGACGTTGGTTGAGGAGCAAAGCAGGAAGGTTTGACAGTAATTGTCAGAAGGAGTGCATGTAAATCCTTTCTTTAAAAAGTCCCCGACAGTGGAGACAACTGTTGTACATCACTGTAGCAGAATACCATTTCTAGACTCAGGTTTCTCTCTCAATCACGTTGTCTCTTCACTTTTCAGTACTGGAAAGCAAGATTCTATATGTCTTACCTTTAAGCAAAACAAAGACACTGTGCATAGTAAAAACCACACATATATGTTGACAGTATCACAACATCAAGTTTTCTGGCAAGTACAACAAAACTATTTATGTTCTAAGGAAAATCATTACACAAAGTCACTCTTTGTGATGCTCAACAACAAGGAGGACTCAAGGTAAGCGCTTCCTTGAGCTTTAGGTTTCTCATCTGTAAAGTGGAGACATCTATGAAACTTCAGAGGAATGTCACATGTATCAAATGAAATGATTTATGTAAAGTATCTTATAAAGCTTAAAATTCTACATAAATTATCATTATTTCAATGATACAGAGGCATAGTATTGTGGTTTTTTCTTCTTAAAAAAAAAAACAACATAGTACAAGCCACAAGATTCATGGCTTTCATAAGCTGGGGCAGCTAGGTGAGCTAATAAATAGACTATTGGACCAACAGATAGGAAGAACTGAGCTCATATCTAACCTCAGACATTTATTAGCTGCATGACCTTGGGCATGTCACTTCAGCTCTTTTGCCTCAGTTTGCCCAAAATGGAGATGATAACGGCACCTATCTCCCAAGGTTATAGTGAAGATCAAATCAGATACTAACTGTAAAACACTTAGCACAGTGCCTTGTAGTTAGCTATCACCATCATCAATATTAAATCTTTAGAAACAGTTATACATGGCAAGGAAAAACTTATTCACACTTCGAGTCAGGCCAAATCAGTCTAGCTCTCTTTATCTTTATCAATAATTTCATTTATTTTCCCCCTTCTTTGTTTTTTTTTTTTCATTTATGCTTTGCTAATACTTTTTCTAAGAATGGAAAATCAGCTTTGATGCTCCTGTCATTGTATCTACTCTTTTACATGGGAAGTTCCCCATTCTGGCTGAAGAAATCCTTAGAGAAGGTATCTTATTTGTGTCTCTTACTTGATAACCATTACTTCCCTTGAGGTCCCTATGAGGTAGATAAGGCAAATATGAGTGTCCCCATTTTAGAGATGAAGAGAGTAAGGAAGGCACAGAGAAGTTAAATAACTTGTCATGGCCATTTAGCCACTAAAGGGCAGCAGGAACTTGAACCCATGTAGTTTGACTGCAAATCTAGACTTCATTCTACTATTCCATGCTCCCTCTAAAAGTCATACAATACAAAGAAAAGACAGTTGGGATGGGAATCAGACTCAAGTCCTTTCTTTTGCTTGTATTTTTCTTAAGAGAGGTATCAGGATAGAAAGCTCACTTCAAAGCAAGGGAAGACCTGAGTCCAAATTCTGTCTCTAAGCTGTACTGATCATGTGACTTTCAGTAAGTTACTTAGTCAGTCAGTGGACAGCAGTATTGTCCAATCCAAATAAAAATGGGCCACTGAATTGTACATAATGCACATTAACTTAGAAAAGTACATATTAACATTATCTGTGTTCTACTGTATTTGGGGGCAGTTGGCCAGCACAGTAGAGAGAGCACTGGGCTTGGACTCAGAAAGACTTATCTTTATGAGTTCAAATCCAGCCTCAGACACTAGCTATATGACCCTGAGCAAATCACTTAACTCTCTTTGCCTCAGTTTCCTCATCTGTAAAATCAGGTAGAGTAGGAAATGTCAAATCACTCCAGTATTGTTGGCAAGAAAACCTCAGAGTGAGGTCACAAAAAATCAGACACAACTAAACAACAACTGTATTTTCATTTATTTTGTTAAATATTTCCCATTGACATTTTAATCTAGTATAGGGGCACTTGTTGGACCCCTTTGCTCTAGGTAACTCTCTATGACTTTAACTTGCAGAGAAGGTATCAACCAGTATGGGTAGAGGGAGTTGCCTCATCTGGCAGTTTCCTATACCAATGAAATCATAGCTCTAGTCTCTATCTTTACATCATACTGTTCTTGGAGTCTATTTTCCTCACTCTGCATCATTTCTCCAAACCTTGTTATATTTATTAAAATCTTCATCTTCTTCATTCCTTATAGCATAACAATATGCCATAAGAATTTTGCTGTACTTTCTCTGAGGTCTTCATTTATAAATTGTGACTTTTCTAAGTCATATGCTTTTAATTTTTGGTCCGGCTTCTTGCCCTCTTTCTTTAGCCATTCCACAGTCTATTCATGTCACTATAGTTATGTTTCTTTGAAACTTTTATTAATGATTTTCACCCTTTACTTTTTCCTTCCTTATCCTGATTTCCTAGTTTTTAATTTTGTTTTTCTCTGGTTCCTTACTACAACCACAAATGTTTCATATCTACTTAGTGAATGCCAGTGTCGTTACCAATATGCTTAGTGAATAGTCATTTTTGCTTCAATAAGTATGTTAGCCACTGCCACTGAGGTACACGCTGCCATCTCCAACGACAGATTGTTTCATTCCAACAGTTCATTTGTGCGTCAGTTGTTTGGAACTAAGAATTCTCATTTTTCCACACCAACAATGTTATAAATGGCTAAGTTTTCAGGTCAGGCCACAAAAGCCTATTTACCCCACAACGCAGTTGAAGCATTACATATTTGCAATGAAAAATAGTGGAAAACGATATTATAGAAACACTAGTAACACAATTAATCAAAACAGAAGAACAGTAACATTATATGATCTGGTTCTTTTTCCATATTGATCACAGAATCTCAAAGTTGGAAGGGACTTCAGAGGTGTTGGAGTTAATCATCTGCCTTTACAGAAATTCTCTCTACCATGTCCCTCCTACTCACCCCAGTCCACCAAATGGTCAACAGCTTACACCTGAAGAACCCAAATGACAAGAAACTCTTTCTTATGAATTATCCCATTTCACTTCTGGATAGCTTTAAAAAGGGACAGTCTTCCGCCTTTCCTTTTATTCCCAGGGCTTAGGGATAGTGCCTGGCATATCATTGTTATTGTTGTGTCATTTCAGTCATATCCAACTCTTAGTGACCCCATTGGGGTTTTCTTGGCAGAGATACTGGAGTGCTTTCACATTTCCTTCTCCAGCTCATTTTAAGATGAGAAAACTGAGGTAAACAAGGTGAAGTGACTTGCCCAGGGTCACACAGCTAGTAAGTGTATGAGGCTGCATTTGAACTCAGGTCATCCTAACTCCAGGCCTAGTGCTCTACCCATCATGTCACCCAGCTGCCTGGCACAGATCACATGCTACTTGTGTTTATTGACTGACTTGAGTTATTAGGAAGTTTTTCCATTAATTGAATTGCAAACTGCCTCTTGGTAACATTCATTTGTTGATTCTAACTCTGTTTCATAGGACTAAGTAGAATACATCTAATACCCTTTCCACATGTTTTGTTTATTTTTGTCTGGACTCTCAGTATAGAAATTCCTTCTATTGGTGAAGAACGTCTGCAATTTAGTCTTGTGAAGATGTTCTTTATAGTGAGAGATAAAAGTAACTTGTCCATGGTCATACCGTACTGTGTGTCTGTCAGAGGCAGAACTTGGGCTGACCCTTTACCCAATAAAAGCACAAGACCTCTTCTCCACAACAACCTTTCAAATACTTGTAATAAGTTATTATCTCTCCCAGTAAGTCTTCTCTTCTGAAGACTAGTTGGCTAACATAGATTATTATTTATCATGAATGTTGGCACTTGAAGTAATTCAGGTTTAATTAGAATAGAGAAGGAGATTTATAAAGACTTTTTGTAGCCATCTTGAAGGGGACTTTGGGGTATTTTCCAAGCTTTAAAGATGTTTCACGACAGCCTCTCCTCAGGCTACAAATGCACTCTGATCTCTTACACACACACACGTTCCAGCTGATACAGGAAGCATGAGAAAGAGCCAATCACAGACAAGTAAAGGGATTATTGTCAAGTATTACTTTAATTAATAAACATTTATTAAGCTCCTACTATGTACCAAACATTGTGCAAAGCACTGGGGATGCAAAATGGGGCAAAAGACAGCCCTTGTCCTCTAGGAGCTCACTAAATCTTAAGAGCTTTGTAGGGTTGTATCATTTTTCAATAGCAAGTCTCCCCTTCAAAGTTAGACTGGAATTTCCTAAGGGCCAAGGACCATATATTCATCCTGCTCATGGAGCAATGTTTTATAAGCAATAGCTGCTCAATAAATATTTGATTGCATTCCTGAAAGGAAAATGAACAAGAAGAGCTAAAGAAACATTAGCCACTGTTACCTACTTCTTAAATGTGATCTGTAGAAAATATGCTTATATATCATTCTATTTTTTATTACTCAAATTAATCTGGTGAGAGGATATTACAGGAACATGGGTCTTAGCCAAGTAGATGATAAATATTTACTACTGAGATTTTTTTCCTACTCTTGTGGTATACTGATTCCTCTAAAAGCTTGTTTCAAAAGTTTAACTTGTAGATGTGGAAGCCTACTTATCAAGGTGTTAGCTAATATTATTTAAATATTTCTACAATTATTATACCTAAGTTCCATAATCACTCATACTCTCAAAATATATTTTGAAGCAGAATATATTTCTGCTTTGTGAACCTACACTAAGCACAGAAGTTTATTAGTTTCATTAGGTTTTATAAAAATCAAAATGAGATCCGTTAGTCAGAGATCTCTCATTATGGTTCTGTCCCAACATATCTTGAAGCAGTTGTTTTCAAAAGGATTCTTGTGGTTCCTATTTAAAAAGAGGGAAATCTATTAACACATGCCATCAGTTAATTAATATTTATGAAGCACCTGCCTTTGTCCCATATATATACTTAGGAGACGTTGAAGGAGCTTATAGTCTAATTGGAAAGATACAGACTCAAAAATGTGATTAATAATATACGACAACAAATGATAAGCACCAAATTGATGGTCCTGACAATCCTTCCTGTAGGAAGTGAGCCCACTCTTGGGAAGAGGAAAACTAGGGAAGGTACTGAGTGATCAGAGGAGGCTAGCTATGTAGCCTAGCTATATTCTAGAGATTTTACTCCTTTCTTATCTGGAAGGTTCTTCTGAGGTCCTGGTGATCTGAATGATATGTCTCTCCTGACCCACCATTTCAGGCAGGCTCCAGACAACTTATGCTTTACTTTCTACTTCCTGTCCATTTTTTTGCCCTCTACATTCCCTCCACCCTTACCTTTCTCCTTCTACTTTCCGGTTTTGGAATCATCATCAAATTCTGTCACTGATCTCTAAAGGATGTCTAACTCTACTCCAGTTTAGTTCCAATTAAAATCTCTGTTTTTGAGGAGGGTGGGGATCAAAGGGCCCATTGCTGGTGACTATTCCCCTTTGTGTGCAGCCTCCCCACTGAATCAAAAGATCACGGATTCTGAAAGGGACTTTAGAAGCAATTGAAGACAGGCTCCTCATTTGCAGATGAGAGAACTGAAACCCAGAGAATTTACTCAAGGTCACATAGTAATTACTTGAGATAAGATTACAACTCATGTCTTCCCGACCCTAAGCCCAGTGCTCTAGACACTGAGCCAGGCTTCATAACCCTCTGTAGGAATGTTAAGGTCTTTGAGAACAGCGGTGATCTTTATTTTTGTATCCCCAGCACTTATTATAGTACTTGGTGCATAGTAAATGCTTAATAAATGCTTCTTCATTCATTAATTTCTTTGAGCTGGGCTTGGAAGGATGTTTTGAGATTCATTGTGGCAGGGAGGAGAGAAAATATTTAAAGTAAGTGGCACAGCATGAGCAAAGGTGAGAGTAAGTACATCATAGTAGAGAATGGATGGAAAAACCTTGGTTGGAGCACAGGGTTCATGTCAGGGAATAGTGGGAAATAAGTCTGGAAGGAAAAATAGGAAATAGTTTATGTACGGTCCTAACGGTCCTATAAGATAAGGTCTCTAGATTTTAATTTATAAGTAGTGAGTAGCCATTGAAGGCCTTGGAAAAAGAGGCAATGTGCAAAAATAATATTTCAGAGGGACTGGCAAGAAAGGGGCATTATGGCACTCAATGATCGGCTGTATATAAGGGACAAAGGTGAGAAAGGGTCAAAGACTTCTCTAAATATTTACCTTAAATGACATGGTGCATGACTACAAATTGAACCACATTTTTAAACCTGAACTTTTAACCTTCCCCCTCAAAATGGCTCTTCTCCTGTTGTCTGTAATCACTAAAAGAAATGTGAATGAATGTTGGTGTTAAGCCTTCGGTGGAAAGATCCTGCTGGCATTTAGAAATTTTCTGGGGGACGTCAGAGAAAAGTTAGGTTGAAGATATAGACTGGAAGTAATTTTCATAGAAAGGATAGTTGAAACCGCAATAGGAGATAAATCTGAGGGAGAAGTTAAAGAGATAAACGGAGGAACTGAAGACTGAACCTTGGGGAATGCCCACAGTCATAGAGGGGGGCAATAGCCAGAAGAGAAGATAGAGGAGTATTAAAAATTAATCTATCTCTGGGCCCCTAATTCTTGTTTTCCAGATGGAAATGTTGTTGATCACAAATTGTTTTAGAGGCATTAAACTGAAAGGAAACATATAGGTGCTATTTTAAGAGTAAATCTATATGCTGCTATTTTTATCTGAGAAGAGAAAGCAGCCAAAACAATTAGAGGAATAAGAGTATGATGGTATCGGTCCCAAAACAAATTATCAGAAAGTTCTGGGAAGAGCAGTGATGTCTCCTGTTTAACACTGTTGGTGCTGGATTTATGAGCAACTACAGAAACAAGGACCAGGAGTAGAAGCCAAAGCTGATAAGGTGGGATGCAGTAGTAACAAATGGTGGGAGATTATGGGTGGAAGACCATGCTGTATAATAAAGTAGATGAGCTTTAACTACAGCAAGCAGGGGTCCTAGGATATGAACATTCATATTGTACTGTTACCATTAATACTCCTTTAGGAAATGGAAACAACTGACTGTAATATATAAGGATTTAACTTCTGATGACCCCCAATGATGATATCTTCTAGACTGATGATGTCCTTGGCTCCAGGTGCTCACTACTTGCACAATTAACACACTGTCTCTACATTCTAGGGTCAAGGGAAACAAGAACCATTATGTCCTCTCAGCTGTTACCTCCCCCCACCTACCTTCTTCAGGGCCTAGAGAGGTCAGGGGTTGGTGACTTGGCTAAATGAACAATGGCTGGACTTTCTGGAGGACAGGTTGTTCTTACCACAGTGCAACTGCCACTCCACATTCCATGTGAGTTCCTTCCCCAGTCTAGTCCTGCCTATTCCCCCAGGACTGGCCTCACCAGCACAGACTCACAGTGTCCCAGGATTTTGGATGACCAATAAAATCATAGATTCAAAGGATCCAGAAGGGTCCTTTAAGGCACAATTAGTACAATTCCCTAATTTTACAGGTGAAAGGATCCACCTTTCCCATTATCATCTTGTGTCCCAAATGCTGGATTCTTTGCCTTGAGGTTTCTACTTCTTTGTTAAAAGTGTCAGAATTGCTACTTTTGGTTTTATAGAGATGTTTATAGTTACAGTGAGTTCTAAGAATGAACCCAAGGTTTAAAGTATATAGACCAAAATGGTTAAAGGGCCGGAATCAGTAACTAAACTCCAATCAGAACGGGGGCACAAGTGAAAAGCAAGGTTAGCAAATGCCGGCCGGGGGCCAAGTCCTAGAGGTACTAGTCATGTAAAGAGTGTATAAGCAAAATAAGATTCCTGAGTATAGGCTAGACTTGGTGAATCATCCTGAGCCCAAGGAAAAAAAGACAAGACTAGAAATAGAGTCACAGTCCATCAACATAATAATGTAAACACAATCAAAAGATAATAGTTCTAGTGCTAGAAAGGACCACACAGGTCACTAAATTAAACCCCTTCACTTTATAATGACTTGCACAAAGTCATACAAGTAGTACTTTTTTTTGGAGGGGGAAGAGGAAGGCAATTGAGGTTAAGTGACTTGCCCAAGGTCACACAGCTAGTACAAGGCAGTCTGAGGGTGGAATTGAATTTAGGTCCTCCTGACTCCAGGGCTGGTGCTCTTTTCACCGTGTCACCTAGCTACTCCAAGTAGTAAGTATTAGAAGTAGAATTTGAACCCAAGTTCTAAGACTCCTGAGTCAGTGGTCTTTCTACTCCTAAGAAAAGGGGCTATATCTCATCTGTCCCAGTTTTATGTGTTCTTTCTAGTGTGAATCAGATCAGAAGTAGCAGCTGTGTGGTATTCCCCAGAGCTAGGCAAGAGTCTGCAAGTGCAAGTTACTGCACTGTAAGGCCACATCCTTAGGGAGTCCCAATGATTCCCACCTGCCATCTCTTTCCTCTAGCTCTCAGATTAAAATGCTCTATTATATTCATAGGCCAAAACCTGTCTTCACTAATTCTGAGGCAGAAATGCTAATGTTTTCTATTGAATAGCAATGGAAGAGTCCCCTAGGAGAGTGTCTGGACTTATGGATGCTTCTAATGTAGCAGACATTTTCCCAATAACTGGCAGGCAACGAGATATTCTTGTGTCTATCATTGACTAGGAGCAGGACCACTCTACCAGCAAGTAATGGCATTTTTCAAAGTATAAATGTACATATACAAGTAAATACAGAATATGTAAGAAATAACAGAATTACAAAAAAGATAGTAGTTAGGAATAGAGGACACCAGAAGCTGGGGTGTTTGAAGGGAAGGATCAAGGAAGGTTTCCTGTAAAAGGTAGCATTTTTGTTGCATGCTGAAAGACGAAAGGTATTCTATGAGAGGAAAGTGAGGGGGGAATGTATTCCAGACACAAAAGCATGGAACAGGGGAAATGAATGTCCTGTAGTTAGAATAGAGACTGAATCAATGAGTAAAGGAGAAAAAGGAGGGGGGGGGGAGAGAGAGAGGGAGAGAGAGAATGAAGGAGGAGGAGGTTGAGGGAAGGAAGGAAGGAAGGAAGGCAGGAAGGAAGGAAGGAAGGATTATGATGCTATAAAGAGGAATGAAAAAACAAAGAAATAAACAAAGAAAACAGAGCACCACCACCACTCCCCACCCCCCAACTATTTACTAACTACAAATCATCATTCAGGAAGAATATACAAACTAGAAGTCAGCAAGGTTTATACACTACAGATGCAACTTGTCAAAAAGACTCTCTATGCCCAAGGGGATAAAATAACAATAAACTCAAAAGAGTTGTGAGTAGCAATAATATCAGATTGATAATGGCATCTTCCTGACACTAGTTAAAATAGGATTCACCAAAAAGTGGGCCTTAGTGTGTTTAGCCTCTACCATTTCAGTGCATCCGCAACCAAGGTTTCCATAAGCATTTTTAAATCACTAATGCCATGCAGCCTAGTTAGTCCCTTAGGGCCCAAGGCCTCAGCAGAATGACTAATGCCTAAACAGTCAGTCATGTGGGGCAGAGTAAGGTACAAAAAATAGTTTAAACACTGCAGTAGTACCAGCGGAATATTAAAAGACCTAAAAGAAGGTCTACCTCACCTAGGATTGATGTCTTTGTAGGGTCTATGGGATGAAATGGAGAATAACTGCATAGGCTAAGTAGGTGTGTCAGAAAGAAAAGCCTTAATCTGTGTCATGGGAGGATATTCCCCTTTCAATGAGATGATGGTTCCATTCAAGCAGCAGGAACACATGCCGTAGTCTGTTACTAAGACTGAGAACTACAACTAAATTCAGATGGTGTTACAAGTTATACTTTGTCTGTTTTTCCATTAGTAAGTTTAAAATAATTTCTCACTTCTATTTTTTTCCCATCACATATAAGAGATCTATTCTGGCAGTTGAGGAATAAATTTTACTTTTACAGAGAGTATGAGCTAAAATTTTGAACTTGGAATTTCCTCTTACTACAAATAATTATATCTAGGTAACTGACTTTTACAGATGGAGTAGGAATACATCTTAAGGCTGTGTTTTCTCTGATTTGTATAATTCAACATTAAATTCAAAGAAAGTCTCAAAACAAATAAAACATTTTCCAAAGCTACTCATTCCAAGTTTTCTGTCTTGGCCTCCTGCTGTTTAATTTGGAATAAGGTGAAAATAATCCTATGGAGAAACTGTATAAATCATCATTGATTATATATGGAAAAAGCATTGTTGAAGGGTGGCCAAGAAGGAGCAGTCTTAATCAAGCATTTATTAAGTATCAACTACATGCTAGTCACTCTTAGGCACTGGAAAGGAGAGGACAAAAAACAAAGCAGTACCTGTAGTCAAGGATCTTATGTTTTATAGGGAGGAACAATATGTGTCCATATTATTTTATATATATATATATATATATATATATATATATGTTATATATATGTATACGTATTTAACTATATGTAAAATAAATGAAAAAATAAATGGCAATTTTAGGAGGAAGACAATATCAGGGAGGCACTAGGGGTAATCAGGATGGTGAAAGAAGGCAGGCAATGTGGGGAAAAGGATGGTGGTAGGGGAAGAGAGAATTACTTGCAAAATCATGAATTAGAGTTGGAGTACTCAGCAATATGGCGCTAACAGAGAGGGAAGAGGGCTCAAGGGGCGGGAGTTTAAGGTCTCATTTTTATAGGGATTTTGGGCAAACAGACCAACTCCTAACTGTGCCACTTTGGGGTTAGTTCATTTGGTTCTTGGTAAAACTTCAGTCATCATCTCAAAGTAAGCAGTATCTTTTTGATATTCTGCCGGTGTGGAGGTCTGGATGTTGTCTGGAGTTTACATACCATAGCCCAGAAACCTTGACAAGCCGCACTGAGATAGCTTCCCTTGATTTGGCATATATTAGCAGGAGGCGATACAATTCTAAATTATGCTCCTCTGAACTTTGGGATGGTTTATATGTGACTTCCAGGTTTCCCTTTGCAATCTTATTTTCTGCTAATACTTACTATACTGACGACAAAAGTGGGGGATGGTCAGATGGGGAACTCGACAAGATAGAATTTTAACCCAACTAACTAGTTTGTGTGGGCTAGAGAGTGGGTATAATGTATACTCATGCTGGAAAGGTAGGTTGGAGCCAGGTGGATGCTATGGATACTTTGTAAAAAGGAGTCATATTCTGAAAACATTGTTATGTACCAAGGGCAAAAATTTGGTCAGGAGCCTCACTGTGAAAAATAATGGTTTATGATATCACATATTCTATTTATTTAGCATGCTTTAAATACAAAAGCCACACCACAGCACTCCCTAGGGTTAAAACGGGGTTGCTTTCTGCAGGCAGTCAGGCCAACATGGGCAGAGTCCTGAAGAAGGGCGCTCAAATCTCGCCTCAGACATTTACCAGCTGTGTGCTCCTCAGCAAGTGGCTCCACCGCTCTGTACCTCAGTTTCCTCATCTGTAAAATGCAGATAATAATAGCTCCCAGCTCACAAGGCTGTTGTGGGGATACAATGAGGTAACATCTGCAGTGTTCCGTAATCCTTAGAGTGCTGCAGAAATGGAAGTCAGGATTATTCATAGAGAATTGTTCTTGAATGGTCTCAGTAGAGGCTGGAGTGAGCAAAGAAGTGTCATCAAAAACATTGTATCCAAACTTATCTTTTGTATGTCTTCATTTGCTTTCGTTTGTTTATATTATGTGTCTATGTGTGAAGGGTGTGCATGAATGTTCATACTAAAACCTAATGATTGTAATGGACATCACCTCAGATTCTCGAAGGCTCTACCAATGGAAGAAAAGTGCTGGCAGATGTCCCAAGGCCAGAACAACCCAGTAATCAATAGTTCTGCCATCTAAGGACCAGCCTAGCGAAGGTCCAAAGTGATGAATTGGATTGACCACAGTAATTCATGAAACCTTCAAAGGAGTGGAGGAGTTCTATATTTTTTTATCTCTATAGGAAGATCTGTGATTGGACATCTTTTGAAGTACTTCAGTGATATATATAGCATAAGTGACAAGAAGCTCACTGAGGGCAGCAAACAGGTCTTCTTGGATACAATTCTCACCTTCTAAAGACCAAATTTAAGAAATTTGTTGGTAATCTCCAAGACAGACTGATAGAGACCAATCTTCCTAAAGTACACATTGAAGCTGTCACCTACCACCTCCTCAAAAACCTTCAGTGGATTCCACAGAATAAAGCCTAGATTTCCTAGTCTGGCAGTCAAAATCCTCTCTAACCTTTGCCTATCCCCAGGAAAGTTTGCAAAGTTACACATACTTTAAGAGTTGGGTTTTTTTTTTTAATGGGAACCTATGCAATCTGGAAACTCTAGATGTAGTCAACAAATTATGCAGGGAAACAGAGCAAGATTTTCAATTTCTATGTTCCTTCCTTAACAAAACTGACCTCTTGGATTGCCCTTTCTTTTCCATTCCCATTGCTCCCATCCTAGCTGGCTTCTCTATCTTTAGTGTCTTTTCTGCCCTGTATTCCACCTCTCCTCCTAACACACTGCTGCTGCTTGAGAATCTATTCTTATTTATCCTATTTATCATCTGCCTATCAATCCAATCCAACTCCTCAACTTGCCTTCCAAACCCTCCATAACTCCCATGCTACTTAACCAACATTCTCTCCCATTACCTTCTAACACAAAACTTTCTGCTTAAGACTCACTCAGTCTCCATCAACAGACTCAGCATGTGCTAAGCTCTGAACCTTTATTCATGCTCCTGTCCCAACAAGAGTCTTCCTCCTAAATATTTTTTGATGCTGTAATAATTTTTAAGGTCCATTTGGAATCCCACCACCTCCCTCTTAATTCTATCTAGTTATTTCTGAATGAGTATTAACCTGAGATAAACTGAGATCTGAGAAAGGCCTTAGCTTAAAAAGGCCAAGGTCTCCCACTGCATCCTGGTCTTGGAGCTATGTCTTGCTACTAGACTCTAATGACTCTGGAGGAGAGAGTGAGGCTGATGACTTTCTGGCTCACTTAAATTCAATTCACTCTGAAGTTAAGACATCATCCTCAAAATGGCATTGGTATTCTTGGAGAATGAAGGATTCACAACAACATCCATTTAATTTTATCCACATCCTAGCTAGTACAGTGAATAAAGTGCTGGATATGGAGTCGAGGACCTAAATTTAAATCTAGCCTCTGATAATTACTGGCTATGTGACCCTGAGAATGTCAGTTACCCCCTATTTACTTCAGTCTTCTCATCCATAAAATAGGGAAGATGATAGCATCTACCTTCCAGGGTTTTTGTGAGGATGAAATGAGATAATATTTATAAAGTTTTTTTAAAATGTTAAATCACTACATAATGGGTGCTTCTTATTATTATTAGATATTATTACCCTGTACTTATCATTCTCCTTAAGGGGTATGAAACTTGAGTTGGAATCCCAGCTCCAACATTTAATACTTGCATGATCTGGGAGAAGTCAAGTCAATAAGCATTTATTAAGCACCTATTATATGTCAGGCATTGAGGCAAGCATTAGGGATAAAAAGAAAAGCAAAAATTAGTCCCTTATCTTAAGGAGTTAACAGTCTAACGGGGAGATAAAGCATGCAAATGACATTTCAACTGTCTCTACCTCAGTTTCATTCATCCGTTAAATGAGAGGGTTGGGCCAGATCAGTTCTATGGATGTCATCCAGTTCTTAACCTATGATCTAGGAAACATTATAATGATATTGAACCACCATTCTCCAGATTTCTAAACTTCACATTATGCTTGATTCTTCACTTTCCCCGAGAAAGCCCATGCATCCAATCAGTGGGCCATTCTTCCATTTTCTACTTCTACAACATGTCTTATGTCCAAGGACTTCTCTTTACTTATATGGCCAGGGAGTCTAATTAGATAGGCAATGGAATAGGCCAGGGAAAAAGTGAAATGTCTTGAACTAGGGTGGTGGTGTGTATGTGAAAATAAAAGGTGGGGTGAAAGGGAAGGGGGGGTAGAGAGAGAAGGAGAAAGAGAGGGAGAGAAACAGAGAGGAGGGAGAACACAAAATTTGGCAACTGAATTGGTATGTAGGGTGAATGAGAAAGAGGAGTTGAAAATGAAACCAAGGTTGAAAATCTAGGTAACAGAAAGAATAGTAGTGTCTTCAATATCAACAGGAAAAATGAAAAGATGAATAGTTTTTAGAGGAAAGATGATATGTTCCACTTTGGACATGCTGAGTTTGAGACATCTGTAGTATATCCAGTTTGCATTGCAGTTACTGAATTGAACAGTCTGAATTGCAATCACTGACTTGAAAACTAGTTAGTAATGGGGGACTAGAGCTCAGGGGAGAGGACTGAGCTGGGAGTAGGCATCTGGGAATCAGATTAGTTTAGCTAGATACCATCATTTACAGAGCAAGTCAGAGCACACCCTCATTCCTTTACAACCAACAATAAATTAGACTAGAATAAACCTTGAAAATTTGATATTTAGACACTTAAGCATTACCTACAAACATACTCACATCTCATCATCTCTTAAAATTCCTCATTTGAACTTCCCATCCCCAGTAGCTATCATTCCATTCTCTCCTCTGCAGCTAAACCTTTTGTCAAAACTGTCTACACTAGGTGCCACTTCTTTTCCCATCACCCTTTTTTATGCACTTGGTCATCTGGCTTCTAATCTCATCACACAGTGGGAGACCTTGGCCTTTTCAAGCTAAGGTCTATTCAATTTCTCACTTTGAGTGAACAGATCTCTTTAGGAAGTAAATCAAAGGATGGCCCCTTTAATTAAAAAAAAATCAAACTGAGAGGGGAAGACCCTCAGGATTCATCCTGATTGGTATCTGGCCACTGGACTCAGCTGGTTCTGGAAGAAAAAGTGAGGCTGGAGACTTGGCACAGCCCTCCTTCATTCAAATTAAATTCATTTGCAAGTAATGTCATCATCTCCTTTATGTCACGGTTCTCTTTGAGAATGAAGGACAACTGACAAAACACATAACCTCACCATTCAACTGAAACTGCTCCCTCCAAAGTTGCCAATGGGCTTTTAACTGTCAAATCTAGTGATATTTTCTCAGTTATCATTCTTGACTTCTCTGCAGTACCTTTGACTATCTTATCTTTTTGGATACTATCTCTTCTCTAGGTTTTCACACCACCAGCGTCTATTGGTTCTCCCTCCTACTAAGGAACCACTCTTTCTCAGTCTTATTTCTTGGCTCTTTATCCTTATCATGCCCACTAATGGGAGGTGGGGTGAGGAGGTCATTCAGGTCTCTTGTTCTGGACCCTTTTCTCTTTTTCTTCTATATTTTTTCCACTTGATATTATCAGTTCCCATGGATCAAATTATCATTTGTTTACAGACAAAATAATCTGTATATAGATAACTGATTAAAATAGACTAACGACTGATACACAGCCGCCACTCTAGTTCAATCTACATCACCTTTCAACTGGACTATTACAAAAACTTTTTAATTGGTCTCCCTTCCTTAAATCCCTCATCATTCCAATAAATCTTCTACTCAGCTGGAAAAATAATTTTCCTGAATTCTAGGTCTTTCCATGCCATTCTCCCTTGCTTCCCTACTCATCCAACTTCAGTGGTTCCTTAAACCTCTTTAGAACTTTCAAATGTCTTAGAGATGTCATTTTAATCTATGGAAATGACATGAAAGAAGATGTATTACCATCTGCTTTGCTGTTCCACCCTAAGGACCACTGGGCCTTCCCATATAATTTGCAGCTGAACCATGCTACATGTACTGTCTCCATCTATTAGAAAGAGAGCTCTTTGAGAGGAGGAACTCTCTTGTCTTTTCTATTTATATCCCCAGCTCTTAGTAGAGTGCTTTGTACATAGGAAGAGCTTAATAAATGCTTTTCCTTCCTTTCTTCATTCAATCACTCATTTCAGGACCAAATATAAAGGGCCGTGTTTGGCATGTTAAAATGTCAAATTTAAATGTAAATGCCAATAGTCTCTTCAAAACTGGGCCTTCCTACCTTTCCAGTGTTACACTTTACTCCTCACCAGTCATTCTGAAGTGTGACTTCACTATAAAAGGTTCCATACCTTGGCACAGGCTGTCATCTACGCCTTAGTTTCTCTGGCTTCCTTCAAGCATCAGATTCCCTGCTTCTGCAGGAGGCCTGTTCTAGTTACCTCCTACCCCATCTCACCCCAGCGGTGAGTGAACATCTCTATGAAATTAACTTGGTCTATGTTTTGTATTACCCTAGTTATTTACAAATTATCTCCTCCACTGGAATGTGAGCTCTTTAGGGGGTGGGGCATTTTATTTTCTTTTGTATCCCCAGCACTTAGCACAAAAACTGGCACTTAGTAAATTCTTAATAAATGCTGTTTTGATTGACTGATTTGATTTATTGATTTGAATATGCCACTAACTAGCTTACCAAGTACGTGAAAGCTATGTGAGGGTCTTTACGTCTCAGTTTGCCCTTCTGTAAAATAAGGTAATTAGATTATCTGATCTTAGGGAAGAGGCAAGATGGTGGAGTAGAAAGATTCACATATGCTAACTCCGAACCCACAGCCCACAAATTTCTTGTAAAAAGAACTCCTAACAAATTCTGGAGCAGTGGAAGCCACGCAGCAACACAGTGAAGGAGATTTCCGTTCCAGAGAGCCCTGAAAAACTGGCACCAAAGGTCCATCGCGCACCAAATGGGAGGGGAGCCCTGGCCACATGGCCCCGAGAGAAGCAGATCAGAGCAGCCTTCAGAGATGGAAACTCCAGTGGCCGTGAAAGTCCCTCTGCCCACAGGTGCTACAGGTCAGTGAGAGAGCCTTCTGGACTGGCTGATAGGGGAGCGGGGTGTCTCCATAACTCAGGACCCTCGGGAGGCAGCGGCAGAGGCAGTGGTGGCCAGGGGCTCCTGAAGCACACAAAAGCTCAGGACCATTACTGAAGGTCTCTGCATAAACCCCCTGAGGGAACTGAGCCTGGGAGGCGGCCCTGCCCCCACCTCAGCACCTGAACTTAAGTTCACATTGAATAGCAGCCGAGCCTGCGCTGAAAGCCCTGAGGCTGGGGAGCAGCATTTGAATCTCAGACCCCCAAGCACTAGCTGGGAGGATCTAGGTGGGGGTGGAGAGGAATCTCAGAAGTCAAGTAACTGGCTGGGAAAATGCCCAGAAAAGGGGAAAAAAAGTAAGACCATAGAAGGTTACTTTCTTGGTGAACAGATGTTTCCCCCCTTCCTTTCTGAGGAGGAAGAACAATGCTTACCATCAGGGAAAGACATAGGAGTCAAGGCCTCTGTATCCCAAACATCTGAAGGAGATATCCAATGGGCTCAGGCCATGGAAGAGCTCAAAAAGGATTTTGAAAATCAAGTTAGACAGGTGGAGGAAAAACTGGGAAGAGA
>CM053773.1:111296759-111352397 GCA_028658325.1 Potorous gilbertii
ATGGGGGGCAGGATAGGATGGAGGGAAATACAGTTAGTCTTACATAACATGACTATTATGGAAGTCATTTGCAAAACTGCACAGATATGGCCTGTATTGAATTGTCTACTTTCTCAAAGGGAATGGGTGGGGAGGGAGAGATGGGGTGAAGTTGGAACTCAAAGTTTTAGGAACAACTGTCGAGTATTGTTCTTCCTACTAGGAAATAAGAAATACAGGTAATGGGGAATAGAAAATTATCTGGTCCTACAAGACAAAAGAGAAGTTGGGGACAAGAGAAGGGCGGGATGATAGAAGAGAGGGCAGATTGGTGATAGGGGAAATTAGAATGCTTGGTGTAATGGGGTGGGGAGAGTGGACAAATGGGGAGAAAATTTGGAACCCCAAATTTTATGAAAAATGAAAGTAAAAAATTATATAAATAAATTTATATTTAAAAAAAAAAACTTTTTCCTGAGTTGGAAATGATGAGTAGGTCAGTTTTTGAGCATTAAAAATCTAGGGACTAGTGCAGTCTATGTTTTCATAAGAGGAAGGATTTTATTTTATTTCTTGAGGAGAACAAAAACAAAGGTATTATGGAAATCAAGGGGATACCCATCAGTTGGGGAATGACTGAATAATTGGTATATGAATGTAATGGAATACTATTGTGCTATAAGAAATGATGAACAGGAAGACTTCAGAGAGGCCTCGAAAGACCTATATGAACTGAAGCTAAGTGAAAGGAGCAGAACGAAGAGAATTTTGCACACAGCAACAACCACAGTGTGTGAGGAATTTTTCTGGTAGACTTAGTACTTCATTGCAATGCAAGGACTTAAAAAATTCCCAATGGACTCCTGAGGTAAAATGCCTTCCACAGCCAGAGAAAGAACTTAGGAATTTGATTGCAGAATGAAGTAAACCATTTTCTTTTGTATTATGTTTTGTTTTGTTTTATGGTCTCTCCCCTTCATTTTAATTCTTCTATGCAGCATGACTAAGGTGAAAATGTATTTAATAGGAATGTATGTGTAGAACCTACATAAAATTGTATGCTGTTTCAGGGAGGGAGTGTGTATGGGGGAAGGGGAAAAATCTAAGATATATGGAAGTGACTGTAGAACACCGAAAACAAATAAAATTATTTAATTTTTTTAAAAAGAAAAAAAAGAAAAAAGATTATCTGATCTTTCAGAGATTGCTTTTTTAGCTCTAAAATCACATTATTCAATCTATCAAGGGAAATTATTTAGAAAGTTCTGTGCATAAAAAACTGTGGCAAAACAGCAATATCTGGTATCTTACTATTCAGGGCCCTTCAGCTGCTAGGCCCTCAAACTTTTGCAGAGATTGCTTGGCTTCCTGGCATCATATATATACACATACACACATAATATTGAATTTATATTGGTGTCAGATATGTAAATGAAATCATGCAGACATAACCAACCATATGGTACCTTGGAAAGCACTGACTAATCTGAGAATGACGGGAGCTTGAACTACACTCCCTAAGTTATCACTGACAAGTTGTGTTAAGAGTTAAATCACTTCTTCCATCTTGAAAATGGGGGAGTTAACAATTTCTGAAATACCTTTTAGCTCTAAAATTCAGTGACTCCACTACAAGTACTAGAAACAAACTAGTAGTATTTATGTTTAGTTGTGTCTATGCTCTGTGACCCTCGGGACCACAGAAATACTGTCTATGGGATTCTCTTACCAAAGATACTCAAGTGGTTGGTCATTTCCTTCTACAGTGGATTAAAGCAAACAGAAGTTAAGTGATTTGCCCAGGGTCACACAGCTAGCTACTATGTGGCTAAAGTCACATCTGAACTCAGGTTTTCTTGAGTCCAGGTCCAGTGCTCTATCCATTGAGCCACCTAACTGCCTTTACTATGCCTATATTATAATATATCAGAAGCATAGAAAAGTCCTGTCCCACCCTACTCCATCTCCTAAGCACTATGGTTCTTTATGTTAATAAAACGCCCTCAGTTTCTTTATTAGGTAGCAAAAATGTTTCTTTTAATTGTTACATAGTGTTTAAGATGCAATTTATCCAGGAAACAGATATTGACTAAAATTTATTCACACTAAAGTATATGACTATCAAATACTTTTCTGCTATGTGATCCTGGGCAAGTCACTTAACCTCTGGTCTGTCTCAGTTTCTTTATCTGTAAAATAGGGATAGTAACACCCACCTCCCAGGGTTGTTGTTGGGATCAAATGAGAACATATCTGAGCACAGTGCCTAGCACATAGTAGTGTCTTTATAAACGCTTTTTTCCTTTCTCTCTTTTTTGGGAGGAGACTTTGGATGACCAGTAGGAAGGGAGGGAGAAGTAAGAGAAAGGAGAACCAGGATGATAAATTTTAAAATTCTTCTCCTTCATAATTTTACCAAAAGCTATTTCTGCATGTATCAGTAACAGAGAAAAGTGATGTAAGGGAAAAGTTTACAGGGCTTGAAGTAAGAGGATGCAGGTTTGAATTTCAGTTTGATCACTCAGTGAAATATTTAACTTTAACTGAGTAAAGTATTTAACTTTTCTGGAGTCTGAGCGTCCACAAATATAAAAATGGGGATCAGAATGACATAGCATGTCATCAAAGTGCTAAAAAATTTATGAACTGTGGGGAAGCTGATGCATAATTTTCTGATCCAATCACAATTACTTTCTCCTGAAACCCCTTCCCCTTCAAATCAAAAGGGGTCTTAAATATTTTCAGTGACAGACATTATTGAAAAGAAAATATGGAGTTTTGTTTTTTGTTTTGTTTTTTCCAGAAAATATTCTCAGTGCTTCAAAGTGCTTGAGCCTTCTACTATCTTTTCAGCTAACAGCTTTGAGAATGGTGAACTGGGGGAAAATGAAGAAATTCTTCAGGAAGACACCATTCCACTCCAAGACTTTTCCATGCAGGAACAGCCCACACCAACTGACATTATGGTGAAAGAAAGAAAGCAGTGTTAGGAGGCCAGGTAAGCAGAACGTTAATCAGATGATGACAAAAACACATTTACATTCTCATGCACTGCTTTGACTGCAGCAAAAAATCAAAACGATTGCATTATCCTCCATCTCGGTAGAATTGATGTGTTTGGGCTGCTGCATGCAATCTGCTTTAAATTATGTACTAAAACAAGGATTTTGCTTGCAGTTTCAGAATGCTAAATAAGCCACTGATTAAGAACTCCAGAAACCCAAGTAAACATTCAATTATGCCTTCTCAGGAGAAAAGATGCTCTAGCCCACCCTTAAAAAAAGACACACACACACAAACACACACACACTCAATGATGTTCTTATTGAAATAGATGCCTTATGAAAACATTTTTTATTGGATCTGGATATCCTGCTTGGTTTGTGTCCTTTGAAATACTATACAATTTCAGCTATCTGAAACCCACAGAGAATGAATAATTCTGGTTAGTTCACTGTCTGACTACCAGACAGTTAACCTGTTCAGTGCCAGAATTTTTCAAATTCTCTTCCTCTCCCCTGGACTTGTGACTTCATTGGTACAGGGAAGGAATTCCCTAGAGTAAAGCAGATCTGAACCTGCTCTGCAGCTTACAGCCTTGGAGTCACCTGGGTCTTCAGAGGTTAAATGACTCACACAGGTGCACACAGTTAGTAGAAATCAGAGGTGGGACTTGAATCCAGGCCTTCCTGACTCAGAGGCTGGCTATCATATTTACTAAACTGAGGGTCTCCTCCTCAGATTTGTTTTAATGGCAACATCTTAAACGTCCTTTACATTTCCTGGGCATAAATAGAGGATGTTGAACACAATTTAAACCCACAATTAAATGGTGAATCCAAGATCCCACCACATCCATGCGCTAAGCTGACAGATGGAGACGCACATGCATCATGTTTTTAGCTTGTCATTGTTTTGTAATAGACTTGCAGAACATCACAGCTGGGAGACCTCAGAGGTCACTGAGTGCAACACATAAAGTCTTTCCTTTGCAAAACATACATACTACGTTTGGTGGTTGTCTCCTCACGTATGGAAGTATATTAGCTATATGCACAAGGACTACTGAGGGATCATAAAGAGTCTCCTTCTATACTCACACAGTAGAGATGCTTTATGCCTTTGAGGATTCCTAAAGTACAATACAGATGGATTTTTCCTCCTTGCGCCCCACTTCTGTACTAACTTCTGTCATATTCTAAACTCACTTCTTTGCCATCTATGTTTCACCTTTACAACACATCCACTCATCTAGCCATTTACTCAGACTATCGTGCCATTTGCATGGTGCCATTGCTGTCTTGCTTCTCCCTCCCTGAAAAAGCATTAACACTATTAGACTTTGGTCTCTAGAATCATATTCCCAGTTCTTGGGGAAGTTAACCACTCATTTTTGGAGCTCTCCCAAAGCCTAGTTGAGGGAGTAAAATTGGCCCCAAGAACGTATTATTTCTACTGTCTGTATCTAGACTTCAGTCCATGCTTCACCTTTATACCCCATCCAGTCATCTGTATCCTACCATCTAAATGCTATCACAGGAATATATACTTTCACTCCTCAGACCGCCCCATCCCCATATCTTTCTGTTTCTTGCTCTAGGCATAGTTATCCAATTTTTACACCATTATTGAAATAAAAGGCATATCAATATACATCAGCTCACCATCTTGTGACTTCCTTCCCTATATGTACTATCTTCCCTATTCTAATATAATCTCCTTGAGGGAAAGAACTAGCTCTCCCTTTTTATTTATATTTGTATGGTCAGCACATAGTACAGAACTTACCACATAAGGTAAGTGCTTAATAAATGCTTTTTCATTTATTCACTCATTCATTCATAGTAGTTTCTGATATTAATTACCTTGATTAATGCTTCTATTTTTGGGAACATGTCCACAGATGCTTTCATCTTCTTCGTGGTTTTTTTTTTCTGCTCTCTTTTAACTGATGTTGTTTCTACCACATTTACCCTAAACCTTATTCACCCTTGATACCTTCACTCCAATCTCAGAGAAGACTTCCTCACCCTTGCTAAAGGCAACCCACACCCTTATTTCCCCCTGTGTTCATCCCTCCTCGTGTCTGTGGCCTTATTCCATTAGACATCCTTTCATGTTTCTTTAATATCTCTCTCCCTCTCTTTCATGGAAACTTCTACTTCATGAAACTCTCACCTTCTTTCTCCTTCAATTCATTACTCCAAATGCCTAAACCATTCTTCAACCTCAAGCAATCTGGCTTTCTACAAAGTAACTATCACCTTTGAGCTCTTGGGAAAGGGCTAACATTTTCCCAGTGTTTCTCTGGTACAGGCTCCTCCTCCTTCCTAATCCCTAGAGACTCACTTTCCCCAAAAGAAGACAAAGGTGTCCTTGGTACCTGACTGTCTGTGGCTTCCCTCAGCAGCATCTTGGTTACCCAAAGACCTACTCAAACATTTGCGTTTGATCTTCAATCGGCTCCTAGTGTTACAGATATTTCTCAAGTCCGGTTCTTAGCCTCTTCTCTTCTCTTTCTTGTTATTCTTCTACAATCCCATGGCTTTAATAATCACCTCTACATCTACGTTTTTACCTATTCATTCATTCAATTCAATAAACATTTATTGTCTACTATGCACTGTGCTAAGTCCTGGAGATACAAAAAAAAGCAAAAGAAAGCCCCTGCACTCAAAGAGCCAACAGGCTTACAATCTAATGAGGGAGACAACATGCCAACATATATAGGTGTGTGTGTATACATACATACACACACACACACGCACAAAGTAAGTTATATACAAGATAAATAGGAAATAGTTACAAAAGGGCAAGTACTGGAATTAAAAGGGATTAGAAGATATAGAAGGTAGGATTTCAGTGGGGACTTAAAGAAAGCCAAGGGGTCAGAGCAAAGGAAGGACAGCATTCCAGGCAAGAAGGAGAGCCAGAGAAATTGCCTAGAGCAGACAGATGGAGTGTCTTATTTGTGGAACAGTCAAGAGGCCTGTGTCACTGGATTGAAGAATATATGTTGGGGAGTAAAGGGTAAGAAATACGGAAAGGGATGAGGGAGCTAGGCTATGAAGGGCTTTGAATCCAAACAGAGCATTCTGTATTTGTTCCTGGAGGCAAAAAGAAGCCACTAGAGTTTATTGAATGGGGATTATGGTAATGTGAAGTTTGCAGCGGGGAAGAATGACACAATCAGACATGAGTTTTATTGGCTGAATGTAAGTTGAACTTAAGGGAGGAGAGACTTGAGGCAGATTATTTCAGTAGTCTAGATGTGAGGTAATAAGAGTCCCTACATTAGAGTGGTGGTAGTGTCAGGAGAGAAGGGGGTGTATCCAAAAGCTGTTGCAAAGATGAAATCAATATGCCTTGGTAATACTTTGGATATGAAGGATGAGAGATAGTGAAGAGCCCAGGATGACTCCTAGAATGTGGACTCTCATATTTCAAATTATCCGCCAGATATTTTTACTTGAATGTTCTCCAGTCATCTCAAACTCTATATGTCTAGAAGTGAATTTGTCATTTCTTAACCCAAAGTTGCCTCTCTCTCTAACTGAACTATGTCTATTAATAGTATAACTATTTGACAGTCATCAATAATTCTTCCACCAACTCTCATGCCACATATTCATTTCTCAAGTCATCTCATTTCCACCTCCATAATATCTCTTGTATATATGGATCTATCTCAACTTTTACTGTAACCACCTTAGTTTAGACCTTCATCTTTTTATGTATAAATTATCTTAATAGCATTCTAACTGATTTTTCTTTGTTCAGTCCAGGCTTCAATTACTGGGCTCAAGTAATCTTTCTAATGTACCACTATGATTGTGGTACTACTTTACTTAAAAACCTTTAGTGGCTCCCTCTTATTAAATAAAGCATAAGCAATATTCAAGAAATATTCTCATTAACTCAAAGTCACATACAGAAAATCTTCTTTTCCCCCTATCTTTTGTTGTTAAAAATCTTTGAATAGCATACTAGCATAATTATTTCTCTTTTTAAGTAGAATATATTAAAAGCAACCTAATATAGTTGAAAGAAGATAAGGCATTGACCTAGAATCAGAAAGACTTGGCTTGAATACTAGCACTACCACTTATTATCACCATGTCACAATGAATAAGGAACTTAACCTCTAGAAACTTTAATTGTATTATTTTTAAAAATTAGATAATATTTGTAGTATGTGTCTAGACAGACAGGTGTATTTATACATATTTGGTGCCTCCCTGAGAACATAAATTTATTGGGAGTAGGGATTGTTTCAGTCCTTGTATCTCCAGTGCCCGTCACATAATAAATGCTTAATAAATAATTGTTAATTAGATAATAGCACCTCACAGGATTGTAAGCATGAAATTAGATAATATGGAAAGCTTTTGCAAATCGCAGGGTGCTATATACATTTCAATTAATAATAGTGATGACAGTAACAGTAACCATGAGGATCCTTCAGGGCCTCAGTGCTACGCTATCGAGCACGTCGACTTCGTAAGAATAAGGACGCAAACTGGAGAGGAAACTGGACCAAACAAGAATGAATCTAGGTCATACATCAAATGTCTCATTTTCCTTATTTTTAAAAAGACTCTGGCATCAATTTATTGTTCCTTTTACCTCTATTACTCTATTATTATAGAGTGATTGTTAATCAATTAATTATTGTTTTGTAATAACTTAATTTTCATCTGTTTCATTTGTAAAGGATGAGTACTAGGCTAGAAGATCACTTTGAGCCCTAATATTCTATGATTTCATGTTTCAAGGGTATGCAGTGAATGAGAGACTCCTAGCCAGGTATGGAATTACATGAGAAAGGAGCTGGAAAAAAATGTATTTGTTGGGAGTCTCACAAATATAACAGATAGGTCTTTGAACTAAAAGGGAAGGGGAAAGCACAAAAGGGTCTATATTTATCCACCAACCTAGATTCCAGAGGGCCTAGCTACAAAGCAGAAAGAACAGCAGTAGATGCTCAGAAACTCATAGGAAACAAAATCCAAGAAAGGAGCCATTAATATAACTGATAGCCTCAGATGTCTATTAACTAAAGCAGAGAGTAAAGAGAACAATAAAGATGCACTAGAGATCCTCAAAGGGGGAAGTTTGGTATTAAAGATATTACTGGGGCTTGGTGGAATGAACCCCATGGTTGATCTATGGTTCTGGAAGGGGATACCTTCTTCAAAAGAAAGGGAATGGGCAAAAGTATGCATAGTGGTGGTGTGGAGTAACATTTGTATAAAAAAGACATACTCATGAAAAAACAGATCTCAGAACGGGGGAAAAATGGAAAGTGTTTCATCTGTTTGGTTCCATAGAGGGGAGCTAAAAGTAACAGGTAGGCATTGCAAAGAAGTAAATTAATTTGGAAAAAACTTTCCACTCATTGAGCTATCCCAGGAAGAAGGGCTCCCTTTTATCAAAGATCTTCACGCACAGGCTGGATGACTATTTATTGGATATGTGATGGAGAGGATTTTTGGGGGGGGCTTAGGTCAGACTAATGGTCTCAGAGTTCTTCTTCAACTGAGATTGTGTGAATTAGTAAATGTGGTTTTACTATATAAAAACTTGATAAAAGAGTCCAGGATCCATAGTAAGTCATATCTACTACAAATTCTAATATAGCATGCTCTGGAAAAGGACACCCTATGCAAGCTTATCAGACTTCCCTAACCTTAAGTCATTAAGGTGCTGACTGTGGTGAAAACTGACTCATTTTCAGAATCATTAATTCAAAAACTTCCTCCTGCTTTTTGTTCCTTGCCAGACATAGGGAGTAAGAGGCTGAGCCAATATTCTGTCCCAGTTCCTTTGCCTACCAATCCAGTGTTCTCCCTATTACACCATACCACCCCACATTCAAGGTTACGAGGCCAAATAGATTGACTCCCATGTAGTCTTATACCAGTCTAAGACATATATCCCATCCACATACTCTTTACTATATGCATCCAAAACATTTACCATTCTGACTCTTTTTTTCCCTTCTAAAATACAAATGTGAGAGCCTGGGGGAGAGGTGATGAGACTTATGCATGGTTAAGTAAGTTTTCATTCTGAAGAGGAAGAAATCTTTAGGGCAAGTCTTCTTCACAAAGATTAATAGTGTGCTAGAACTTCTCTCTGTAGACAAGGAGGGATTATTTTTTTTTTTGGTTGTGGTTTCTTTCATAGCTTACATATGTACCTTGCTTTAGGCAATAATATATTCTTGAAAAGTGGTAAACAAATTTTTATAAATTGAATCATATTTTAAGTGTACTTAGTGAGATTGTTGTTTAAAGGAAGCCCCCAGGGAATCCTTTTGTAAAATACATAATTGCTTCCTACTTTATCTGTTTACCAAGTTTGGATTTTCACATATTCAGTTGTCAAAGAGTAGGATTCACTTGTGACAGATCCCTGAATTTCAAAAAATAGCAACAGCAGACAGTCACAAATTACTGTGGGCAAAGTGCTTCCATAGCTATTGTTGTTGTTCGATTGTTTCTGTCCTGTCCAACTCTCCATGATTCCATTTTGGGGAATCCTCGGCAAAGATACTGGAGGGGTTTGCCATTTCCTTCTCCAGGTCATTTTACAAATGAGGAAATTGAGGCAAACAGGGTTACATGACTTACCCAGGGTCACACAGCTTAAGTAAGTGTCTGAGGCCAAATCTGAACTCAGGAAGATGAGTATTCCTGATATCAAGTCCACTACCCCGCCTTTATTATTATGGTTTAAATCCATTTATTTATTTGCTCATTCATTTGTTCATCCAATTACAGTTGTATGACAGCCAGGCATCAAGACTGTGGAATCTTCCCAGGAACTGTGAAGGTGTGCTTTGTTCCTCCCTAGGCAAGAGAAGAAGGAGTAAAAAAACGGCTGATGTGCTTTGGACATTTCAATCTCTTAGTGAAATTCTTGCGAATTAGGTTGGAAGCTGGCTGATCAGATTCTTTCTGTTGTGGAGCCAAGAGAAATAAAAGTTGCCTGTCTTGCAAGGTTGAAAAATTGCACTTTCAAATCTCTATTAGGAAAAATTGCTTTCTCAAAATAAAAGTTAATTGTGCTCTACTTGTCTATATACTTTATAATTTTTTTTTTTTGCCATGCAAGGAACTTAATTTAGAGTAAGTAATGCCACTGTCACTTAAAGAAATGAATGATAAAAGAAATGTCAGCTGTTCTAATTCCATAATTCCCAAGTAATGACAATTAATGAAACACTCTTTACTAGTGGGAATTGCTTTAAGCAATAGATGAAGGAGCCACTGAGTCTTTTAAGATTTACTCTCATAACCAAATTGCATCTCTCTTCATCACTATCCAAAGTATAATTAAAAGATGACATTTAAAAACAAACACAAAACCTGACGGCACCCAAATCCCAGAGGAAAAGAAAACTGGAGATATTTCTTTTATTTCAGCATGGAAATCTGAAGGGAGTCTCCAGAAAAACTCATGTTGGCAGCTTCTAGCTCCTGTCCTATATCTGTCTATAACAGTCAACTTGGAGTATCACTTCTATTTGTCAATAGAGGAAAAGTGGGATGATATACACGTTCTTTTCTACTGGCTAAATAGCTTCTCTGCTATGGAAATATGACCTTTCCAAAAACAAACAACACATCAATAAAGGCATCCTCAATAGGTTGTTGCTTTCATTTTCAGTTGGTAACCAGTGAGCTAAAATTTATAAAGTCATACTTGTGGTCTTCTGGTTTCAGACTACCTATTATGAGAGTGTTCTATACGTTAAGAAATGCAGAACCTCGAAGTCATGAGGGGCTTCAGAAGCCACCTACTCCAAATGGTTCCTGAACAGGGATCTCCTTTAAATGATCTGACTGAAGACCTCCAATGAAGTAGAACACACTATCTCCCCAAACAGCCCATTTCTACCCTATCAAGGATTTTTTTCTTCCTCAGCATGTGAAATATGCCTTTCTATAATTTCCACTGAACTGCTTCAAGTTCTGCTTCCCATGACCTACTAAAACAAGTTCTTTTCCCTTTAAGTACCTAAAGACTGAAACTACATCCAGCCCTAATGCTCCTTTCCAGGCTAAAATTCCCTATTTCCCCCAATCAATCCTTGGGCACATCTCCAGTCCCTAGGGGCAGTGAGGTGGTACAGTGGGTAGAAGGCTGGGTCTGGAATCAGGAAGCTCTGAGTTTAAATTTGGCCTCAGACTAGATGTGTGACCTTGGGTAAGTCACTTAATCACTCTGTGCCTCAGTTCCCTCATTTATAAAATGGAGCCTATAATAGCACCTACCTCACAGAGTTGTTCTGAGTATAAAATGAGATAATATTTGTAAAGTGCTTTATGAACTTTAAAGCCTTATGCAAATGTTAGTATTTATCACCATCACCATCATTACCATCATCATCATCATCAGTGCCTTAAGCACTGTAAAGGAACAAAATAAATATCTGTTGAAATGAATTGTCCTAATGCACACAGTTCTCCAAGCATTCTCTGATCAGTGCATGGCACTGCAACCTAAGGTCAGATTAGCTTTTATGGTTGCCATGTGACACTGTTGAATCATATAAGGCTCTCTCTACGAAATTCCACAGAAACTCTTGTCTAGCAATTCTTCCCCCATCTTGGACTTACAGTGTGGATTTCTTGAAGCTAAATATATCTATTGCACTATGAGCTAACTGCCTCTAGATTTTGTGAGAGGCTGAGAAAAGCAACTATGTAGGAGGTCAAGATCTGGAAACCTGAAAATTCACCTTGAGCCAAGAGTGATTTTAAAGCAACTGTAAACTTTAAAATGAAAATTATGGGGAAAAGAAATAGCTTATTATCTTGGGCTATGAAAACCTTTCCTAAAAAGTCAGTCTACAGGTCCCTCAAGACAAACCAAGTAAACATAAGTTTAAGATTTCCATCAGTGCTCTGGTGAACTCATCTGGCAGGGAGGATTTTACAAGAAGATTACCTTTAAAAATTTCAAATATTTTGTAGCTTCAATAATTTCCTTTAATTCAAACACTATATTTAACATTTTAAAATTCTTTAAAATATGCAATATAATTGGCTCATGGTCTAATGCACCATTTTGAAGAAGCATTTTCAAACCTTCCAAAAAAACAGGCAATGAAATTTCAACATTTTTTTGTTCTTTTACTGGCTAAGAATAGAAGTACAGAATTCAGTAACACAATGCTAGAGTTGGAAGAGATTAGAGATCAACTGGTTCAATTACTGAATTTCTATTTTATAAATTTTATTGCATTTTAAGGAAATGAGACCCAGGGAAGTTAAGTGAAGTATCAACACTATACTGCTTTAAGTGGTCTCACAATCTCAGAATGAATGAATAAAGGGACTGAGCTCTGGGAACTCAGATACAAAAGAACCCTCCTTAGCCTGCAAGATCATATAAACCCTTGTTCTCATAACTTACCAGGACCTTCTGCCCTTCTGAATGGAGAGGAGGGGTGAAAAGCTATTTCCCAAACTTCCACTGAAAGACCCCCCCCACCCTCACCCCACCTCTGGTCCCAACTCAGCTGTACTCTTTGCACTTCTCCATCATGCCCCATTGATACTTCCAATTACTTTACCCCTTTAAGCTGCCTTTTGTGTGACGTAAACTCCTTGAGGGCAGACACTAATTTTTTTTCCATATTTGTATCTCTAGCACTTAGTACAGTGTCTGGACAGTGTCAGGAATAGAGTAGGACTTAATAAATGTTTAACTGACAAGGAGCTTATATTCTAAGACAGAGAACACATTGAATGAATGAATTAAAAATATTTGTTAAGCATTTACTATGTGTGAATCTTACGCTACTGTGGATACAAATATGAAGACAAAGGCAAATCTCATCCTCAAGGTAGAGGCATTATTGTGGGAGAAATAATACACATAAGGGAATGGTGAGGAGGGAATGAACATTCTGAAATAAGAGAATGAATAGGGCTAGAGGAGAGGAGATTAACACATCTTATTCAAAAACAATGGCAAATGTGGTTTGATCATGGTTCATGGTTACAGAACTTAAGGGGGAGAAGGAAAGGGTATAGAAAATGGTACTTCTTCAATTGTAAAATACCTTACACAATAGGCTTCTGTATGGAGGAAATTAGATCAGGTACAATAAAATATTTTGAAAGCTTTTAAGTGTTAGGTAAAAACACAAGCAATTGTTAATATGTGCAGAAAAAAAATCTTCATTCCCAGGACAGACTGAGGAGGAAAACAGAATTCCCAGATCTTCACAGATTTCACTACTTGTTGACCAGTCCATCAACAATATTGAAGTCTCCACTTCCAAAAACTAAAGAAAAGGTACGGTGTTCTCTCTCAGAACACTCAAGAGAACTTTTCAGATTGGAGATCATAGGTCATCTGATATGATTCCCATAAAAGTAGAAGGAAACTCTGAGGCTACTGAGTGCAACTTTCTCACTTTGCAGATGAGGAAAATGAGAGTCAGAATGGTTAAGTGACTTGTCCAGGGTTGAAGAATCGGTAACTTTCCTAAGCATCATGGAAAATTTCAAAATATTTGACTACTGTTTACTCCTACTGCAACTTAGAGTAGCAGGATATGTCAAACTTAGACAAGATGAATACAGAGGTTTCCACAAGTAGAAGAGAAACCAGAAGGTAAAGGTTGAAGAAAATATGTCATTTTTCTCCACTACTCACTCTAACATGAGTTGCAAATATATTTGAATTAATCTATTCAGTGAAGTAATCAATCTACATCTTCACAGGCAAATGCAATACATTTGCCCAACCCTAGTTAGGAACTTAAAAAAATAAAACAAAAAAAGACTAAACAGAATGAGGTAAACTTAAAAGGGCAGAGGCATGAATGGAAACAATCTCACTGTTGGCAAAGCCCAAATCACACTTCCCCAGGTCCATACACATGCATCTGTTCTATATTACAGTGTGATAATTAGGCTAACAAAAATGGAAGAGCTGATCTGGGGAATGATGAAGTTGAGTGTCCCTTTTATCACCAAACTATTCATCAAATTCACATCGAGATCACTAAGAAAAATCCCAGCATACAAAAATCAACTCAAGCAGAATGCTTCAATTATTCATTACCACCATGACGGTGAACAATCTTGGGGCTTGTGGAATCAGTAAATATCTCAGTAAGTCAAGGATGATACTGGACATAAAGCGATAAAGTTCAATGTCACTTTCTCCTTGCCCTAGAAGAATCTCATTGCTAATTTAGAAAATCTAAGCCCTCTCATTGAAGTTCTGGAAAATAAAGACAAGGGATGACAACCATTTATGACAGGTTATTATGATGAGAATGCTGACCAGCTGTTCCAAAGCTCCACAGGGGCTCAGATAAGAGGACTGAAATCATAACAAGAAAGAGTTTGATTAGACAAAACAACTTCTTAACTGATTATTCCTTGAAACAGGTTTCTGAGGAAAGTTGGGCAGTCTTGAGCTCTGAGAAAGATAGAATGGTGGCACTTAGAGTTTAAAAGACCTAAGTTTAACTTCCAGCTCTGCAATGGATTTCGTTATAACATAGGGCAAACTGCTTCACTTCTCTGAATCAGTTTCCTCATCAGTAAAATGGAGGTGATAATATTTATCTTGCTTACTTGACATGGTTATTATTGTGGAGAAAGTACTTGCAACCAAAAAGATTCCAGAGAAACTATGCTAAAAAGAAGAAAGCCAACCATCTATGTGGGGCTCTGGATCTTAGGTCCTCAGCCCTGCTGGTCTGATTGCCTCAATTATCCACTATGCATTCTCATTTCTACCCTCCTCAACCTGACCAGTCCACGTTCCACTCCAATTCCACTGAGTACTCCTACCCCATCCCCTTCCACTGTACATTCTCAATTGCCTGTTCCATAGTGAACACACTTTCCTTCATCTTGGATCTCTGTTTCTATCTCTTAGCCTTTACTTCAGTTTGACTCCCCTGTGATGATACTCTTTCCCCAACTATTCCACTCTAGCACTGACTGTACCTTCTCTCTTATTCCCCCCTCAAATTCTTGTTCTGAAGGAAAAATCATATGCCCTGGTCTGGACTAGATGGTAACTCTGAAGTCCTTTCAATCAAAATTTCCCATTTAATGCAATCAATGTGGTATACACTGTGGTATACAAACATCCAGGTTATTTCCCTTCCTTTCTCAAGGAGGTCAGAGCCTGGCTCACTGTCTTCCTTTCTTTCCCAACTTGTATCCTTAAACTTCTGTCCTCAAAGATGTTTCCCCAAACTCCCTAAACTCCCAAATCCACAACTTCCTAAAATGCCCATCTTCTACAGCTTCACTCAACATCAGTAACATTTAGAAAAGGTCATAAAGTGGATCTTGTCATTACCTACAAATACTCCATTTCCTCAATTAGAAACTCAAACACTTCCTTTTCTGATCATAACCTATCCCCTCTCTCCCTATGCCTCAACCCTTCTAAATCTACTCTTCAATCTCTGAAGCTGGGACACCACTGGGTCCCTGCCTAAGGGGTCTTCTTGACCCTCCTGGCTTAAGAGTGATTTTCAATAGTAATTGTTGCTGTTTGCCTCTCAGCCTGATGTCTTTCTTTTCTTTGCCTCATTAAAGGGGCCACGACCTGGCTACTTCTTAAACAGACCTGTTCAATGAATGGGCATTACCTCACTCTGAGTACCTGCATAGACCTTGGCCTAAAGGACCCAGTGCATCCTGGGTCATCTCCACTTATCCTGATATATATATCTGGTCACTGGATTCAGATGGCTCTGGAGGAGAGGTGAGGTTGGTGACCTTGCACAGCTCTCCCTCATTTAAATCAAAGTCAAGTGCAAGTCACATCATTATTTCTCTGATGGCATGGTCTTCTTCAGCAACAAAGGCCGAACACAACTCTTCAGTCTCCCAGAGAGCTCCAATCCCTCCACCCTCAAGCCATTATACCCTGCTTTGATTTCATTTTCTTCCCTCTCCAATCTCACCTCAGTAGTCAGTTATTTCAACTTTACTCGGCTGTTTTCAAATTCCTTGCTCCCTTGTCCTACTGCCATCTACTTCTTGACAAATCTTAGCCCTGGATGCATTCCACCATCTGCTTCTTCTGCTTCTGTTCCTATTCATTAGCTGCTGAACACACATGGAAGAAACCTCAGACTGTTACTAACTGGGTTACATGACTGGGCCTTTATGAAGCAAGGCACTATTTTTACTCTTTTCTCTCTCACTCTCCATAGGAGCTATTTTAAATCTTCACTTCTCAAGGAGATGGTAGGGTCTAATAAAGTTTTTTTTTCCTTTAAAAGACAGTGGAGACTTAGGAATTTTTGGAGGGAGTAGATGATTGAAAATTTAAGATAAATATGGGATAATTGATGTAGCAATCAATCTACTGGAGAGGATATAAGGGGATGGGGTCAAGTATAAAGATAAAGGGTTTGAGCTTGGCAAGATGAAAGACCATCTCCTAATCAGAGACCATAGGAATGAGAGATGATGTCAAAGGATCTCAAAGATGAAGAAAATGAGAGAAGAGGGAGCTCTCTTCAAAGAGTTTCAATTTTCTCATCAAAGTCAAAAGCAAGGTCCTCAGATGATAGAGAAGGAGCAGGGAGGAGTATGGGAGATTGAGCAGAAATAGTTTTTGTAGAGAATGAGAGAAGGAATCAATTAAGAAAGATAAAAAAGCCTGCCTTGCTATAGTGAGGGCCCAGATGAAAATGGATAACATGAATTTATACTATAATCAGCACAGTTGTGAGATTCTCCAGGCATATGCAACATCTAGTGAATAGGAGGAGAGGAGGCTGATTGTGATATCAATACACTGCTGAAGTTTGACAAAAGATGAGTGGCATTAATATCAATGAAACTGATCTATGATTATTTTGTTTTCTCCATAGTTTTGTTCTCAGGTCTCAAAAAAAGTTTTGTTTTATCTCTATTTCTCAGAATAATTTCAAAATAAAGGTGATAATTCCTTTTTAAATGTTTGATAGAATTCACTTGCAAATCCATCGAGCCCAGGAGAGTTATAGTTTTCCTCTGGCAGTTCATTTATGGCTTGCTCAAATATCAGTCCACTTTTACAAGAAATGGATCCAAAGTGCAAAATTATGGCATGTATGTAATTGTCCCTACAATTCATTAACAAAATTTTACTCAAAACTCTGCTACTAAGAATTGAGACTTTGCTAAGAATCTTCTAGGATATGGGCAATTGAGAAACCTTTATTTAAAAGGTGTCAGATGGTGAAGCTTTTAGAAAGATTCTGATCTGATACTTTATGATTCCTACTTCTTGAGAGTTATAACCAAGGAGTCTGGTAGGTACCACCAAATTGCAAGGGCTTTCAGTGCAGGTGGAAGAAAGACAGATGAACAGCAAACAAACCTAGTGAGGTTCACAGATGTTATCACTCTGGCCACCAGGTGATACCTTAAAAAAAAAAAAATCATTGCAACTCACAATGATTGTCAACTAAGTGGTTGTGATCTGGACTGGAGATGGGATCAGCCACAATGCTGGAGGCCAGTGAGGCAAGACAGTTTCATAAAAAAGAGGAGAGAACTTCTAATGAGCTGTGAAAATGCTTGTGAGTGCCAGATCTTGCCCTTAGTGTCATTCCATCAGTGAAAGGGAAAGGCTATCATTCTAGTTGTTAAATAGCACCTGTCAGAAGAAAAGCTATTTTGATTACTTTTAGGGTAAGCAGTCACATCAATCTGCTGCTCACATGGCTCAGTGGCTACCCAAAAACCAACTACAAAGATTCAAAATACTCTTATTTGTTAAAGTATTGAATATCTTGACATGTAAATATTAGTAAACAAAATTTGTTAAGGAAATAAATGCACTTCTCTTTTTTCAACAAACATTTTGTGAAGTGAGAAGCAGTCTTCCCTTCTGTTTACAAACTGATTGTTACAGTGTAGGTCTCTAAAAGCAAAAGAGAACATCTGGCTTTGATCATTTGCTGCATGTTTTTCTTCTACTTAATCTTATTCTGATAGGCTACCCCAATTTTTTTAAATGTACAACTTCAATAAATTTACCATGAACTTTAAGTTTAAATTTGGAATCTTTTTTGCTAAAGTTTTTCAAATAACAAGCTATTGGGTTTTTTTTTAATTATTCAACAAGAATTGTTAAAGGACCTACTATGTGCCAGGCACTTTCCTAAACCTTGGTAATACAAAGAAAGGGAAAAGAGTCCTTGTTTCATGGAACTTACAGCCTATTGGGGGATACAACACGCAAAAAAAAAAAAAACCAACCATCTATAAACATGAAATATACAAGAAAAACTAGGAATTACTAATAAGGAGAAAGCACTAGCATTAATGGTGATCTGGAAGGGCTTTTTAGAGAAGATGCAATTTTATTAGGGATTTGAAGAAAGCCAGGAAATCCAAGAGGCAGACATGAGAAGGAAAAGAATGTCAAGCATGGAGTACAATCAGTAAAAATGCCCAGAGTCAATGGAGTATCTTGCTTGGAGACCAGTGTCACTGGATCACAGAGTACTTAGGGAGAATTAAACTGTAAGGAGGTTGGAGAGGTGGAGGTGGAAAGAAGATCTGAATGACAGAGGATTTTATATTCATTCCTGAAAATGACAAGAAACCATTGGTTCATTAAATAATAGGAAACTTATTTGCTCAGACGAGGTATCAGGAAAATCACTTTAGTGGCTCAATGGAAGATGGATTAAAGTGAGGGGTGACTTGAGGAAGGCAGACCCACCCACAAGCTAGTGCAATAATCCAGGTGTGGGGTAATAAGAGCTTGCATTCAAGTGGCGGTAATGTCAGAGGAGAGAAGGGAACATATTTGAAAGATGTTGCAGAGGGGAAATTGACAAGCCCTGACAACAGACTGGATATGGTGGGGAGAGAAAGAGGGAGAAGTTGAGAATGACTTCTAGATTGCAAAAGTGGGTTACTGGCAGGATGATGGTACATGCAACAGTAAAAAGGAAGTGGAAAAGTGGGGAGGGTTTTAAGGGAAAGATAAATTTAGTTTTTGAACATACTGAATTAAAGATATCTATGGGGTATGGAGTTCAAGATGTCTAGCAAGTAGCTGGAGATATGAGTGAGAATCAGAAGGAAGTTAGAGCTGGATAAGGAGATCTGAGAATCATCAGCAGGGAGACAATAATTGAATTCATGATAGCTGGTATGTTCGCCAAGAATAATAGTATGATGAGAGAATAGAAAAGGGCCCAGGACAGAAACTTGGGAATATCCACGGTTGGTGGGCATTGCCTGGATGAAAATCCAGCAAGAAGACTGAGAAGAAGTGAACAGACAGGTAAGAGAAACAGGAGAAAGCATCATTACAAAAACCTAGAGAGAAGGGAGCACCAAGGAGAAGTGGGTGATTGACAGGGTCAAGGGCTACAGAGGGGTCAAAAAGGATGAAGGCTGGACAAAAAGGCCATTAGATTTGGCAATTAAGAGATTACTGGTACCTCTGGAAATAGCAGTTTTAGTTGAACAATGAGGTCAAAAGCCAGACTGTAGAGTTAATGAGTTAGTGAGAGGACAGGAAATGGACACCTCAATTATGGATGACTTTCTCAAGGAGTTTAACCACAAAACAGAGTAGAGATATGGGAGCTAGCAGGGACAGATGGATGAGGTGATAATTTTTTGAGGACAGAGGATGTATAGTCATGTTTGTAGGCAGAAGGGAAGCAGCCAGCAGATAGGGAAAGACTGAAGATAAGTGAGAAAGTGAGAATGATAGGAGTGATGGAATGAAATGAGATCACTTGTACACACGAAGGGATTTGCCTTGGCAAAGAGAAGGGCCACTTCTTAACATGAGATAGGTGAAAGTGGAGATAGTAGCATATGAATATGTGAAATGAGGAAGGGAGAGCAAGGAACTCTTGGTAAGTGGCCTAATTTTTTCAGTGAAATATGAGGCCAAATTATTAGCTAAGAGGGGAGGGGGATCCATGGGAGGCCTCAGAAGGAATGAAAAGGTTTTGAAGAGTGACTATGACGAGTCTGATTAAAGAGATGTAAAAGGATTGCATTGTCACAGTGAGGACCCAGTAGAGAGGATATAATAAACTTTTAGTGGAACCCAATCAGCTTAGTTTCTAGGTTTTCTCTGGTTTTATTCACTTCTACATGAGTAGGAGTGAAGGCTGAAAGTAATACAAAACGGAAGTTTGTTAGGGTAAAATCATCCATAGGATAAGGGGGCAAATGACTTAAAAGAGGGGGACAATGTAGAGTTGAACTGGTTCATGGAATCAAGATGTGGAAGTGGGGAGAGTGTAGCCAGTGCAGAGATGATGGTGTTGGAAAGAACTGACAGGTGGGGGATTGGAGGTCCCAGTGAGGATGAAGAACAAGGTTTGGGGTTGCAAGGCAGAGGGAGAAAGGGAATGATAGATTGTGAATCAGATAAAGGAATTTCAGAGTCTGTGAACATGGAAGTGCTACCTTTGTGAATGATGGAAAGATCAAGGGTATGACCCTTGACTGTATATAGCCTGGGAACAAAGGTGATGTGAAAAGAGCAGGCTGGGGAGCTGGGAAGTTAGGGTGTATCAGTTTCTATGCTGAAGTCTCCTAGTGTGAGGGCAAGACCCTAAATTCACTGAGGGAAGAAATGGAGTAAAGAGGAAGCTGGTAGACAAAAAAGACTAACATTTTAATTGAAGGTAGAGATGGACTCAGTTAAGCTCAAAGGAGGAAAAGTGACAGTGATGATGGTAGAAGAAAGAAGAAGGGAAAGAATATGAGAAGCAAGGAATATGCCAAATGTCCCTACCAGGACAGGTGGAGTTGGGGTTTGGGGAGGGTAAATGGGCATGGAAGTCCTGGAGAGGGTGTCCAGGGGCCTGTGTCATCAAAGGGTGCTAGGGGAGCTAGATGATGAAAGGAATGATAAAGAAAAAAGATTCAAGATTTTACAGCTATGGAAACTGGAGAGGCCAGAGGTTAAATGACTAGCCCAAGGTTACCTAGCTCATAAGTGCCTGAGGCTAGATTTGAACTCTAAAAATTTCTTCACAATTATGCGATGTGTAGAAATGGAATAGGCTGTTTCTTGAGGGAGTTCCCCACAACTGGAGGTCTCTGAGTAGAATCTGGATGACTACTTCTCAGGGGTTCTATAGATATCTTGACTAATTATTATATGAACAAGATGGTCATTGAGATTCTTTTTGACTCGGAGAGTCTATGAAGTAAACTTGCCCCCTCAAAAGACTTTACTAAGAAAAATCTCCATCCCCTCTAAGGGTCCTCCCTTTCTGTTTCTAGTTCTGGTTGGTAGGGAACAACAATGCAATCAGTCAATCAATAAGCAATTATTAAATACCTCCTATGTGCCTTTCACTGCACTAGGAGCTGGAGACACAAAGACAAAAATGAAAAAGTAGGTAAAACAACATGTACATCATTGCCTATCATTCCTGATGTCTCCTATTAGTCAGAATTCTGGGGAATTTGCCAGGTTTCCCCTGCACAGGTAGTAGTACTCTATCTAAAGATATTAGATGAAGTAATCAAAATTTTCAGAAATCTTTTATATGAGACTGTGGCAATGTTAATTCTCACTTTTCTGAACTCCAACTCAAGTGGGTCAAAGTAAAACCTCACTGAAGTAGCCAGGTTGTATGATCCCGGCTTTTAGAGGTTAAGGAGGAAAAAGTGATATGCATTGGGTAAAGACAATGCTGCCAAAGGACCACTATGTAACTAACATGAAAGGTATTTTATCTTGAAAGTGTTAAGTGATATGTGAGATTCTTTAGTTTTAATTTTGGTAACCCTAGGCTTAAACAATGTTCCTGGAACGAGTAAAAGGAGAAGGTACAATACTTTTTGCAATAAGGTAGTGCAATGGATACAGTGCTAAGCCTGGAGTAAAGAAGATCTGAGTTCAAATCCCACCTCAAACAATTACTAGCTATGCAACTTTGGGCAAGTCACTTCTCTGTTGGCCTTAGCTTCCTACACTGTAGCTATGGTGCTGTTATTATAAAACAGGGACAATAAGAGCAGCTACCTCCCAGAGCTGTTGTGGAGATCAAACGAAATAACTGTAAAGTACTGGGTACAGAGCCTGGCATTTTAGTTATCAACATCATCATCATCATGCGCTCCTAGTTAAACAGACTGCAGATTCTGGAGTGTGTGACATCATGTACTTGGTAGATTCTACAACTAGAATGGTCCCCATGGAAATATCCTTTCCCCAACTCATCCCACTAAAAACATACACATGTACATGCATATGCGTGTGCACACACACACACACACACACACACACACACACACACACACACACCCCTTACAGATTTGGATATCAAAATCCAGAGAGCTAAATGAACTCACTTTACAACTAGGCAGAGAGTGGTAGAAGGCATTTTTTTAAAAAAATGTGGCCCAAGATACAGTTAAGAAGGTGAAACTGTGATTGATTAGTTTATACTTCAGTCAGAGCAACCTCAGCCAGGTTCAGCCTAGACTTCTCAAGCTTAGAATATTTTGGTTTTAAATTCATTTTGAGGAGTTTTCTATATCTGATGTAGAGTACAGTAATTTTTCAGACTTCTGATTGCCCTGAGACTATTCTAAACAAAGTTGCACGAACTGCCCCTAGACTAAATTAGGCAATTCTCTACAGCTATTACAGAAGAGCCATACCAGGGCAGTCACGCTGCTCAAGGACTGACTTTTAATATTCCTCTGAAGCCTGCTTTCCACATTAATAGGAAACTGTTCATTATCATTCATACAATGTGTTTTACAAGATAAGTATCTTATTATTTCTATCCCATTTAGACAGTCTGACTGGATACTGGTCAGCCTCAAATGAAAAGAAATTATTTTAAAGATGAAATATAACTGGTTAGTTTCTACAATATACCATACTCTCTTTGAAAGTCTGAATATTTCCAAATGTATAGGGGCAAGTTCTGTGTACTTTATGGGAATCATATTTTCTTAAAACATTTACTTATGTTGGGATGGAGAATGAAGTTTTCCCCAAAACGGCAACCCACACTGATTTTTTTCCTTCTCTGATCAGGTCTATCCTCTATGTTTTCATATCTATGTTTTCATCTATGTTTATCATTTATTTAGCATTTTCTCCCAAGCCATCTTGTACAATTATCAGTTTCTGACAATTCAGTAAACATTTGAACAGTGCCTACTTATACTGAACAAGGGATTATCCCTGCTCTCAAGAAGTTAACAATCTAATAAGAGAGAAAAGCCGGGTGTACCAATAAATGAGATACAAGGCAGAATGTGATGAGTTCCAAAAAGTAGACATAAAGGGGATGAAAGATAGAAAACGCAGACTAAAGGAATCAATGAAAGCTTGACGGCATTTGAGCTACACCTTGGGGGATGGGAAAGATGGATGATGGGTAAAGACTGAGTGAAGAAATAAAGGGAACACATACATACATGTATGCATACGTATGTATGTATATATACACATACATATATTTATATATGCTTGCAATTACTATTTGCTTCAGATACAAAGGACTTTGGGAAAGTCCCAAAATGTTCCCTAGAAGATAATATTTCTTTGAAACCACCAAGCTATTGGTCAATCAACAAGCATTTATTAAGCAATTACTACACACCTGATACTTTACTAGGTTCTGGGCATAACAATATAAAAATGAGACAATCCCTGCCTCCACGGAGTTTACATTGTATTGGATCTTTTTCTTATATTAGAACTAAGTGCCTAGTTAATGATGCCGGCTTCAAGTAACAGTAGAATTAATAACCATCGTTCTTATTCATAATTACGGCCAACAATCACAATGATTTACATTCATACAAGGTTATGCAGTTCTGAAGCACTTTACCTGCATCTAATCAGACTGCCACAACTTCGTGAAAGCGTTTTAAGTGCTCTACAATTGAGGAGTTCTAGTTGGTTGGTTGTTGCCCTTCGTCTTCGAAGAGGACCAAAATGACATCACCATGATAAAGTGAAATTTCAGTCTGTCTGACCAATACTAGCTCAGAATGCTCTACTACAGGGTGGGCACAGATAGTCTGTGTGAATATTTGGGATTCTGAGCATCCTACGTTTCCTTTGTGCTATCTCAATTTTGCTTTGCTCATTGAGCACAGCACCCTTGTGGGCATGCCATGCTAAGTGGTCCTGTGCCAGTGTCTCCCATGTCACACAGTCAAATCCAAAGTTCTTGAGAGAGACCTTGAGAGTGTCCTTGTATCACTTCTTCTGACCACCATGTGATCACCTGCCCCATGCAAGTTCTCCATGAAATAGTCTTTTTGGTAAGCATACATTTAACGTGGCCAGCCCATCAGAGTTGCGCTCTCTGAAGCATAGTTTGAATGCTTGGCAGTTCAGCTCCAGCAAGGACTTCAGTGTCTGGTACCTTATCCTGCCAGGTGATCCTCAGAATCTTCCTAAGACAGTTTAAATAGAAGTGATTCAGTTTCCTGGCATGGTGCTGGTAGACAAGCATATAACAATGAGGTCAGCACACTGACTCTGTAGACCTTCAGTTTGGTAGTCAGTCTAACGCTTCTCTCCCAAATTTTTCTTTGGAGGCTCCCAAACACTAAGCTAGCTCTGGCAATGTGTGCATCGACTTCATTGTCAATGTGTACATCCCTGGTTAAGTACACTACCAAGCTAAGTGAACTTATCCACAGCATTCAAGACTTCTCCATTTGTTGTAACTGAGGGTTCCACATATGGATGGTGTAATGGTGACTGATGGAGGACCTGTGTTTTCTTGGTGTTAATTATTAGGCCAAAAAAAGCACAGGCAGCAGAGAATTGATCCATACTTTGCTGCATCTCAGCTTCAGAAGTTGCATTGAGTTCTAAGACAGTACCTGAATAGGTCAAGGTCTCCAACTGCATCCTGAGCCATCTCCAGTCATCCTGATGAATATCTGGTCAATGGATCCAGATGGCTCTAGAGGAGAAGTGAGGCTGGTGACCTGCAGAGCCCTCCCTCACTAAAAACAAAGTCAAGTGCAAGTCATGTCATCATTTCTCTGATGTCATGGTCTTCTTCCAAAACAAAGGATGAATACAGACAGACCATGTATAAGGTTAAACAACTAAGAAATGAAAAGCTGGGATATAAACCTAGGTTTCAGGATTCTATATCTAGTACTCTTTCCATTATATACACTGCCATCAAGAAGTGTGGTGGGATGGGAAGTGAGATTTTGGCAACACTTGGCACAGGGAGAACGTTGAAACTACAATGGCTAAGTCATCAAGACACAGTAAATATTTAAAACCTGGAACTCTTAATTTATGAAGTTGGTGGGCTTTCTGCGCATATGCCCAAAGGCCTCAAGGCTCCTAAACACAAAATAATCAAAAAGCTAATTAATCATAACAAAATGGTGTCTAAGGTTGTATTTGAACTTGGGTCTTCCTAACTCCAACCCTGGAACTCTATCCACTGTGCCACCCTGGTGCTCTGACATGACAGCTATCTTCAAGAAAATATTCAAAGGACTGTCATGTAAAAAAGCGATTAGACTTTCTCTGCTTGGTTCCAGAGAGAAGAGTTTTAAGCAATGGGTAGAAGATGTGGAGAAATAAATCGATGCTTAATGTAAGGGGGCAAAAACTTTTTAACAATTAGAGCTAGTAGAATAAAACAGGGTAACTCAACAGGTAGGGCATTCCCCCTCACTGGAGGGCCTCAAGAAAACATTGCTCATTTGTCAGGCATCTTGTAGAGAACATTTCTGTTAAGGGATAAGTTGTAATCATATAGGCCAACATTTGCCTCTTGGGTCCCTTCCAGTTGTGAGATTCTATGATATCAGAAATATGACATTCTGACAAAGTAATTTCACTTTCATTTTTACAGGGTTAAAAAAAAAAAGAGGCAGCAAAGCATAGTGGATATAACTTCAGTCATGAAGCCATCAAGACAAAGGTTCAAGTTGGACTTTTAAACTAATACTCCCTGGCTGTTTGATCCAGGAAACCCTCTCAGTTGCAAAGAAGAGGCAGACCTGTGTGGGTGCAGGGAGCTTCCTCATTCAAGAGCTCCATACTGTACTGGACTAATGAAATTACAGGTCTAGTCCTTACATTGTTAGGCAGCTAGGAGGCACAGTGGATAGAGCACTGGCTTTGTGTAACTTAAAAAAAATAAGTTTTTATTGATATTTTCTGCTTCTTATGTCATCATGGAATTCCATGTATCCCTCCATTTCTTCCCAGAGAGACACCCCAGAGGATAGTATTTTTGGAGAGGGGAAAAACATCCTCACACGTGTGCCACGTGTGACACCTGTAGATTTCCACGTCCACAGGAAGGTGGGTTGGGGGGTTTCTTCTCCTGTCTCTTTATAATTTGGTTACATTGACTTTTTATTTTTTGGTGTGTTGCTGTTCTTTCTGTTTACATTGTTACCATGGCTGGGTATGTCATTTTCTTCATTCTGCTTCAGTTCATGTAGATTTTCCCATGCTTCTCTGTATTTACCACATCCATCATTTCTTACAGTAGGGTAACATTCCATTTGCATTCATGTATTACAATTTGTTTAGTTATTCCCTAATGGATGGGCATCCACTGTTTCCAATTCTCAGCTTTCAGAAAAAGTGCTGTATAACCCATTAAGGTTGATGAAGTGCTGTGAAAACAAATTTATGAATCCTCTGATGTCATCATCGCCATCACCATACTTTGTCTCCGTATCAGCAAACCACAATGTAGCCACTCGCGTATAGTAGGAGCATAACAAATGTTTACTGAATGATTATCATCAGCACTACTCATATTTACCTAGTACCATAAGATTTACATAGTAAAGATATGATAGAACTTGACGTCTATCAGAACCTTTCATAACATCCTTGTGGACACTAGGAATGAGAACACTGGATGTATCAAGATGGAGCCCCATCCCACCATCTGGATTCCCTTGGGTGCATTTGTTAAAGCACTGTAGGCTCAGAAATAACTTTTCTGGTTTTCTGTTCAATTTATATGACTCATAATGTAGCGTATTACCTATTAATACGCTTTTAATGTATATTGTGGGTATTAATTCTTAGTTATAACCATTTCTGAAATTATTTGAGTTACTCATTTGTGATTAATTAGCCTTTTGATTATTTTGTGTTTAGGAGCCTTGAGGCCTTTGGGCATATGCACCTGAAAATGAAAATTTATTAACATTATGATAATGAAATCAAAATGATTTTATGTAACTACATGATTTATATTTATTTGGAAAGTTGTTTAAATATAATTTACAGGTTATTTGCTCACCAGAGCCAACTTTTCCACTTCCTTCTCACTTTCAGGGAAATCTAATGTTTTCTTTTAATCTCTGCTTTTCTTTAGGAAATTTTTGGTTTTTCCTCTTCACCCTTACTCCTATTCTGTGTCCTTCCTGTGAAATTCAATATTATTCACTTTCTTTTTATTGTTTTTAATCATTTTTCAGTCTTGCTCAACTCTTCCTGGCCCCTTCTGGATTTTTTTTTCTTTTGGCAAAGATACTGGGGTGGTTTGCCATTTCTTTTTCCAGCTCATTGTCTAGATGAGGAAGCTAAGACAAATAGGGTTAGGTTAGGGCTAAGACCTGCCCAGGGTCACACAGCTAGCTAGAAAGCGTCTGAGGCCAGATTTGAACTTAGGCAGAGGGATCTTCCTGACTCCAGACCAGCACTTCAGTAGTACAACACTGATGACTATGACTCACTTTCATGTATGGTTTGCAATGTGAAAAGTACAATTCTCCCAACAACACAATTAAGGTAGGAAGCACAAATATTATTATTCCAATTTTATAGGTAGGAGAAGTGAGGATAGGGCAGATCTTATTGGATCACAGGGCTTGAAGATAGGAGAAAGGTAACTTGGAGCCAAATTTTCAGACTTTTAAGTTCAGTGTTCTTTCCACAATATCACAATGCCTGTCTTAAGCTTTGGTTCAGTCAATAATGTTGGCCAAACCTGAAAACTCAAGTCTTCTACACAGAAAATTCCCATCTCTATCAGAATTATGAATATTTTATTATAATTAATTTTGCTGAGTTGAAACAACATAGGATGTATCATACAAAACACAAAAGACCTGTTCTCTTCTAGCCTGAATGAAAACAGCAACAGAAGGGATAGATAAAAGGAGGAACTAAAATAATATGTGATATGATTCGAGGTCTAATATTGAAATGTTCTGTCTATGAGATTGTGTCAGTTCCAGCATGCAACTTTTCTGTTGATATTTATTTTTTAATTATATGGGTTGTCATGACCAAACATTGCCAAGCACCATGGAAAGACAGAGGGAAGGAATATATTACTAATGATGATATATTAACTGAGAAGTGATATAAAAGACATCATATCATCATTATAATGGTGCTTTATATATAATGCTATATAACAGTTCTTTAGAGTCTGCAAAATGCTTTAAGAGTATCATATTTCTACCCTCACAACAACTCTGGAATGGAGGTGCTACGGTTACCTCTACTTTTGAGATGAGTAAACTGAGGCAGCAGAAATAAAGGATTTGCTCAAGGCAACATAGTAAATGCCTGGGACTATATTTAAAATCAGGTCTGACTCCAGGTCCCATACTCTATCCACTGTCCCACATAGCCATATCAAGGGCATGTATGACCAGAAGAAATCATAGTGAGTATCTAGAAGATATTAAAGGGATAAGAAGTCTTAAATTGTATTGGGTAGATGTTTTATGGAACATTTATGTAGACAAGGTGAGAAAATATGGATGTGCAATATACACCAATGGAATGAGAACCTATAATAATGAGATTATGGATTCAATAAGGTAACAAAGTAATAGTCTTTTGGTAAATTCTCAGATTCATAAACTACTTAAATTAGAAAGAACCTCAAAAGTCATTTTTCTCATCCAGCTATTCTATAGATGAGGAAACAAAGAACTGAAGAGACAGAGTGACTGCCCCAAGAGAGCATACCTCTTCATAGGGTACTGACGTGGCACAGTTCAAATACAGTGGTTCTACTATTATTGCCCTGATTGTTGCCATTCTTCCCATTTCACTTAAAATATCCTTGGAGTGATTTTCTTTAGCAGGTTCTCATGCTATGGGAGCTACAAACTCATTTTCTTTTACACTACTTTCTATATTATTCTAGAGCAGCACTGTTCCTCGATGACTATTTCCTTTGAAACATTTTGCAAATCAATGTGTGTTCTAAATCAGGATTGCTTTTTAGATGTAATGCCTCTCCATTTGGTAATGAGACTAGGTGTTTGCTGGCTTAAATGATTTCGGGGCTTCCTTGGCATGCTCACTGACTTCTGTATAGCCTGAACTTCAATAAGGAAAAGCAATAATTGGACTCAGTGTCTTTACTTTGGCATATTTCTCATCCTTCAGCATTGTTAGCTCACTTAATCAAATTGCTTTGGAGCTTCTATCATCTCACATGGCAGCAGTTTCTCCAATTTCTCCATTCTAAGTTAGTGTTGATTTTGACCTTTGCTCTAATTGAACGGACTGTATGCAGACAGCAGATTCTGTAATGGTTGGTATTGCAGCTCTTTTTTATCCGTTAGGACGTTGCCTAGTTAATCTTTTTATGATGTCATTTGTTTCTTAGAACAATCGGGATCTTCCAACTCTTATTCTGAAAAAAGCATTTATGACTTACAAGGCTTGAGGCTTTTGTACAGTTTATAAACTTTGGACTTCTTTCATTTTACAATTATGAACCATACTTTTTACAGTGTGTGTTCCACACGTAGTGAATTTCTTGAATACAAAGATATATTTTAACTTAATTTGAGGGATCTTATCAAGGCCATCATAGGAATTCTGTACTCCATCCCCAGCAGCAATATCTGTCATCAATTACATTACAATTACCATCATGGTAGCCTGCTGGCATTCATCTTGAGCACTATGAGTTAAGATTACAATGTGTCTCATGAAATGATGTTTTCTCTTGGGTTTCTTTGGGGTGCAAAATGAAATTACCACTCTTCTTTACCTCTGTTTGTTAGTCATCTTTCCATTAATGGCTGCTAACTTCTTTAAATATACACACATACATACATATGTGCACACATATGTATATATGTGTGCACATATGTGTGTGTGTATATATATACATATACATGTATTTTGCAGCAAGCATAGCAATATGAATGTACTTCAGTTCCTTCAACGGTACACTGGCTTGTTTTTAACTAAATAGAGATCACACGTTGGGAGGATCATAGGAACATAGGAAGAAAGATTCAGAGCTGAAGGGGACCTTAACATTTACTCTAACTCCATAAATTTTACAGATGATGTCATGAGGACTGAGATGTTTAAGTAGCTTGCTCAAGGCTACAATGGCAATAAATAGCAAGGCTGGGATTTGGTCTTCTGTCTTCAAACCTATCATTCGTTTCAATGTAACTATGCTGCCTCCACGATATATAAATTAGTATCTGTAGATGTTTTAAGAATTGGGGAAGCCTCAGCACTTTAAGCCACTTTGGTTTTTTTCTCCCCTGGTTCTTCGGCTATGTCACCCAGCAAAAGTCATCACTTGATTGCCAACCTTGTGATGAAGAGCCTCTCAGTGTCATTTAGTTTGGTTTTTGGCTAGTAGACACGCAGAGGGGTTCTTAAAGGCACTGAGCATTGTAGGATTTGCCCGTAATCTGCTAGTATGGCCTTTGCCACCATTACACCATGATTATGCATCAGAATAGAGGCTTTATATAGACACTATTATCTATCTATTATTTTTACTATACTCATTATCACTATTTTATGAGATACAGTCATGTTACAAACACACTACCCTTTCTCAATCTTATTTGCCTTAATTATTGTCTTAATTGCCACCCCAAAATGATTATGACTCAATAATAGATTTTCTGCTAACCATGCAAACCAACAGAAATAGCTTTCTCTATTCTCTGAAAACCATATCACTGAATAAAATGGCACCATTAAAATTATATGAAGGCTTTTGTTAAACCTTACATTACCCTGAGTCTATGGCTAATGCCTGTCACTGCAATCTACCTATCCTTCTGATAATCAAACTCCTTGGACCTCTAGCTCATGACATATACATACCTAAACTTGGAACTGAAAGTATTATACCAAAAGCCTCATTCAGTTCTGGAGACCAATATGTATTATAACAAATGGAATTTCAGACACTTAAAAAAATGCATATATTTTAAATTAAAGAAAAATAAACTTGAGATAATGTGTGTATATAAACACACAAAGGCAATCACATATGTTGAAATGCTAGTGGGTAATATTTTCCCCAGTAACCTGTTTTTAAAACTAGGACGTTCCAGCAGGTATCCACATAAAGAAACCACCTACTCCCTAAAGAGAATTCAGTCATGCCCAACTAATAGCATTTTTCTCTACCTACTCTCCATATGTTGCATTGCTCTGTCTCACTCTGACTTAAAACTAGTCTCTCTAACTTACTCTTTACTGCTTTTTTCATGCACTTCCTCCTTGATCTGTGCCATCATTTGCAACTGTAAAAGCATATCCTGGGACATTTTCCAGGGCTTTTGTTATACTTTTTGCCCTGCAATCTGGGTCTCACAACCTTGACCAACTCTGATCTTCTTTAACCTCTAACATGGTCTTTTGGCTATTCTCTTCACTAGGATACTGGATCTCTCTACCTCACCCAAGTTCTAAGTGCAGCATCCACTACTAGACTCAGTCTCACTGTTGACTGGCATAGAAGCTTTGACCTGCTCCAGCTCTGCTTATGTTTTTGTTTCTAAATCTGGACCAGGTTGCCCCTCCCTCAGGCAGACTGGTGTTGTATATTTCCAGTAGAATCATCAGTGACTCTTTCCTTCTGCTTACATGGATTTAGAACTAAAAGAAACCTTAAAGTTCATCAAATATAAACCCAGATGAAGAAACTGAGGTCCAGAGAACTTATGACTTTCCTAAGATCACAGAAGTAATAAGTAACAGAGCATGGAACTGGACCTGGGTAATCTGACTAAAAACCCAGTATTCCTTCCACTGAAGTTTTGACATAAATCAAAAATTAGATAGAAGCTGCTCTAGGTTTTGGAGAAAGGAAATAATCTGATTAAGAAAACACTTGAGGAATATAATTTTCACTGCCACATGTAAACCAAACAGAGAAGAGACTAAGGGCAGGGGGCCATGAAAACATTTTTCAGTAGTACAGACAAATGATAGTTAAAGCTTGGTCCTCTGCTCCTCATGTCTACCACACAATCACATGTATAAACCAAATAATTCTTATTCGCACCTATATGTTTAATATATATTAAGTTGTTTTTAGCCATGTCCAACTCTTCCTGACCCCATTTTGGGCTTCTCATGGCAAAGAAATTGGAGTGATGTCATTTCCTTCTCCTGTTCATTTCACAGAAGAGGAAGCTGAGGCAAACAGGATTAAGACCCTTACCCAAGGTCACACAACTCGTAAGTTTCTGAAGTCAAACTTGAACTCAGGAAGACTCATCTTCCTGATTTCAGGCCTAGCACTGAATCTACTGTGCCACCTAGCTGTCCACTTAATACATGGTAGGAAAGATATAAATCATAAAATGATCTACCAAAGGGGCTTAAAATTTAGTAGGAAAGATTGAGTACATGAAAACAGATAATATGTTAAAATGTCAAATGAATCCTATGGAGACATCTTCAGAAAGCCCTAGAAATCTATGCTTATCCCTGAGTTGTTGAATATTTTATCAATGACTTAACTAAAGGAAAAGATCGCATCATTATCAAATTTGTACAAGACACAAAGTTGGAAGGCACAGCTAACACACTTGATGACAAAGTCAGTATTCAAAAGGATCCTCATAGGCTAGAATGTCAGGTCAAATCTAGCAAGATAAAATGCAATAGGGGCAAATTAAAGACTTAATTTTAGGTTAAAAAATCAACTTTGCACAAACAAGATTGGAAAATGTGAAAGCAGAGAGATAGTAACAGTAGTTGTTCTGAAAAAGGGCCTTGAGGTTTTAAGGATATGCAGGCTCTATATACCTCTGTGCTATGGCAGCCAACTGAATCGATGAACAAGATGGTGCCAGTCTTAATGTCCTCTGCCCTGGTAAAGTCATATCTGAAGCATGGAGTTCACTTCTGGGTTAGTAAAGAGGAGATATAGAGAACAATGGGGAGCCCTGAATTCATGCCAGTGAAGAAGCTGAGAATACTTAGCATCGAGGAGACAAAACTTATGGAAAATGTCTCTATATTCAAGGATCTGAAGGATATCACATGGGAGAGAATAAGATTTATCTTTCCTTGGACCAAGAGGGCAAAACTAGGAGAAATTAAAAGGAATATTACAAATGAAAATATCCTAATTCAATTCAAGTGATCCTACTTTGACCAAGTGTTCCCATCTCTTCCTTGGGAATCTACCCTACCCTCTCTATCTCACATGCTACTGGCCTAGACCAAGATGTTACCACCTCCCACTTGGATTATTACAGCAGTCTCCTGGGTCATTTTCCTTTCTCCTATCTCACTCTCTTCCAATGTTCCTGCACATTGATGCAAGAATAAACTTATAATACTAATTTCATTAAAATGTCCTCTATTCAAGCCCCTATAATGGTGTTTTATTTCTGACTATATCAACTCCAAACTCTCTTGCCTGTACTTTGAGTTATAAGCAAATCCCACTCTACCTACTCAACTTTGTTCCCTACAACTTTCCAGTGTCTACCTTCTGCTCCCCTTGAGCCGATCTCACTATTATCTTTGAGGAGAATGTGGTTTAACCTGCCTGGAAGGCACTTTCTCTTCCTTTGGCTCTTTCTCTGAGAACCAGACAAATCAATACTACTAAAGCTACTAGTAGGGACATAAGAATTACTGTCCTACGGCTTCACTCATAACCTCTCTATTTACCCAGATCAAAAGTCCTAGAGATTTCCCCCCCTACCATGCCCTTATGCATGTGATATATATCCTAATAAAATTCAGGTTTTGAGTACGGGTAGAATCCATATAAAACTGCAAGCCACCTTGGGGAGGTGGGGAGAGGAAAGGGGAGAAAATTTAAGACTTATGGAAGTTATTGCTGAAAACTGAAAACAATAAATTGATTAAACTAAAAAAAAAAAAAGAATTCAGGTTTGTATAAGGCAGGGGCTATCTAATTTCCATAAGTATATCTTGATCCAGTGACACTGGTCTTCTGGTGGTTCCACAAACAAGATACTCCATCGCTTGGCTCTGGGCATTTTCTCTAACTGGCCTCCATGTGTGGAATGCCCCTTCTCTGCTCCTGAATTTTCTTTTAGTCTCAACTAAAATCCCATCTTCCACAGGAAGTCTTCACCAACCCATGTTAATTATCTCCTATTTATCCTGTTCCTGGCTCATTTTGTATATATTTGTTTACATGTGGTCTCTACCATTAGTAGTAGTAGTATTTGCTGTTGTTGTGGTGGTGGTGGTATTTTTGAGTATCTCTTTTGGTATCCTCAGCAGTTAGCACAGCCCTGGTATATAGTAGGCCTGTTTATTGATGGATTAATTGACTGGTCACCAGTATCTAGAACAGTGCCTCATGCATGGTATTTAATATTTTTTCATTCACTCATCCAAATATTATTTGTACTTTAATAAATTACTTTAGCCCTGCCTTTTCGGAAAACAGACGCTCTCCTTACTTTTGCTACTATTTTGAGAATACTCAAATACACCAACAATTCTACCTTAAAATTCTGGTAATCTCTGAGCAAAAGACTTTGATCCTCCATCAAATGCACCAATCAATAAAATTTAATTTTCCAATGATGAAGGTCAACCATGCCTGATCTGCTGAAAAGATGGGCAAGAGAATCTTAGAGGCCAACTCATATGGCCCAATGAAAGTCAGTACGATTTTGTTGTTTGTTTTTTAAACAAATCCTGGATTCAGGGAAAGCGGACATGCTGATATACTTTACTTACATTTATCATATATATTTCCTGCTTTCCTAGACGATGCACTTTCACATGAAAACATGTAATGTTAAGGAGGAGGGGATAGAGACTCTAAAAAGGTACTATAAATGTCTATTAAAATACCTGGGATGAGGTACACTTTTCTAGGGACAAAGGAATGATCTAAACCAGAAATCATACAATTGAATCTAGGACATTGCCTTCCTCTCTTTTTTTGACTTTAGAAAAATATCACAATACAACCGCACTTTCACAGAGACAGTCCTGGTAATAAACACTATCTATACTCCAGTTGGGGAAAGCAAAGTGACTCAGTAGGTGTGCTAGATAGCACTCTGGATAGAGTGCCAGGCCTGGAGTCAGCACTGGGCATGACTGAAAAACAAGGGAATATGAGATGGTATAGTAGATAGACTACTGAGACTGGAGTCAGGAAAACTCATCTTTCTGAGTTCAAATCTGATCTCAGACACTAGCTGTGTGATCCTGAGCAAGGCACTTAATTCTATTTGCCTCAGTTTCTTCATCTGGAAAATGAGTTGGAAAAGAAAATAACAAACCACTCTAGTGTTTTGTCAAGAAAACCCAAAATGGAGTCACAAAGACTTGGACAAAACTGAAAATGGACTACACTCTTGTTTGCATAGGTACATTCAGAGATGGTGAGTGGGGTACAAGGAGGGATATACTCAAGAGCCCTAGAGCCACTTCTATACCAATGCATTGTTCTCAGCAGTTTAACATGTTTTCTGGAATCCGCCATTAATAAGGGGCTACAACAGCACTGTTATGTGCTTATACTTCCTTGGGAAGTATACATACTTATTAAGTAAATATACTTATTTTATAAATTTTGTATAACTGTATATTAATGTTATAATATAAATAGCATTAATTATATAACAAATTTTATAAAATCATAAAATTAAAATATTTTCTCAGCTGAAATACTCTAGTAGACATTAATCTCATTCAAAGGCTCTTATGCTCTAGGTCAAAGAACCTGCTTTTTTTCCCCAGGACATAACACTGGACCTCCAGACTCTTTATTATTGCAGAGGCTGTCTCCCATGTCGAATATGTTTCTTCCTTTCTTTTGTCCCATAGAATCCCTAGCTTTCTTCAAAGTTCAAATAATCCACTCTTTCCAACAGAGTGCTTTTCCCAACCCCCCAGGTTGCCAGTGCTCTCCCTTTGGAAATCACTAGCAGAAGCTAGTGATTCCTTTTTGTCTCTACTCCTAGTGCTTAGCACACTTCTTAGCATACATAGTAAGAACTCAAAACACTTGTGCTGAATAAACAAACTTCAGGTTTGTCATTCTGATCACCTGATACTGCTATTAAATACAAGCATTTCACTTCTATCATTATTCAAAAATTTCTAGCAAAAACACCAAACACACTTGAATAGATTGATGCAATATTATACTTACAATCAGGCTTTCATTTTAATGATGATCCACTATAAGATACAGTTTTCTGGAGTGCAAGGCACCTAAGTTCAGGGATAATTTACACTCAAGCTCAAAACTGAAGAACCTCAGGATTCTGAAAATACTTCAAGGCATTATCTAGTCCAAACTGTTTCTGAAACAATATCCCTAACAAAGTGTTATCTGGACTTCTCATAAGGGAAGGAAGAATCATTACCCAAGGCAGTCCTTTTTTTTTGGGCAGCTCTGTTTGTTAAGTTCTCCCTTACTTTAATCTTATGCTGAAAACTCTTTCCGTAAAATCCTAATATATTTGAAATAAGAATTTGTCATTTATTTCAGGACTTAATTGTTCTCTTGTTTCACATCTGTTCGTTTTGTATTTTAAGCCAGGTGGAAATCTCCTGAAGGGCAGGGAGCAGGTCACCTGGCTCTATATCTTCAGGAAGGTCTAGTACAGTGCTGGGTATTTGAGAGTGGCTCAGTAAATACTTGTTAGATAGTTGGCAGGTTGACTGATAATGACTTTTGTATGCATGTATTACTTTGAGAAAAAATCTGTATTGAAATATTTTTTTAAAGGATAAATGAGGAAGCTACTATTTATATTCTCAAAGGATTACTTTAAGTAGTAGGCTTCCTAGTTCACCAAAATGTTGTACTACATATAATCAAATACTAATAGAGAAATTTCAAATTAACGAGGTCCTGCCATTTTAAGATCAATTAGATTTCAGGTAATACATCTCTAAAACAATAATATAATTCAATGAAAGAAATTTTTTATTTCCAAAATCTTACTGACAGCCAATTTTAAATCAGCACACCTCAACCACACAGGGCATACAAATCCTACATGTGTGTTGTCTCATCTATTAGACTGTGATGAGCTCTGTGAGAGCTGGGGGCTGTTTTTGCTTGTATCCCCAGTGCTTAGCACAGTGCCTGGCACATAGTAAGTGCTCAATAAGTGTTTGTGGATTCCCCTTGTTCTTCATGCTCCGTCTCCCACTTGGATGCCTCTACCCTGACTGTACACCATGCTTGGAATGCGTTCCTCATTCTTTATTGTTTCTTAGAATCCCTTTTTATCTTCACTCCTCAGATCAAATAATCCCTCCTTTCCTAAAGACCCAGCTGCTAGCAATACCCCCTCCATTACCTTGAATTTCTTTTTGTACAATTATATGTGTCCATATTATCTTTCCTAATAGAATGTAAGCTCTTTGTGGGCAGACACTATTTCCCTTGTGCCTGTAGCTCACAATGCCTAGTATGTGGTAAGAGTTTAAAACGTGCTTGTTGATTCTAAAGGACTCACGATGAAAAATGCTAGATGAGAGACAGAGACAGAGACAGAGAAACAGAGAGAGAGAGAGAGAGAGAGAAAGCATGAACTGAGTGTAGATACAATTTTTTCACTTTATTTTTCTTCTTTGAGGGGGAGGTTTGCATATGACTAATATGAAAATATATTTTGCATGACATCATATGTAAAATGGCTATCATATTACTTGCCTTCTCAATGGATGGAGAAGGGGAAAGGAGGGAATTTGGAAGCAAAAACAAAAAAGTTTTTAAAGTGTTTGTTGATTGAACCAGAACCTCTTTTCCCATTGAAATAAATGGGGGTTAGATTTCCAGACCAGCTCACAAAAGCCCATTTGATTCATAATGTATCTGAAACATAGTAGTAACATTTAAGAACTATTGTCACTTATATCTAGCTATTATTTATAGCACTTTCTATAGAAAAAATGTTTCATGAATTCCAGGTCAAGAGAACAAAAATATCTCTCTCCCTTTTCAGTGTCAGCTGTACCAAATTCACAGAAAGGTAAGGGGAATGTTCCAGGGAAGTAACTTGCTGATTTGATACCAACAAGGCAAAAAGGTACTTTCTAGGTCTGGGAATTAGGATGTTGCCCATAGGGTAGTAGGCATTTGGAAACCTTTATTCCACCAATCCTGTTTGAGGATATGGATTTTCATGAGGCAAGTATATGTTTGTATAAAAGGACTTTCCACATAGTGTTCTGGGAATTGCTCTATCATAAAGAAAATAATGAAATCAAATTGCTGAGACCCTAAGAAGAAGAGCTGGAAAATTTTCCAGACTAGCTGTACTGGTATAGTTGTTCTGTATTCTCTCTTTTGCATTCTTTCACTCCATGCTGGGACTGAACACATCACCCATCAGCCAGATGCAAGGCATCTACATGTCTGCTGCCTTCTCCAACATTTCACTGACTTCTTGGCTGACACCTTTCAAAGTAGAGAGTTAAAAGCTATGCTCTAAGAAAGCAGCCAAAAGAACTTTTTCCCCCTTTCCTACTTCTGCTTCTTTTACTGAATATTATCAAATATTATCATTTACAACCAATATTTATATTTTTCCATATCTAGAAAATCATTTCTTGACCTTGTCATGATTTCTCATCTCGAAAGCATCAACTTTCCAAGTGTTTCTGTAAATATCAGTGTAATTTTTCAATAAGAGAGATATTGATCTTATTTGTCCATTAGAAAAGGGGGCACAAAGAGAAAGAAATCTACTTCAAAACTCAGACTCTACTAATATTGTGTTCCAGAAGACCTAACATGGCTTTTTGTAAAGATAAAGCTTAAGAAAACATGTCTTTGCACAGTCTTCACATGAAAGATGCTAGCAAATATGTATGGGCAAACTTTATTTGAGGCATAAAAATATACATTGCACCCAATGGCTCACAAGTTAAGTTTTGGCTACTCTGACCAGGTTTAAAATGTGAAAGTCAGTCCGGGCTTCTGCCAGTCATACTGGTAATGTGTTAGATGCCATTAGTTTTTCCTGCCAAGTTTCAATCTTCTGTCTATGACAGGCTACAAGAGGGTTGTATTCACAGAGAAAGTAGGTGGCAGAAAAGGGTCAGGTGGGTTAACTATTTATGCCAGCCAGCATTTGGAAAGATCTGAAACTCAGAATAGCAACTATTTGTACATACATTCATAAGTGTTAAAGTGGAAAAATGCAATTCTTTGTTGAGAAATAAAAGATTTTTTAACAATTCACTTACACACATACTCACAAATGGCAGTCTTTATATATACAGTTAACCTCTTGGCCTCTCTCCATAGAGGTACTTCTACATTGCTCAGAGCATTGTCAATGATTTATGATGATAGTCAGATTTCCTCTCTTATCTTTTTGCTCATGAACTTTCAGAGTGATTCATCTAGCAGCATTCACAAATGCCCAAAAGACTGACTCATACAGCAGATGGCTTATCACATCAGTACCCTGGTCTAGAAGCCAAACCTGCTCTCTCACCCCCATCACACTCCTTCCCTGCTTTCCTCCCTCCCTAGTTACTGGCATCACCATTATCACCACTAATAAAGATTAATTACCTGAACCAAAGATTTAGAAATCACCTTGTGGGAGACGAGAACTATAAAGTCAGAGGAGGGGCTCATGATAAGATAGGAAACCTGTCTCACTGATGATAATCAATCAAAAAGTTTCTGCCTAAAAATAAAGTCAGGCAGCTTCAATAAAATGTTACCTACAGAATGAAATCAAATGGCCAATTTAATGTGCCTGTTCAGATGACCTGTAAGTCTATTGATTTGATGGTGTATTTTTCCCCCTTTTCCAAACGTCCATTCAGTTGAAGGAGCCAGTATGATAGGGCATTTACCTGGGAATGGAAAAACCTCAATTACATAAATAGTCTCAAGCTCATGACCCATCAAACTTTTTCTCAGAGCTGTTAAAAGGAAAGGGCATACATGGGAGAGGAAACTGCATGCGGGTAACTGAAGGTGAAAAAAAGAGTTGTAAGGGAATTGCCAACCCCCACCCTCTTGGACGGCATTCACTGATCACAACTCAGGTAAACTGAGGGGAGACTGGTAAGGTATGAACAAGATGGCGCTGGGAGGAAGGGTTCCGCCCGTTTTGCTCAAGGCTATTTTACCGGGCTTTTGGAGAACAAAGAATGGCCAAAATGTTTTTCTTTCTAGGAGCTACATGTCTGCCCTGGGCAGTCCTGTTCAAAGGTATATTACTTTCTTATAAGGGCAAAATAATTGCTGATAGGTTCACTTAGGGCTCTAGTGTCAGAAAAGACATAAAAGCACAACTCACTGCTTCAATAAACGGAGTTCTTACTATCTTGTCTCAAGCCTTGGTCATTGCTTACAGCTACACTCCACCAAGGCTTGCAGGCCTCTGCTGGTCAGATAAGGCCTGTGGGTCTGAGAGATCAGGCTCAGACTCCCGGGTCCCTAACAAAGAGCAACAAGATCTTGTAAGGAAAACATCAAGAAAACCTACAATGAGGGGAGGCTTGTGATGAATAATAAATTCCACTAAAAGGGACTTTAAAAACTATGTTGGGGTAAGAGTAAGATCTGAAAGGAAGGCCAATATCCTGCATTGACTGATGAGATTGGATGATAAAAATTTTCCCATTTTCCTTGTTTTTTGCTTGTTCTATGAAAGAGAATGATCTTCAGAATGTAGAGAACAGTGAAATTTGTTAAAAATTGAATTGAATTGAAACCCAAAGAAAAGAAGAGGGTAAGAGAACACCTGCTACGCTCAAATCCAAGTCACGTAGTCCCAAAGACTAAAGGAACTTCAGAGTGTAATTACTGAAGAGTATCAGGAACTTTTGAGAAACTGTCAAATAGAAGAAGTATCCAAAGCTGGAGGATAATAAATTCTGTTCTAATTTTCAAAATGAGATGGGGGAAGAGAATGTTACAAACTTACAAATAAGAGCCAAAGAATTTTACATCAATTCCTGATAAAGTTCTAGAAAGGATGTAAAAGGGATCATTTACAAGCACCCATAAAGTAGAAATAATAATCACCATGAGCCAGAATGGGTTCATGAATATAATAAGCCATAATGGATTTATGTCCTTTTCTAGCAAGACTATTACATTATTAAATCAGATTTATCTAGATTTCAACAAAGTTTTTGACAAGGCTCCTTACAATATGTTTGTGAACATGATGGGAAGATGTGAAACAAATAGTAGTACGGTGAGGTGGGTTCCAGAATGTTCTAACAAATTGGACCTATTGACTGACATCAACGAAGAGGGAGATCTCAAGTGGGCCTTCTCTTAAGAGCGCTATTCTTGTCCCTGTTCTGTTCAGCACTTTTATCAGTAACATCCCCGATGAAGGTCTTTATAGTACATTTGTCAAATGTGCAGATAGCATGAAATATGATTAAAGAATTAGGATTTTGAAAGATATTGTTAAGCAAGAAAATGGACAAAAATCAAAATTGAATTTAACAGGAACAAATGTCACATCCAACATTTATTTTTTAAAAAAAAAGTATGGAGGAGAAACTTGGCTAGAACACAGTTCAGTTGAAAAACTTCTAAGGGTCTTGGTGGATTGCAAACAAAATGAGTAGGGAATGTGATATGACCACTCTATTTAGCTGTTCAGTTTTCCAAATAAAGTGGTACTAATCTATGTTCAGATCTTTTTTGGAGAACTGTATTCAGATTTGAATACCTTAGCTTCAAAGGAGGGAGTGAGAAGATAAAAAGAATGAAGAGGATGACCAGGAGGTTGAGGGGAACTTGAAACCAGGGGATACAAGATACGAATGAAGGAACTAAGGTTGTTAAGACTGAGGAGAAATCCTATGATTCTTCTACTTTTCTCCTCCTTCTGTATTTCTTCTGTCTTTGTAGGCTTCAATTTCCAAAGAAAACTGTGATATTTTTGGTATTTATATAATATTTACTCTATTAAAAGTAAGCCATACAAAGAAAGCAAAATTTATCAGGTTGCTTTGCCAGTCCTCATATCAGCCTTATTTTTTTTCAGATGCTGAAGGTAACACAGGACAGGCATAGGTGTAAAACTTTATTTTAAAAATTATTTTTATTAGGGGAGAAGCCCAGATGGCAGAATACAAAGATACATATACTCTAGCGCTTTCTCAACAGCCCAAAAAATACCTGTAAAAAATGACTCTCAATTAATTCTAGAGCAGCAGAAACCACAGAACAACAGAGTGAAAGAGGTTTCCAGCAGAAGGTAACCTGCAAGGCCAATAGGAAAGGTCTATCTCACAGGGTGCTGAGTGGAGTGGAGCCCAGTCTTGGCCGTGCAGCACTGGGAGGAACAGAACATGAACAGACCTCCGGGGCAGAATTCCCAGCAGGGAGGGTCCCAGATCCCTCAACCCACAAGCAACAAAGAAAACTTCAAAGATCAGTGTGGGAGGGCTATCCTCACTGGACAAGAGGGGAGTGGGGTCCCCCCAGCACTGGCCCAAGGCAGTGGAAGAGGTGGCAGTAGCAAAGGTGGTAGTAGCAGCAGGTGGAAGGTATCTATGGAGCCACAGAAGCAGCCTGGGTCCATTGTCCAGGCAGCTCTGCTTAAAGCCTCTGGGGGAATTGAGCAACTAATCTGAACCTTGGCCCTCAATGGTAGCCCTGCTCTCACCCAAAGCCCCTGGGGGAATTGAGCAGCTGATCTGAATCTCAACCTTGAGCATGGTACTGGGAGGAGGGGGAGGAGAACTAGGACTCTCCTCTTGACAAAGGATTCAGAAGTCAAGTAACTGGCTGGGAAAATGCCCAAAAAAGGGGAAAAAAAAATAAGGCCAGAGAAGGTTTCTTTCTTGATGAACCAGTGTCTCCTTCCATCCTTTCAGATGAAGAAGAACAAGGCATACGTCAGAGGAAGTCAAGGATTCTGCATCCATTACCTCCAAAATGAATATGAAATGGGTTCAGGCTATAGAAGAGCTTTTCAAGCGAGCCAGCAGCTTGCTAAAGGAGAACCAAAAAAATGTTGAGGAAAATAATACCTTTAAAAATAGGTCAACTTAATTGTAAAAAGAGGTCCAAAAAGCCAACAAGGAGAAGAATGCTTTAAAAAGCAAAATTAGCCAAATGGAAAAGAAGGTTCAAAAGCTCACTGAACAAAATAGTTCTTTAAAAGAGAGAGTGGAGTTCAGGGAAGCTAATGACTATGAGAAAAACCAAGAAGTTACAAAACAAAACCAAAAGATTGAAAAAATAGAAGATAGTATGAAACATTTCACTGGAAAAACAACTGACCTGGAATATAGATCCAGGAGAGACAATTTAAAAATTATGGGACTACCTGAAAGCCATGATTAAAAAAGGGCCTAGACATTATCTTTCATGAAATTATCAGGAAAACTGCCCTGATATTCTAGAACAAGAGGGCAAAATAAATATTGAAAGAATCCACTGATCATCTCCTGAAAGAGACCCAAAAAGGGAAACTCCCAGGAATACTGTGGCCAAATTTCACAGGTCCCAGTTCAAGGAGAAAATATTGCAAGTAGTTAGAAAGAAACAATTCAAGTATTGTGGAAATAAAATCAGGATAATACAGGATCTGGCAGCTTCTACATTAAAGGATTGAAGGGCTTGGAACAGAATATTCCAGAAGTCAAAGGAACTGGGATTAAAATCAAGAATCACCTACTAAGCAAAATGGAGTATTTATTCCCTTGGTCATTCAATGATATAGGGGACTTTCAAGCCTTCACTATGAAAAGTCCAGAACTGAATAGAAAATTTGACTTTCAAACTCAAGAATCAAGAGAAGCATGAAAAGGTAAACAGGAAAGAGAAATCATAAAGGACTTTCTAACTTTCTAAAGCTGAACTGTTTACATTCCTACATGGAAAGATAGTATTTGCAAAATGACACATATATAGCCTGTATTGAATTGCTTGCCTTCTCAGTGGGGATTGGTAGGGAGTGAGGGAGGAAGAAAAGCTGGAATTCAAAGTATTAGAAATGAATGTTGAGAATTATTATTGCATATAACTGGGAAATAAGAAACATAGATAATGGGGTATAGAAATTTATCTTGCCCTACAAGAAAAGAGAAAAGAGGCAGATAAGGGAGGGGTATGATAGAAGGGAGGGTACATTGAGGGAAGGGGTAATCAGAATGCAAGGTATTATGGGGGGAGGGGAGAGATGGGGAGAAAAATTGGAACTCAAAATTTTGTGGAAATGAATGTTGAAATCTATAAATAAATAAAAATTTAAAAAATTATTTTTATTTTGCTAAATATTTCCCATTTTATATGTAAATTTTTTTAAGAATGTTTTTTAAATGTTGAGTTTCAAATTCTCTTCCTCCTGCTCCTCCTACTCCTCCCCACTCCTTGAGAAGGTAAGCAATTTGGTTTTGATTGTGAGGTCATGCAAAATGTATTCCTATATTAGCCATGTTGCAAAAGAAAACACAAAACTATAAAAATAAGGAAAGGTTTTTTTTAAGTATGCTTCAAACTGCTTTCAGAATTTATCTGTTTGTTCTCTAGCTGTGGACAGCATTTTTCATCAGAGGTCATTTGGAATTGTCTTGGTTCATCATCTTGATCAGAGCAGCTAGGTCTTTCAACAGATCATCCTTACGGTTGCTGTTACTATGTACAATGTTTTCCTGGTTCTTGAGTAGAACTTTCAAAGATTTCTAAAGGTAGGGAAATTAAAATTTCTACGAGAAAGAGCAGTAGAATTGAATAATAGAGAACTGGATCAGATATTCAATTTTACAATGTCAATTTTACAAAGCTGCTGACTCAAGGAATTGTCCGAAAATTATTTTTTCATAAAACAACACATTGCTTCTGTAGAACTGCTACCTCAGCTTGGTACAACTGGAACTGGCTTCTGCCAAAATTTCAGAAGCCTCAGGTGGAAATTTATTGGGGTTGGAGGAAGGAACGGAGAGGCATTGGAAGGGAATTCAAACCTACAGGGAAAACCAAAAGCAAATACAAAATAAGAATGCATTTCAGTCTATTGCTGAAATGCCTGCTGAAGGGATCAACACGATGATTTCAACAATCATTAAAGGGACACTGAATAAATTATTACCCCTTCCTCACATTTTTGCATTCAAAAACAGAATCAATTCACTCTGGTCCTAAGGCACAAAAAGTAGAGAAAATGATCTTGAAAACATGAATGAATACAACTGTACAATGGTTAGCCCTCATCTCCGGAATACTCTACCTCCTTATTTCTGCCTTCTGACTTACCCGTAAAATGTGGATAATACTACCTATCTTCCCAGGGTTCCCCGGCTTCTGCCAAACCACAGTTAAAATCCTATCTTCCATGAGAAGTCCTTCCCGGACAGCTCTTAATTCTCAATGCCCAGTCTCTCTTAATCCTAGTGCCTTCCTTTGGTTGATTATTATCGACTTATCCCATGTGTAGTGGGTACATATCTGTTTGCTTAGTATCTACCACATTAGATTATGAGCATCTTGAGGGCAGGGTGTGTCTTTTGTCTATGTAGCCCTAGTGCTTAGCATAGCTCTTGGCACATAACAGGTGCTTAAGAATTGTTTACTGATGATTTAATAATTCAATAAGTAGCGAGAATTTAATAAGTAAAGAGAATGTCATGAAACTTTTAAATTTATAGTTTGAAGGCACTAATAGCACTGAAAGGGATCCCAATGGTCATCTAATTCAATTTCTTTAGTGGAGATGAGAAATCGGTAACACAAATTCATGAGGTGACTCTCCCAGAGTACAGTAGAATGAATACTGGTTCGAGGTTCAGAGGCTTTGCAAAGTTCTAGCTACTGTTATAATTATTGTAGTGATGATGATGAACATGATGATAACAAGGATGACGGACCTAGCATCCAGGTCTACCAACATCCACTCTAGCACTCATTTGTGCCATCACAATATTGTCTTTCTTTATTTGTCTTTTGAAGTTATGGTGTAATAGACCATACTCAAAGAAATTCTTATGTCTAGGTGAAAAAAATGTCCTCATTACATTTGATATAAAAATGAAGGAGATATTTATTGTCTTTAGATAAGCTGAAGCCACTGGGTTGCTGTCTTGAGCCCCAATATATTCAGCTCACAGTGGATCTCAATGAAAATGTTTATTTCGAATAATCTCTCATTCTTAATCAGGTTAGGATCCACGCAAAATTTGGCCTTGGAATATTCAGATGAAAGATAAGAAATTTCAGAAGTTAACAGGTATTCTCTTAAGAAGTTTCTTCTCAGAGCTCAAAAAGAATTAACTATTGCCTAAAAACATTTTTTTCTTCTTTTCAGAAAAGATGTGTGTGTGTGTGTGTGTGTGTGTGTGTATGTGTCTGTATGTGTATGACTCAGCTCTTTTCAGAGATTTGAAATATCACATCTCAAGTTCTAGAAATTTTGCTAATTTTTGTTCATCCACATTTTCTATGATTATAGATTTAGAGCTAAAAAGGACTTCAAATATCCTTCAAAAGTCTACCCTTCTCACTTTCCAGATGAGAAAACTGAGGTCCGGTAAAGATAAGAGCCTTGGTCCGGTAAAGATAAGAGCCTTGCTCAGGGTCTAAAAAGTAGTAAACATGGAACTACTCTATATCATCAATCCCTCTATTAAATGGAAATCTAGGATAGTGGATAAATACTACATACTATCTGTAATCATAGGCCAAAGAAACTGAAAATATAATGGAAATGAAGGATTAATTTCAAATATAAAAATAGGGACAGGGTCTAGATTTGTGATATAAGGAAGTCCCAGATAGGAAAACTCCCCCTGCCAATACTGGCCAGCACATCCTTTATAACTTTTAGTCTTAATGCATTATTTAAAGCAGAGGTATGAAACACCAAATGTGTCCCATAACAGTCCACAGAAGAGCCTCAAAGTGGATTAAAGCATAATTGAGAAACAAATGACTAACTAAAGAAATATATAATGAAATATTTATACTGAAATGTGGTTTTCTAAGTCAGTGTGTGCTCACAGGAATCCTTAGGTATAATATAGTGATCACCGTTTCTGTTTGAATGTGCTGTGACTAATCTAGAACACTGAGAGGCTAAGTTACTTGCCTAGGGTCACATAGTTATGACTATGATACATATTAAGGTAGAGGCAGGAATCAAACCTGAATCTTCCTGTTTCTGAAGCCAACTTCTTCTCCACTATGCCACACTGCCAAATTAACAGACAATAATAAGAAGACAAAACAAAAAGAAATACTTGAATCATAGAGGGAAGAGCAAGGAGGGGGAATCTGATAAGAAATAAATGAAATGCCAAAAAGGGAAAAAAATCTGGGTAAATTTATAAGTAAATCCCATCAAATGAGTAAATGAGTATAAAAAGTATAAAAACAAATAGTATAAAGAATATAGAGTATAATACAAGCAAATAATGTTTATGATTATCAAAAATATGTTCTCAATCATATGAAAACTTCTCTTATGAGTCAAATACTATTGTGCTGCAAGCCAGGAAGAAATAGAATAAAGAAAGAGAACTACAGAGAAATCTACTAATTAATACTGATCTTTTTCTTAGAATAAAGTTAGAAAAAATCTAATAGGAATAGATCTAGAAAAATTTTTATTTATTTGAAAGAATATTAGGCTTGGCTAGTACTCTTGTTATGCTTCCGATATATCTAGTATTAGTTAGAACTAAATATGTGATTACTATAGCAATAGTACAAGAGATGAATTAAAGGTACAGCTATTTCAAGAAGAGACAAAGTGATCCTCTTAGTAGATACCATCACCACAATTGTCATTGTTATTGCTAACATACTTATACATAGTACTTCCATGTTGCAAAACTGCAGCATATTTTGTAAAAAACTTATTAGCAAAACGGAAAGTATTAAGCAATAATTTCACTCTAAAGCCTTTTCCGTAATTCTTAGAAAAGACCTTGGGAAAGGTAGGCAACAGGTGGAGGACAACAGGCTAGTAAATGGGTTGGAAAATAAATTGAGGGTGATGTTTAACCTTTTAGCAAAGGGTAACGATTGCCATGAGCAGCTAGGTGACACAGTGGATAGATTGCTAGACCTGGAGTAAGGAAGACAGAATTCAAATTTATCCTCAGACACTTACTAGCTATGTAACCCTAGGAAAATCACGTACCCCTGTATGCCTCAGTTTCCTTATATATAAAATGAATTGGAAAAGGAATAGCAAATTACTCTAGGATCTTTGCCAAGAAAACCCTAAAATGAGTCACAAAGAGTTGGACACAACTAGAAATGACTAAACAATAACAAACTATTGTCATAGACTTTCCCTAACCCAGAAGTTATTAGCTTTAGGACACTATTCCATAGAAAGGAGGAACCCAGACCAACTTTCGATTCAGAAAAGATTCACCATTGATTGATTGCTAAATCTTCCATTGAACTTACAGGGGAATAGTCTAGGAATGGGATGGCTACTTTTTACTTAGCAAATCCAGAATGCTAATCCAAAATGTATTTTTACATACAATACATACATTTTTTCTTACCTGAAATCACCATGGAACAGAAACTCATATAAGAAGCCATAGGAGATTGTCAGTTTAGACCTCTTTCTCCTTCTCTCTCTCTAAGGTAGAAATGGCTTAGATATTGATTAATGTTAAATGAAACAAAATTGTTGTTGGCAGAGGTAAGCCTAAAATTGCGCTGTGATATTAATATTTTTTATTTGACATGACCAAATTTGATTTATAAAAGGAATCCAAGTATACTTACACACTTGGAGTACAAGTAGCATTTTAATCAGAGAAAGCACACACATACCCTACAGCATGATTCTATCAATAGGTGAAGAAAAAGCATCAGATAAAAAAACAAGACTATGTTTTGTAAAAAAGCCAATATAAAGCAAAAACATGGGAAAATATTCTTTGAATACGATCATAAATATGTCTTTAAAACCAAGGAGTAGCATTATTTGTAATGGATGAACACTGAAAGTTTTCCTAGTAAGTAGAAAGGTAAAGCAATAATGTCTCATTTTCTTAGTATTATTTGAGAGCACTAAATTTAGTTAGTACTCTTGCCATAGCTGTAATATTACTATTACTATTAGTTATAGCTACACGTACGCTAGTTAAAACAATCACACAAGAAGGGGAAAATAAGGGCATACACATCAAAAAGACAAAACCATCTCTTTAGCAGATGACACAAAATAATAGTAACAGACATTTATATAGCACTTCAAGGTTTGCAAGGTGCTTTACATATTCTCATTTACATCATCTCACTTGATTTGATTCCCATAGCAACCTTCCGAGATAGAATTTATATAATGCTTTAAGGTTTCAAATTACTTAACTAAATGAGGTATTTAGAAGCTCATAAAAAGCTTTAATGGTACTGGAGCTTGAAATAATTTATTTAGCTAAGGTTTATTGATGAGGAAGAGGATTGGGATGAGGATGATTGTTAATAATCATCATAAATAATAAACTGGATTACATTCTCCTAATAGTTCAACTGAGTGAAAAGTTGAGTGCCTACTATAAGAGATAGATGTCAGGGACATAAAAGCTAAGAGCTCAAAGAGTTTATGTTCTACTAAGAGAGAAGGAATGGCAGGGGTAAGGGAGGATACAATATACATATAGAATAGTATGGAGAGTGCAGAGAGCACAAGAAAGACACAGTATTCTGGCAATAACTAGGGGAAAGAAAAATACTTTTATCTTGAGAGATTGGGGAAGGTAATATGAGCTAAACCTTGAAAGAAGAAGGGGATTCTAGAAGGTAGAAATTAATAAACTTAAAAATTTTAATGTTATCTAAATGTCAGTTGTTGAGGTTATTTTGAGTGCTGTTAAGAGCTTGTTGTTGGCTGAAACACAGAGTTTATGAAAGGGAATCATGTGAAGGAAAGGCTGGAGGACTTTGTATTTTATCCTAGAGGCAAGAGGAAGTCACTGTAGATCTGAGGATAGAGAAAGAAAGAAGAAAGGAAACAAACATTTATTAAGTGCCTTTTATGTTCCATGCACCTGTGCTAAAAGCTTTACAAATATTTCGTTTGATATTCATAACTCCAACAGGTGCTATTAATGCCTCTCTCTTACAGTTGATGAAATTGAGACTAAGAGATGTTAAATGACTTCCCCAGAGTTACACAGCTGGTAAGTGTTTGAGTACAAATTAGAACTCAGGTCTTCCTGGGTCCAAGTCCAGCATTTTATCTGTTGTGTCACATAGCTGCCTAGCTTTATATAGTAAGAGCTTTATATTGGGGAAATTATTTTGGTAGCTCTGTGAAGGATAGATTTGGGAAGGGAAGACACTTGAGGGAGGAAGACCAATTAAGAACCTATTAAAATAGCTGAGTTTAGAGGTGATGAGATTTTAAAAGGTGATGGCTCCAAGAGTAGAAAGAAGGGGCTGGAAGTAATAGCTGTTGTGGATGTAGAACTGACAGTACTTATCAACTTGTTGGACAGTTATGAGAGATAAATAGGAGCGAAGACTCAAAGATGTACGAAGTTGCAAACTTGAATGACTAAGAAGACAATGGTAGTCCCCTCAATAGAGGTTAAAAAAAGAGTAAGTTTAGGAGGAAAGAAGATGAGATTTGTTATGGACATGTGGAGTTTGAGAGGTCATAGGACATCCAAAAGGAGATGTCTAGCAGGAAGTTAGAGAGTACAGAAGAAAAATGAGGGCTTAAAATAGAGAGATATGACACTATGCAACTTAATTAACCTCATGCCTCAGTTTCCTCACCTATAAAATCAGGATGATAGCACCTCACAGGGTTGTTGTGAGGATAAAATGAGATATTTATAAAACACTTTGCAAACCTTAAAAGCACTATAGAAAGTTATCATCATTATCATCACTCAAGACAAACTCTAAGAACTCTCACATAGGAAATGAGAGATGAATGATGGGCCAGAAAAACAACAGTCAGACAGTTAAGGAGAAGGAGTAGGAGAGAAGTCAAAAAAGGCAGGACCATCCAAAAGGTAGAAGTGGTCAATTGTGTTTGAAAGCTGAAGAAAGTTTAAAGGGAATGAGGACTGAGAAAAAATACCACTAGGTTTTAGAGTATAGAGATCAGTGATGAGCTTTAAGAGACCAGTTGAGTAGGATGGTGGGGCCTGGTTGTGGTTTGTTCTTCATTCTCCAAGAGGACCATGACATCAGGGAGATGATGCCATGACTTGCAAGTGAACTGGATTTCAGTGAGGGAGGGCTGTGGAAAGTCACAAGCCTCACTTTCTCCCCTATTTGGGTTCAGTGACCAGATACAGATCAAGACAACTGGAGATGGTCCAAGATACAGTGGGAGACCTTGGTCTTTTTAAGCTAAAAGTCTATTGGACATCTCACATTGACTAAGGCAACACCTATTCGGTGATTAGGGCTGTTTAAAAACTGAGCCAATGAATGGCCCCTTTCTGTCACCTTCAAAGGTCTGAGGAATGGCTGGGTAGTAAGACAGAGGAAGCAATGACTTTAGTAACTAGTGAAAGGGAACAGCTGGGTCCAAGTCTGGCCTCAGACACATAGTAGTGGGCAAATAACTTAATTCAACTTGCCTCAGTTTCCTCATCTGTAAAATGAACTGGAAGAGGAAATGGCAAACAACTTGAGTAACTCTGGCAAGAAAATTTCAAATGGGGTCACAAAGAGTCAGGTACAACTCAACAACAACCACAACAAAACCTAATGAAAGGGAAGATTTTTTAAAAAATAAAAGTTATCAAGAAATAGACAGGTAGACCAGTGGAACAGGTTAGATACTCAAGACACAATTAATAAAGTGGTCTATTATTTGATAAACTCAAGGACTCCAGTTTCTGGGATAAGAATTCACTCTTTGACAAAAATTGCTGGGAAAACTGGATAACAGTGTAGTGGAAACTGGGCGTAGACCAATGCCTGACACCATATATAAGAATAAAGTCCAAATGGATACATGAGTTACGTATAAAGATTGATACTATCAAAATTTAGAGGAGCAAAGAATAGTATATTTGTCAGATTTATAGAGAATGGAGAAATTTATGACCAAACAAGAGACAGAGAACATTACAAAGTGCAAAATGGATAATTTTGATTATATTAAAATGAAAAGGTTTTGCACAAACCCAGTGCAGTCAAGATTATGAGGGAAGCAATGGGAAAGCATTTTTGCAACTGGTATCTGTGATAAGGGCCTCATTTCTAAAATATAGAGAGAACTGAGTCAAATTTACAAGAATACAAGTCATTCCCCAATTGATAAATGGTCACAGGATATGAACAGGCAGTTTTTAGAGGAAGAAATTAAAGCTATCTATATGGAAAAATGCTCTAAATCACTATTGATTAGAGAGATGAAAATCAAAACAACTCTGAGTAACCACATCACACCTATCAGCTTGGTTAACATGACAGAACAGGAAGATGATAAATGTTAGAGAAGATGTGGAACAGTTGGAATACTAATTCATTGTTGGTGGAGCTGTGAGCTGATCCAACCATTCTGGAGAGCAATGTGGAACTATGCCCAAAGGGCTGCAAAAATATGCACACCCTTTGACCCATCAATATTACTTCTAGGACTGTATCTCAAAGAGATCATAAAACTGGGAAAGGGTACCACATGTAAGAAAATATTTATAGCAGCTTTGTAGTGGCCAAGAACTGGAAATCAAGGGGATGCCCATCAATTGAGGAATGGCTGAAGTTGTGGTATATGAATGTAATGGAATGCTATTGTACTATAAGAAATGATGAAGACTTCAGGAAGACCTAGAAGGCCTTACATGAACTGATGCTGAGTGAAAGGAATGGAACCAGGAGAACTTTGTACACAATAACAACTACAATGTGTGAGAAATTTTTCTGGTGGACTTAGCCCTTCACAGTATTGCAAAGATCTAAAACATTCCCAATGGTCTCATGTCAAAATGCCTAAGAACTATGGAATTGGATTGCAGAATGTTATATTTTGGTTTTTTGTCATGGTTTCTCCCATTCATTTTAATTCTTCTACACAATGTGACTAAGGGGAAAATGTATTTAATAAGAATGTATGTGTAGAACCCATATAAGATTGCACGCTGTCTTGAGGAGGGAGCAGGGAGGAAGGGGAGATGGAGGGGGAGAAAATCTAAGACTTATGGAAGTGATTGTATAAAACTGAAAACAAATAAATCAAAGGAAAATAAATAAATAAATAAAAGCCATCTGAATATGTTTTAGGGTAGTGAAGAACCAGGAGATATAAAAGATGAAATGTGTGGGTGAATAAACATATATGTGTAAGAGAGAGAGAGAGAGAGGCAGACAGACAAAGAGAGACAGACAGACAGTGACAGAGAGAGACAGAGACACGGAGCTAGAGAGACAGAGAGAACATACATGATAGGGACAAGTTTCCAAACGTTATGAAACAGATCATGTCAAGGGTATAGGTAGGAACAGGTGCTAGCACTGGTCCAGGGTTCACTTTATCCTACCAGAGTGGAGAAAAGAATAATAATAACGATGACAGAGACTAGATTCTAAGTGCATACATTCAGAGGTAGAAGTGAGCCATCTAGTCCAACCGCCCCATTTTACAGAGGAGGAAAATGAGGCCGAGAAAAGCTGAATGACTTTCCCAAAATCACAAAGCTAAGGATTTGAACCAAGTTCCCCTAACTCCATTGTACCATGCTGCTTCATGAGCTGAATTACAAAACACAGCTTTGCTATAATTTAAGGATGTTCTAGTTAGTATAGTTATGAAATATATGCTTTAAAGATCTTCTTATTCTTTAATAGTTTGTTGTCTAAGCTACTAGTGGCATCAAATAGCTAAGTACCAATATTTGTGGTCTCTGTATCTCAACCAATCCTTTCTCTACGCCTCCTAGAATATAAAGCAAAGACCAGTGAAGAAGAGGTTTTTGGTGGGTTCTCCCTTCCCCTTTAAAATTACCTCTCATAAGGGAAGAGCCAAGATGGCAGAGTAGAAAGATGCAATACTCTAGCTCTTCCCTCACAGCCCATAAAATACCTGTAAAAAATTAGTCTCAACAAATTCTAGAGCAGCAGAAGTTGCAGAAAGACAGACTGAAAGAGATTCTCAGCCCAAGGCAGCCTGAAAGGCCAAGAGGAAAGGTCTATTGCATGGGACATGGAGCGGAACGCAGCCAAGCCTTGGTTGTGCAGCACCTGGAGGAGTAGGGCCAACTGGAACAGGGCTAGAGCAGGCCTCCAGGGTGAAATCCCCAGCAGCAGCGCTGTTCTCAGATCCCTCAGCCTACAAGTGCCAAAGGCAGCTTCAAAGGTCAGTGAGATAGCTTTTTTACCTGGGTCACAAGGGAGCAGGGTCCTCCCCCAACGCCAGTCCCAGGTTGTGGCAGCAGCAGTGACAGCAGTAATGTCCATTTGTGGAGCCCTCAGTCTAAATCCCATGGGGGAATTGAGCAGCTGATCTGAATCTCAGCTGGGAACCCACCAGGAGTAAACTCCTCTCCCTTGATTGTGCCACCCTGGAGGAACTAAGAACTTTCATTTCAACAGAGTATACTCTCCTCTTGACAAAGGATTCAAAAATCAAGTAACTGGCTAGGAAAATGCCCCAAAAAGGGGGAAAAAATAAGACTATAGAAGGTTACTTGCTTAGTGAACAGGTATTTTCTTCATACTTTTGGATGAGGAAGAACAATCCAAATTGTCAGAAGAAGTCAAGGTTTCTGCATCTAGTATCTCAAAATAAATATGCAATGGTCACAGATCATAGAAGAGCTTGAAAAGTGAGTCAACACTTTGTTAAAGGAGACCCAAAAAAATGTTGAAGAAAATACACCTTTAAAAATATGCAAAAGAGGGCCAAAAAGTCAATGAGGAGAAGAATGCTCTAAAAAGCAGAATTAGCCAAAGGGAAAAGGAGGTTCAAAAGTTCACTGAAGAAAATAGTTCTTTAAAAATAACAATGAAGCAGATGGAAGATATTGACTTTATGAGAAACCAAGAAATTACAAAATAAAACCAAAATAATTAAAAAATGAAAGATAACATGAAATATCTCATTGGAAAAACAACTGACTTGGAAAACAGATCCAGGGGGGACAATTTAAAACTTATGGAACTACCTGAAAGCCATGATCAAAAAAAGCACTTAGGTGTCATTTTTCATGAAATTATCAAAGAAAATTGATATTCTAGAATCAGAGGGCAAAATAAATATTGAAAGAATCCACTGATCATCTCCTGAAAGACAGCCAAAAAAGAGAAACTCCTAGGAATATTGTAGCCAAATACCAGACTTCTCAAGTCAAGGAGAAAATATTGCAAGCATCTAGAAAGAAGCAATTCCAGTATTGTGGAAATACATCAGGATAACACAAGATCTAGCAGCTTCCACATTAAGGGATCCAAGGGCTTGGAATATGATATTTCAGAAGTCAAAGGAGGGAGCCAAGATGGCGGAGTAGAAAGACTCACCTATGCTAGGTCCGAACCCACAGCCCATAGATTTC
>CM053773.1:111352897-111369966 GCA_028658325.1 Potorous gilbertii
TCTTGTGAAAATGAATGTAAAAAGTTAAATAAATGTATTTAAAAAAAAAAAAAAAGAAAAAAGAAACAAAAAAAAAAAAAAGAAGTCAAAGGAACTAGGATTAAAACCAAGAATCACCTGCCCAGAAAAACTGAGTATAATATTTCAGGAGGAAAAAACAGGGATTCAATGAAATAGAGGACTTTAAAGCATTCTTGATGAAAAGACCAGAACTGAATAGAAAATTTGACTTTCAAACACAAGAATCAAGAGAGGCATGAAAAGGTAAACAGGAAAGACAAATCATGAAGGACTTTCTAAAGCTGAACTGTTTACATTCCTACATGAAAAGATAATATTTGTAACTCTTGAGATGTCTATCAATATTTGGGTAGTTGGAGGGATTACAGACACACACACACACACACACACACACACATACACCTCTACATATACAGATACAGAGAGCACAGGGTGAGATAAATAAGAAGGGATGACATCTGAAAAAAATAAAATTAAGGGTTGAGAGAGGAATATATTGGGAGAAGAAAGGGAAAAATAGAAGGGGGCAAATAATCTCTCATAAAAGAGGCAAGAAAAAGCTTTTCCAAAGAAGGAGAAAAGGGAGGAGGTGAGAGGGAAAAAGTGAAGCTTACTCTCTTCACATTTGGCTTAAAGAGGGAATAAAAGGCACACTGAATTGGGTGTGAAAATCTATCTTACACTACAGGAAAGTAGGGGAGAAGCGGACAAGTGGGGTGGCAGGATGATAGGAGGGCGTAATGAGAAGTAAATATTTTTGGGGTGGCACAAGGTCAAAAGAGAGAATAGAATAAATGGGGGGCAGGATAAGACGGAGGGAAATATAGTTAGTTTTACACAACATGACTATTATGGAAGCCTTGCAAAACTATACGTGCATGGCCTATGCTGAATTACTTGCCTTCTCAGTGGGGATGGGAAGGGGAGGGAGGGGAGGGAGATAAGTTGGAACTCAAAGTTATAGGAACGAATGTTGAGAATTGTTTTTGCATCCAACTAGGAAATAAGAAATACAGAAATCAATTTTGCCCTATAAGAAAAGAGAGAAGATGAGGATAAGGGAAGGGAGGGGTGTGATAGAAGGGAGGTCATATTGAGGGAAGGAGTAATCAGAATGCAAGGTGTTATGGGGTGAGGGGAGGGGGAAGATGGGGAGAAAATTTGGAACTCAAAATTTTGTGGAAATGAATGTTGAAAACTAAAAATAAGTAAATAAACATTAAAAAATTAACTCTCATATATAATTAGTTAAATAATCTATAAATTTTAGTAGTCTTGGGGGAAAGAACTGTAAACCATTTGTTTACTAACACAATGAACATAATGAATTGATTTTGGATGTTCTCTCTCACTTTACAATGACAGGCTAACTAAATGAATCCAACACTAATTACCAAAATCTCAAACTGTATAAAAACATTAGACAGAGCACAAGAACTTTCAATGATCTCTATAACATTCATTTCCAATGGTAATATACTATTTACCATGACATCAGTTTAATATAAGCTTTTAACCGAAAATATGAAACCATATTTCAGTGAAATATAATTGTCATCATTAAGATCAAGAACATACTGTTCATTCTCTCTCATCGTTCTGATGTTCACAGTCATAATAACCACTCATTGGAAACACAGTTCAGCTTGTCCTCCTTCTAAGGGGCACTTAAACAATCTCATTCTCAGGAGGTCTAGGTAACAGGACCGACAGTAAGTTCTAGTTCAACTACTTGCAAATCAGTCAAAACTGAGCCATGCATAATTATGTTCATCCTTTTTCTCTATCTTATCACTCTCACTACCAGTAAGTGCTTCATTTACAAATACCAATCTCTCCTGGGCTCCAGAAAGTACACTCATAATTCAGAACTTAATCCCCCTGCCTTTATTGACTAGAGCGACTGTAAAAGAACACAAGCATCAGAACAGAGACATTTACAACCCATTTAAAAAGGAGTGGTAGGCTTGGGCTCTCTATCCCCGGTGTGTTCTGTAGAGATGTTCAACTTACTAGAAGAATAAATGAATTCGCTTAGGTCCAAAAGGTCCTATTCAGTAGGATAAACAATGATCTGAATATTATAAAAACCAAAAAACTTTGTAAAGTCAGAGAACCAATTCCATGAGGTAAATTCCATCATCACCATCATCTAAAAGCCCCCATTAAGTGTAGAACTGCTCATTTTACTGAGCAATTTGCACTGCTGGTTATGGTAACTAGGAAAGTTAGCAACATTGTCAAAAGCAACTATGCAAATATAAAGTAAAAATTAACAGAAAAAGGCAGTGTTGTTCGGAAAGGAGAAAGATATCAGAGGGGGAAAAGAAATGTAGCAGGCAGAAGGTATTAAAGGAAACTGACAGAAAAATACATGAGGCAGCAGGGTGGCATTTTTGACTTGGTGACAAAAATTTTAAAATCAAATTTACTCTTGATTCATACTAGTTGTTTAAGTTGGAACAAGTCACTCTTTCTGTGTAAAACAGGGATAATAACAGTACCTACATCCCACAATTTTTGAAAATAAAACCAAATAATATTTCTGAAGTACTTTGTAAACTGTAAAGCACTTTATAAATGCTAGCAACAGTTATTGTTATTATATCAGGATATCATATAAGCAGTTTCAAGAACATATCAATCTAATCAAGATATATCAGTAACTAATGTTTACAAGACCAAAAGCCACTCTACAATAAAGAAAGAATCAAAGGACATGAAGAAATAGCTCTTTAAAAAAGAATATCAAAATATCAGTTGGTTAGTTGATGGGTTCTGTTGATGTCCTTTGGTAACATCACTTATGCTAGAGTTAAGTTTCAATCTGCCTGACTGCAGCTGATCAGCCCAATGCAAGCTCCGAATGATCTACCACAGATTGGGCACAAATAGTCTATGTGAACATTTGGGGTGGATTCTCTAAATTTGTGCATCCTATGTTTACTTTGTGTTGTCTCAAATCAAATCACTATTTCTGATGTGGGCACACCATGCTGAGTGGTCCTGTGGCAGTGTCTCCTCTGTTGCACAATCAAATTCCAAGTTCTTGAGAGAGACCTTGAGAGTGTCCTTGTATCACTTCTGACCACCATGTGAGTTCCCCATAAAATAGTGTTTTTGGCAAGCATACATTTTGCATTCGAACAACATGGCCAGTCCATTGGAGTTGCGCTCTCTGAAGCAGAGTCTGAATGCTTGACAGTTTAGTTCGAGTAAGGACCTCAGTGTCTGGTACCTTATCTTGCCAGGTGATCTTCAGAATCTTCGTAAGACAATTCAAACTGGAAGTGATTCAGTTTCCTAGCATGACACTGGTAGACTGTCCATGTTTCACAAGCATTCAACAAAGAGGTCAATACAATGGCTCTGTAAGACCATCAGTTTGGTAGTCAGTCTAATACCTCTTCTCTCTCATACTTTCCTTCAGAGACTCCTAAACACTGAGCTAGCTCTGATAATGTGTGTGTCAATCTTATTATCAATATGTACATCCCTGAAAAGTATACCACCAAGGTAAGTGAATTTATCCACAGCATTCAAAACATCTCCATTTGCTGTAACCAATGGTTCCAAGTATGGATGGTGTGGTGGTAAGCTGATGGAGCACCTGTGTTTTCTTGGTGTGAATTGTTAGACCAAAATTAGCACAAGTAGAAGAAAATTGATCCATACTTTGTTGCAGCTCAGGTTCAGAGGCTGCATTGAGTGTGTAATCATTTGCAAACAGAAAATCATGCACCAACACTCCCTTTGCTTTGCTCTAGGCTTATAGTCTTTTCAAGTTGAAGAATTTACCATCGATACAGTAGCTGACCTTGATGCCATGGTCATCCTCCTTGAAAGCATTTGATAACATGGCTGAAAACACCATGTTAAAAATCAGGGGAGCACACACAGCCCTGTTTCACTCCATTGGTGATGGGGAAGGCACGAGAGCATTGTCTAAATAATGGAAGTATGCCATCTCCAAGGAATTCATCGTTTTAAAGTAAGTCCCCAAATATACTAGACTATTTATATCAGCAATTATGTGGTAGCAAAGAACTAATGACCAAAGTAGATGCTCATCAACTGCAGAATAGTTAAATTGCAGTAAGTGGACATAATGGAATGTTATTGTACAATAAGAATGTCATCATGCAATAAGTAATTAGCAAGCACGATGAATACACAGAAGCATGGAAAGAATTAAATGAACTGATATAGATTGAAGTAAACAGAGTCAGGAAAAAATGTTACACAATGTCTATGCCAACATAAATAGAGAGAAAACCACAAAACAATTAAAGGTAAATGTTGTAAAATTACAAAGAACAAGCATGTCCTCAAAGAATAGATATGAAAATATACTTTGCAGAGGTGAGACTTTCATGAGTGTGGCAAACAATACATATATTTTCAGACTTTTTCAATGCATTGAGTTTTTTCTTCGTCCTTTCATTTTCTTTAAAATATTATTTATTATTGGGGGATATGGGGTGTTCAGGTAGGACTAGTACCTCTGATGTAAGGGATTGCTGAGCTCTTTTCAGAGTTGCTCATCCATCTAACCACAATCTGAGAGAGAATAAAGCACAGATCTTTTAAACTGCTGCTCCTTCAAAATAAAAGAAATCCTTGTGTTTTTGAAAAGTTTTTATTTGATATTCATTCTTACAAGTTAGTGATGTGTCAAAGCACAAAAATTATAGAACTGTTTCAATAAAAAAACTCTGTTTATTATTTTCCTTTAAAATGTTAGCAATTAATTTGAAGTTCACCATAACCTTTAAAGGAATTTATCTTGATTTATATCACATAGGAAGATGAAGATCTTTCTCAGGTTCTAGGCAAGATATCTCAACTCTTTTCTTTAAGTACAAAAATTAATTTACAATGAAATCTCTCAATTCCAACCTCAGTCTGGCTGTTGTCCCACTTGCAGAATGTTAATTCAGTGCAGAAAAACATGGATCACATAAGATGCAAAGGTATGTAAGAACAGATTGTAATCCAAACAAGGCAGAGAGAATGCCTATATCTCTGAGTTCAAGGAATTATGAAAGCATTGAAGTAAGCAGTAACAACACTACCCATTTATTTGGTTTGTGCTAATTTACCTGGGTGATACTTCTGATTCAAAACAAAGGCATCCTCATTCAGGTATCTATCTAGCCTAAGGCTGAGTTGAAAAAGGTCCTGAGTGCAGCCTGAACCAGATTAAAATGTAATTGGGAAATGTTTAACAAACTAAATTAAAATACAATACAACATAGATAATACTGATATGTGGTTTTCTAAATCAAAATGCCAATATAGGGATCCATTTATCTTTGAGTTTGACATTACCGGTTGCCATAAGATTTCTTCAGTCAATAAAGTATTTATTAAATACATCCTATGCACTTACTGTGCTTGATCTGGAATAAAAATACAAAAGCGAGAAAGTGACTTCCCTCAAGGAGCTTGGGAGATATAATAACATAATGACATAAATAAATACAAGATACAGACAAAATAAGTAGAAAAATGTTAAAGAAGATAGACTAAGAACTGGGAGAATCAGGTACATTTTATAGAACATTGTAATGGAGCTGAGCCTTGAAGATAACTGAGGACTTGAAGGGGCAGAAAAGAGGAGAACAGAGGACAAAACAGGCACTCTTCCTTTTTTTCCTTTCTTACTCACTTAGCCTTCCTTCTGCACAGCCCATATTTGTTTCTATTAAGGGCCTGAGAAGCATCAGTAGAACAGAGGCAATGTTCACACTTCCAATTCACTTTTAATTATAGAAAACAGTTGGCAAAATATCAAAACCCTGTGTACAATTTTTCTTGGCTCCAACGGGAGCGTAGAGATTTACCAGGGGGAGAGAAATAACATGGAAAGACAATAAAGTTTGAGAATTGTGACAACCCAGAAAAAAGGAAAGAGAAGCAACAATGAAGGTAGGGAAAGACAACAAATAGACACTTTCCAGCTGGCACTTTGCCTCAGATCTAAGGCTACCATGTGAGACATCCACTGTGGGCCACTTCCTGATTCATTCAAATAAGTTTTCATTGAGCTTTAAAGCCTGAGCAGAATTTCTAGCGTTTTCTGATAAGACAGAGAATTTCATTATTCAATGTTGTTGTTATTTGTGGTGGGAACAGTGACTCTCTCAACCTGACTTAGATTCATAATCCAGAATACAGGGCTTCAGATGACCAGTCAGTCAACAGGACTGCTGGGGAGAGTGCTGGACATGCAATCAGGAAGAAATGAATTCAAATCCTTCCTCACACACATTGTGTGATGCTGGACAAGTCAGTTAATTACTGTCCACTTCAGTGTCCTCATTAGTACAATGGGGGAAATAAAAGCACTTTAAATCCTAGGGGTATTGTGAGGATAAAATGAGGTAACAATGTAAAGCTCTTGGCAAATTTTAAAGCACTATTTATATTCTGGCTATTATTATTAACAAGCATTTATTAAGTAACTACCTTGTTCTAGGCACTATACTAAAAGTTGGGCATACAAACAGAGACAAAAAGTGTCCCTGACTTCAAGGAGCTCAGTCTAATGGGGAAGACAAAAGAGAAGAGGGAAGGAAGGAAGGAAGGAAGGAAGGAAGGAAGGAAGGAAGGAAGGAAGGAAGGAAGGAAGGAAGGAAGGAAGGAAGGAAGGAAGGAAAAAAGGAAGGAAGGAAGGAAGGAAAAAAGGAAGGAAAGAAGGAAGGAAGGAAAAAAGGAAGGAAGGGATGGAGGGAGAGAAGAAGGAAGAAAGGAAGGAAGGAAGGGATGGAGGGAGAGAAGAAGGAAGAAAGGAAGGAGGGAGGAAGAAAGAGAGAGGAGAAAAGAAGGAAGAGGAACAAAGAAGGGAGGGAGAGAGGCCTTATTAAGCGCCCACTCTGTGCCAGGCAGTGCACCAAAGCACTTTCTATAAACATTACCTCACTGGAGCCTCAACTCTAGGAGGTAGCTGCCATGATTATCACCGTTTACAGCTGAGGACACTGAGACAGTTTAAGTGAATTACCTAGGATTACAGAGCTTTAAGTGTCAGGGCCTGCCCAGAGTTAGGCTTTATTGGGAACCCCAAGTTCCATGACTTACCTTCAAGTTAAACAATAGCCATCAGTCAAGATAGCTGAACAAATAATTGTATGCGAACATAATGAAATAATATTGTCATAAGAAATAATGAATTTGAAGACAGAGAAACTTATATGAAGTGAACAGAACCTGTAAAACAATATACAAGATGTTACAATAATGTAAATAGAAAGAACAACTAAAAACACAAACTGAACACTGCGTAATTATAATAACAAAGAAGCCTGGCCCCAGAGAAGAAAGGAAGAAAAATGCATCTCCCTCCCTTATTTGCAGCACTGAGAAAGATGGGTTGGAACGTTACATATACTGTCAGACTTGATTGATGTTTTGATTAATTTTCTGAACCTCTTATCTCTCATTCTTTGTTACAAGAGATGTCTCTCTTTGTAAGGGAGGTGTACATAATATATTTGGAAATGAAGATTATGGAAAAACAAAAGATAATCAATAAATATTTTTAAAAGGCAGAAAACTCTTGTTTTAGACCAGCAAAATGCTTCTCTCCCTAGGCTTATCCCCTCAGAATCTTGTATCCAGAAGACTCAGTAACAGGAGATTCTCAGCTTTGGGGGCATTGCTGTTTAGAACTGAGTACAACCAAGCTTTACTTTACTCCCTACCCATCTTTCTCAACAGTTGTTTTGCTACTGAGTGTGTTCCTTCTGCCTTTTCTCCCATCCCCTACACACATACGCTTTCCACTTCTAAGGCAATAATGAAATCAGTACTGTCAATTGCTACTCAAAAAAGAGATGTTCTATTTCCCATAGTTCAGATCCCAATAATTTTCCACATCATGGAAAATTTCACCGTCCACTGCCAGCATGCTCTTACATATGTTGTCTCTTCCCATTAAAATGTAAGTTCTTTGAAGGCAGAGACTGTTAATTCAGTAAAATATTCATTTAGTAGCTATGTAATTCCATTTGGCATAATCTTTTCTTTCCACTTTTCTGCCTGATTCAAGGGGATGAGTCCCTCCGCCAAAGAACTCACTCTAGTTTCTATATACTTCCTAATTTTTATTCTCTGAACAGAAAGTTATAAACAAAGTAATTATTACTTGTTCAATACTAAACAAAAACACTGGAGTTCAGCGTTCTTCAGTTTTCAAAACCTTAAGTCTCTTCCCTTATTCCATGTAGATGAGTAAGTAGGAAAAAATTCAACAAAATAAATTAATACCCAGAGGGGGAAGGTCATTGTTTTCTGCAACCTAACCATATTCTTTGTCTTTAATATTCAGATAAAGACTGTCAAATCTGAATGGAACTTTGTTAATCCTTTACTATTATTTAACTTTTTTGTGTGTTTTTATCTTATTTCCTCAATTAGAAAACAAGCCTCCTCTCTGTTTTTCATACTTCTTTGCAAGCGCTTCATATACCTTATATATTACTTTAAACACACTAGTCTCATAAATATTAGTTGATTTAACTGGAAATGGAAGTATATAAGAACAAATGAGAGTGACTTGAATAACTTATGATTCCACTCCAAGAGGTTTCTCTGTTTTCTTCATATTCATTATTTCTTATGAAACAATATTATTTCATTATGTTCACCCATAATTATTTGCTCAGCTATCATGACTGATAGCAACTGTTTTAAGGCCTTAAAGTACTGCCATAAATATTTTGGTTGATGTTGAAACTTTCTTTCAATCTTTTGACTTTCTTGAGGTATTACCTGTCAATATAATCACTGAGTCAAAGGAAATGGCCATTTTAGTCAGAGGAATAACATAGTAGACCTGCGCTTTAAGACAATCACTTTGATGACTGAACAGGGGATGAATTAGAGTAAGGAAAGCTTCTTCCTACTAACGCTGCACATGTTTGTGGGAGAATGAGACCTAGGTTTACAAGGGAAATAGTTTAGTGCTACATTTTTTTAGAACACCATCTTATTGAATATATTTGTTTTTAAACAATTTTATCCTCTTGCTAACTATTAAAGTTAAACACACTGGCAGAAGGAGACCTGAACCCACACCAGAAGAGTAATGTCAACAAAACCGCCATGCAAGTTGAGGGGTTTGCCCCCAAATGCAACACAATATGAGCAAACAAATTTACTTTGGGCTTTCTTTTATCATTTATCAGAGATACAGACTATGTGATCTCTTAGTGTCTTGCACCAGTGATACTCCATGGTTCAATGATTCCATGGAATAATAAAGAGAGAGCTTGGCTTGGTTCAAGTGTTTCCTCCTGACGCTTATTACCTGCATCACCACAAGCAAATTACAAACTGTCATTGTCCATGGCCTAGGCCTCTTTAGGAAGCTGTAAATTACAAAAAATTTGACAATTTGCACAACTGGAGGAAATTTCTCCAGACTGATAAAATCACAGGCCCAAGAGTCTGTATCTTGGTGATAACTTCCTCCACCAAGTTTCATGGCATTCTCTCTGTTAACTTGAAGTTTTTGAAAAAATCCTGAGGCTCAGAGAGGTTTTGTGAGTTGCCCAGAGCCAAAGAGAAGTGGAATATGGTTCTTGGTTTTCCTTATTAAAATGCACCATTCCATCCAACATCTCTCCTCCTCTCTTACCCCTGCTTCTCATGATTAAATAACACTACAATAATAAGGCAGTATCTCAAGGAATTATTTAATGAATTGATAAATAACTTATTTGGAAAGTAAATGTTCTAGGATTTGAAGAGTATCAGTCTCTGGCTGATATTACAGGTATTTTGCCATTTAAAATTCAGAATTCTCAAATGAATTTAGATCACCATAGATACATAATAAATAAGAATGATACTAGAAATGGAGTGGGAGTAGACATCTACTCAGGCTAGATGCTTTTCTACAAAGACACTTTTAAAATACAAAAACCTTCAAAGTGGGGGAGAGAAGTTGATGAGAACGAAGAGGCTTAGGCTGCTGACTCTGACACAGTGAAACCTGACTTCAGCCACTAAGCAAATTATAAAAGCACAAGGTTGCAAAAAAAAAGGGAGAGAAAGAATGAGAAAGAGACACAAATCAGTTTAACAAAACTGAATTGATCAAATAAAAATAAACTATCTTTTCAGGCAGCGTTGATTCAGGGTCCAGTTATATAACAAAGGCACTAAGGGGAAAATATCAAGTGATGAGGTCCCAAAGGCATTTAATCATCACCACCACCACCACCAACAACAACAACAAAAAGTAGATGTCTTAATAAAATGAATACTAATAAACTAAGTTGATGCTGAGATAGAGTAATGAAAAAGAAGAATAAAAAGGGTATCATGTATTCTGCCCTTTTCTTTAAAATTTAACCCTGTAGATCCAGGGTTCTTAACTATTTTTATATCATGGGCTTCTTGGGCAGACTGGTCTTTGAACTCATCAGAAAAATGTTCATAAATGCATAAAAAGGAAACAAAAGATTACAAAGGAAACAAATTATATTAAAATACAATTATCAAGGGTTTGTTGTTTGTTCTTTTTATAAAGTTCACAGATCCCAGATTAAGAATCTCTGGTTTAGAAAGAGGAAAGATTAGAAGATTCTAAAGTTTCAGCTTTTGTTTCAGGCGCGGATCTATGTCATGAGCTTCAGGGTGAAGTAATGAAATATAGGGGAACAAGAGTCAGGAGAACCCTATGTGGTTTTCGGTTCTCTTATCTATTAAATGAGGGAATTGGAAATTATCTCTGAGATACCTTCCAGCTAAAGAAAAAAAGACATTTTATACCAGATTTTATCACTGACAAATAAAATGTCCTATATAAAGAAGCTAAATAAATGGGTTTTTTAAAAATTTAATTGCTTTATTTACTAAAATGCCTACATAACAATTTGACTATAAAGCTGATCCAGGAATGAAGAAACAATTAATAACGAGGCATTTTTTAAGTTCTAATTATGTGCCAACCACTATATAAAATCAGGCAGCCCTTGACTTCAAAAGGAGAATGGTGCTTAGGAGAGGGAATTTTGAGGCAGAAAGTGAGAAGGATGGTGAGCAGGTCCATAAGAGGAAGGAACAGCACACCCTATCCAGGAACAATGGGAGGGTGGATTTGATTATGATGGTTCAGGGTTCAAGAGCTAGAGACTAGAAAGGGGAAATAGTGTAATAGGTGAAAATAATAACATTAGTATTTACATAGCACTCTTAGGTTTATAAAATGCTTTACAAAAATGAAATCATTTGATCTTTCCAACAACATGGCAAGATACATTTTATTATAATCTCCATTTTATAGCTAAAGAAACTTTGTGTACGAGTAGAGAAAACATGATACCGCACCTATGGTGGCCATGAATGTCCCAGCACAATTCTAAATCGCAAAATACAACAGTTTCTCCACATGGAAGACAGAACCAAAACACCGATTCAGACCCCAGAAAGTTAAATCCATCTTAGTAACGAAAATCTAAACACATAGCAATGCAGAAGACAACATCATCCCCAAACCTTCCCCCTGCCAGGCTTCTCACAAACAAATCCTTACAGCCAGCTGCCTGCCTCCTCTCTCTCCCTCAGTTCTAACTGCTCTGACCAATTTTCTCTCAGCTCTGCTCTAGCTCCACCTCTTCCTGTTCCACCTCTTCCTGCTCCACTCCTTCAACAAGTTGCTCCCACCATATGTGGTCACATGGGCCTATTAATGAATGGGAAACATCTTCCCACTTAAATTGCTATTACACTATGATAAGTGACCTTTCCAAAGTAAAGGCGATTAGCAAGTAGACATTCAGAAAAGAGGCACTGAAGGGGAGTGTGGGGATTTCCTAAAAGAGTGGGCCAAAGAGAGGCAGGCACCACATGAGAGAGAAGGATTTCAGACTTTAAGGTCCTCTCACAGGTTGTTGTTATGTTCATCCTTTGTTTCTGAAGAGGACTATGACATCAGAGAGATGATGACGTGACTTGTACTTGACCTTGTTTTGAGTGGGGGAGGGCTGTGCAGGTCATCAGCCTCACCTTCTCCTCCTGAGCCATCTAGATGTAGTGACTAGATTATTCACCAGGATGACTAGAGACAGCCTAGGATACAATGGGAGACCTTGGTCTCTTTTCTTGACCAATGGGAGAATTTGTTTTGTTTGACTATGCATATTCATCACAAGAATTTTGTTTTTCAGTCACATTCCCCACTTTACCCCAACATGCACACACACACATACACAAACACACACACACGTACATATACATACATACACACACGAGAGGGTATGGAAGATGAAAAAATGGATTTCTAAAAATTTTTAATGTAACTCAGTTATTAAAAACTAAGCTTCTCCAGATGTAAAAGGTACTTGGTATACCAAATCTTAAAAGTTGTCTCCATCTCCATCCCCATCCCTAAAATACATATACCTATAACCTGCATATGATACAATTACTTTACTATCCAGTTCCCCTTTATTTTCGTGTTTCCATTCTACTATCTGAATAAAGTGCCTTTATATATCTACTGCAGTCTACGTTTCAGTGAGCAGCCTCTATGGGGCATGAACCAGATTCATCTAGTTCTCCATGAACAATTCCTAACCCAAAATAGATACTTATAGATTGAATTTTTATCATAATGATAACGATAACCACAAGGAAAACCATTTCAAATTTCATTTACTGATGAAAAATTTTATAGACATAAGAGTTAACAATTTTTTTAACATCTAAGTCAATGTTAAAAACCTATACATTCACTATTACTAAGTATATTCACAGACATGGTAGGAAAATTCATGTAAGTCATTATTTCTTAGAATGAGTATCTTTGACATTACAGAGTAATATGAAAACAATAAACATCCTAACTTGCAACACTGTCCTTAAAAGATTCTGAAATACAGAAGTTCTCTAGCCACAAAGGACTAGGAAATCAAGTTAATAAGTATTTTCTAGGGACTACAGTTCTCTAACAACCAGCAAGTTAAAGGTTAAAGTTTATACACAATGATTAACATTCAGAAGAATGAGAAAAGTTTATTTGATTACTGCTTTAAAATTCCCATAAAAATCATATTTTTTTTAAAAAAGGAGGTTTAAATATTTTATCTTCACCTTAAAGTTTTTCTTTCTTATAGAATTGTAATTTGCTACTGTCACATATCTTCCAATCTACAGAAAGAAAAGGACACTAGTTATATTGTAGATATAAAAGGAATGTTACTTTAGGAGACTAAGAAAGAGGCAACCTTTAGTCAGTCAGTCAGTCAGTCAGTCAACGAACACTGACTAAAGACTTACTACATGCCTTACATATAAAATTAGAGCCTTGAATTTAGTCTAGTTGATGCCAAGAAATAAATTAATTTGTAAAGACATCCAATATCTTAATACAGATAGCATTTGCTTTTAAATTCATTTTCTTTCTTTTTTTTTTAATAGTTATATGCACATGAAACTTGATCAGTAAAATAGCTTAAAAGTAAGAAAGGACAAGAGAATATTTCCTCCAGGCTCTATTTGACAAGCAAGACTATGTGTCTCCAGCATAGCTTGGAGATGATGCACTGACACTTTGTTTTAGACAGAGGCAGAGAGAGAAAGCATCAGAGTGATTCCTTCCCTTTATCCCATTAGGATCTGTTCTTCAAAAATTATTCACTTGCCTGATACTTTACTACTTTACCTTATAGGGGCATTCAACTGTAAGCAGCTCACAACAGATATTTTTAAATTAGATCAAAATAGGTTTTTTTTCTTTTGTTTACAAAGTAGAGAGGATGGAGAATTTAAATAACATTTTAAGTGTCCATAGATGCTGTGGATGTCTTCTGGAAGGTCACAGCAAAGAACTTTGAGGTTGCAGAAGACCCTTCCACCTCTGTATCCTATGACTTTGTGAGTAACAAAGAAGCTGATCAACTAAATTCACACATTACAGGAAAATGCCATGTACTACCTACCATGGATTAGAGATTCCCCTCCGAGCAGTCCTAATAGCAGTCCCAGCATACAAACGTAATTAAATACTCATTCTCTATCAAAGGAGATCCATTTATTGTGGAATTAAAGATTAATAACACAAAGAACAACAGAGCAATCAACCAGGACCACTGTGTTTTTCAACTGTAAGTTACACTACATTTAATGTGAAAGATATTTCATGTATCTGTCAATACCAAAATATCTAATTCCAATCGATGAAATGATGCTTCCTGCATGGGGTTTTGGAGCCCAAGCATTATTTGGGGAGCAATAAAAATTAAAACATTCTAGAAAGGGGATTACACACTAGAAGCTTCGCACTCCAGGCCGCAGCATCTGGTCAAGGAAAAAACAGAGATGCAGTCAAAAAAGTTGGATATGAATCCTTCCTCTGTATGATTTCAGACAAATCACCTGAACCCTCTGGGCCTCAGTTTCCTTATCTATAAAATGAAGGAATTATACCATATAGCTTCTAAGATTCCTTCCAATTCAAAATGCTTTTGTGAATTCTAAGACTAACTGTCTTGAAACTAGACTTTGTGAGAAAAGATTTAGAATTAAAGAGCATGATTATAATGGCAAACATATTATAAGGTTGACTTTTATATATTAGCAAATAATGGTATAGAATAAATAACACTCCCCACAGAAGCAAACAGAAGTAGATTAAAGGGATCACATAAATATTTAGGCTGTGGGAGGGAAAAAGTTATCAGACTGCCAAGTTTTTATGAATCAGGACTACTCCTCATGCCTGGATTGAGTCCAATGGTGTCCAACTCAAATAGAAATGCAGGTCACTAAATGATACAAAAAGATCCCTGGAGTCTGCATATAGACTTAGAAAACCACATATTAGTATTATCTATGTTTTATTATATTTCTGTTTGTTTTATTAGATATTTCCAAATTATATTTTAATCTGGTTTGGGTCACAATCTGGCATGTTATGAGCCATGTATTTGACATCTGTAATCTAGAAGACTAACCACATTCAACAAATATTTACTGAGAATTAACTGAATAAAAAGGGCAGTATTTCATTTAGAACCAAAGAAAAAACACTTAACATGTTAGACTTGCCATTTAATTAAATTCCTTGTTGTTGACATCAACTCTATGATCCCTTTCAGTTCTAAATTCTATGATTCCTAGAAACATGGAACCATACAACTGGGAGGGACCCATGCAACTTTATGGCTAGATTTTTTTTCACCCTTAAAGCACTGGGTACATTTATAAGCATGGCTCATTTTGTTGATTATGAGAAGAGAGTTAAAGGTTCAGGTAACAGGACTAGAAATAAGGCTTACACCCAGGGGACATGGGAAAACAGCCTATTTTTCTTCATTAACAAACTAACCACATACTAATCGATGGCTCTACTGATAACCTTACTTTGAAAAAGAAAAAAAAAACATTGAGAAAAATATCCTCAGCAAGAGGATATATTACCTCATGGAGATGGTATGCTGAATAATGACAAGGAGATAATGAGACTAGTTGGCATACTCCTGCCTATCTCAGCCATACCAGATAGGAAGTTTTCTATGGAGTTATCTCTACCTGCAGAAATCTATACTTGATCTTGTCCAGGAGAGTCTTAACCTAACTTCCATGACAATTATTTGACACTGGTTCTTCCTGCGAGAAAGTTCTGAAACTACTTTCTACCAGAAGTACATAGGATCAAAGATGTAGAGCTAGACAGGGCCTTGGAGGTTATCTAATTTGATACTTTCATTTCATAAATGAAGAAACAGAGTCCCACAAAAGTGGGTTGCCTAAAGTAATATTTAAGTTAAGTTTTAGAAGTTAAGTTTTAGAAGCAAGATTTGAATCCAATTATTCTGATGGCAAATTCAGCATTTTTCTATTGTGATATACAGAGTACATTTTATGTGCTTGTTTTTAAAATGTATCCGCAAATAGACACTGGCAGGTATTAGAGCCTGTATGCTCAAGCTGCCTTACTTCTCAGAATTTTTCATTATCTTACTACCCCAACCCATCTTCAACCTAATTACCTACTCCTTGACACTCCTAACAACCTTTGTATAAGTAATTTCACTCTCCAATCACATTTTTCACTCATCTGGATTCCATACATGACATCTTTACTCATTTGTGGCAAAAGAGGGAACACAACATAGTGGACAGAATGTCGGACTTGGAGTAAGGAAGAACTACAAATCTTTATTTTGGGGGGGCGCAGAGTTGGCTGTTTTATTTTTTTTCATAATTCTTTTAATAATACATGAGAATTTGGGAGCGAGGAAAGAGATTCTTCCCAATGGAAAAGGACTTGAAACAATAAATTTTTTAACTTGAAGACTGACATTTTCTTAAACATCAATCTCAGATTATAACCTGAGAGGCACAAATAATATTAGAAATGGGGATGAGATGGCCAATACAAGGGTTTTTTCCTTCGACTTCATAGTATTTTTCCCAATCACATGCAAACATAGTTTTCAACATAGACTTTTATGAGATTTGGGGTACTAAATTTTTCTCCGTCTCCCTCTTTTTTCCCCTCCCCAAGACAGCAAACAATCTGTTATGTTTTGTACATGTACAATCATATTAATCATATTTCAACATTAGTTATGTTGTGAAGGAGAAATCAGAACAAAAGGGAAAAACTATGAGAAAGAAAAAAGTGAAAATGGTATTCTTCATCGTGCATTCAGACACCATATTTCTTTCCATAGATATGGACAGCATGTTCCAATGTAAATCTTTTAGAATCATCTTGGATCACTGTATTGCTGAGAAGAGTTAAGTCTATAATAGTTGATCACCATACAATGTTGCTGTTTACTACGTATAATGTTCTCCTGGTTCTGCTCACTTCACTTATCATCAGCTCATATAAGTCTTTTTTTTTTTTCAAAAGAAAAATGATTTATTTTGGCTCCTTCCATACATCTTAATTGTTTAGGGAACACAGTCTCACATAAAATCACTGACTTTGAAAGCTACACTTAAAATAACAAAGGGCAAGGCAACGCTGATCCCCTGGATAGAGTTATCAGCCTGGAGGCTCCAGCTCCCTGAATTTACTTGTG
>CM053773.1:111370466-111453031 GCA_028658325.1 Potorous gilbertii
CTTCACAGAAACTCTAGCCCAGCAGATAGCCCGGCAGCTTCATTCTCATGAACACTCTTGCCATGAAGAAACTCAAGAGGACACTGACGAAACCAATGAAGAGAAGAAGAAATCTACTGAGCTTGGGAATATTTGGTGCATTGGATCGGTCTAGGATTATGAAACCTAAACCTCCCATTGTAAACAGGAAACTGGATGCAAGCCCTTCCATAATATATTGTCCATTTACTCTATATGCCAAGAAAGCAACTGGTCTCTGATGTCCATGCTCATCTGTCATAGATCCAACGCTAGGAGGTTCCACAATGACATCATAAATTATTCCTCCAGTGATGAGGAAATAAGACACCACCACCTGGGCGTACACCGTCATGGCTGACGGCATGTAGGCCCATGGAGGCTTCTTCAGCTTCAGGTTGGGACACTCGAGGACCACGAAGGGCACCTGGTACAACGTCTCCATGGCGGCGGCGGAGGAGGCGGCGGCGGCGACGTCCGACGGCCCCCAAGCCCTTCACTCCGCCGCCGCCGCGGCACCGGAAGCTCATATAAGTCTTTTTAAAAAAAATGTGTATTTAATTTATTTATTTTTAGTTTTAAACATTCACTTCCATAAGATTCCAAGTTTTAAATTTTCTCATGCTCTCTCTTCTCCCTCCTCCCCAAGATGGCATGCAATCTGATATAGACTCTACTTACATATTAAATATATTTTCACATTAGTCATGATATAAAGAAGAAATAGAATTAATGGGAGGGACAGGACCCTGAACAGACTTCAGGGAGCCACCAGCAGAAGTAGTTCCCAGATTGTTCAATGCACAAATGACACAGACAATTTCAAAGATCAGTGGAAGGGTTCAGTCATCCAGGAGAGGGGAGCATGGTCTGGACTTCTGGCAGCAGCCACTGCAGCTTCAGTTTCCATTTTTGGAGCCCTCCATCTAGAGCCCCTGGGGGAACTGAGCAACTGATCTGAATCTCAGCACTGAGCTCAGCCTTGACAAAGAACTCAAAAGGCAAGTAACTGGTTGGGAAAATGCCCCCCAAAAGGGAAAAGGAATAAGACAACAGAAAGTTACTTTCTTGGTGAGCAAGTATTTTCTTCCATTCTTTTGGATGAGGAAGAACAATTTAGGTATTCTTCTGCATGCAAAACCTCCAAAATAAATATGCAATGGTCTCAGGCCATGGAAGAGCTCAAAAAGGATTTTGAAAATCAAGTAAGAGAGGTGGAAGAAAAATTGGGAAGAGAAATGACAGTGATGCAGGAAAATCATGAAAAGGAAGTGGACAGCTTGCTAAAGAAAATCTCCAAAAAATGCTGAAGAAATTAACACCATAAAAAGTAGACTAACTCAAATGGCAAGAGGCCCAAAAATTCAATGAGGAGAAGAATGCTTTAAAGAGCAGAATTAGCCAAATGAAAAAGGAGGTTCAAAAGTTCACTGAAGAAAATAGTTCTTTCAAAATTAGAACGAAGCAGATGGAAGCTTTTTTGATCATGGCTTTCAGGTAGTCCCATAATTTTTAAATTGTCTCTCCTGTACCTATTTTCCAGGTCAGTTGTTTTCCAGTGAGGCATTTCATATTATCTTCTATTTTTTTCAATCTTTTGGTTTTGTTTTGTAATTTCTTCATTTCTCATAAAGCCATGATCAAAAAAAAGTGCCTAGACATCATCTTTCATGAAATTATCCAGGAAAACTGCCTTGATATTCTAGAATTGGAGGGCAAAATAAATATATTGGGGGGAGAAAGGGAGAAATGGAAGGGGCAAATTATCAATTATAACTCATAAAAGAGGTAAGAATAAGCTTATTCAATGAAGGAAAAAAGGGAGAAGGTGAGAGGGGAAAAGGGAAATTTAATCTCTTCTCATATGTCTGAAGGAGGAATAACATGTTCACTCAATTTGGTATGAAAATCTTTATTACACTACAGGAAAGCAAGGGAGAAGGGGACAAGTAGGGTGAGGGGATGATAGAAGGGAGGGCAAATGGGAGAAGGGAAAAATTAGAAGTATGGGGAGGGACAAGGTCAAAAGAGAAAATAGAATAAATGGGGAGCAGGACAGGATGGAGCGAAATATAGTTAGTCTTACACAACATGACTATTATGGAAGACTTTTGAAAAACTACACATACATAGCATATATTGAATTGTGTGCCTTCTCCGTGGGGATGGTGCAGAGGGAAGAAGGGAGAGAGGTTGGAATTCAAAGTATTAGGAATGAATGTGGAGAACTGTTTTTGCACGCAACTAGGAAATCAGAAATACAGGCAATGGGGTAAAGAAATCTACCTTGCCCTACAAGAAATGTGAGAAGATGAGGATAAGGGAAGGGAGAAGTGTGGTAGAAAGGAGGGCCTATTGAGGGAAGGGGTAATCAGAATGCAAGATGTTATGGGGTGGGGGAGGGGAGAGATGGGGAGAAAATTTGGAACTCAGAATTTTGTGGAAATGAATGTTGAAAACTAAAGCTAAATATACATTAAAAAAAAAAAGAACTAATAGGAGGAACCATTAGAAAGAAGGACCAAAACAAAGCAACAAAAGAAAAGGTGAGTAAATAGTATGCTTCCATCTACATTCAGACTCCAAAATTTTTTCCTTCGACTTCATAGTATTTTTCCCAATCAAACATATAGTTTTTTCTTTCCTTTTTCTAGATGCGGATAGCATTTTCCATCATGAGTCATTTGGAGTTGTCTTAGGTCCTTGTATTGCTAAGAAGAGCTAAGTCTATTAAAGTCAATCATTGCACAATGTGGCTGTTACTGTGTACAATATTCTCTTGGTTCTGCTTGCTTCACTCAGCATCAGTTCATATAAGACTTTCCAGGTCTTTCTGATGTCAGCCTGTTCATCATTTCTTATAGCACAACAGTATGCCATTACATTCATAAACCACAATTTGTTCAGCCATTCCCCAGTTGATAGGCATCCCCTCAATTCCAAATTCTTTGCCAGTACAAAAAGAGTTGCCCTAAATACTTTTGTACATGTAAATCCATTTTCCTTTTTTATGATCTTTTTTGAGATACAGAACTAGTAGTGGCATTGTTGGGTCAAAGGGGATGCACATTTTTATAGTCCTTTGGACATAGTTCCACATTGCTCTCTAGAACTGCTGGATTCCTTCACAACTCCACCAACAAAACATGAGTGTTCCAATTTTCCCATATCTTCTCTAATATTTATGTTTTTTTTCCTGCTTTGTCATGTTAACCAATCTGATAGGCATGCTGAGGTACCTCAGAGTTATTTTGATTTGCATTTACTAATTTTAAAGCATTTTCTCATTTGACTATAGCTTTAATTTCTTCCTATGAAAATTGCCTGTTCGTATCCTTTGACCATTTATCAATTGGGGAATGACTTGTATTCTTATAAATTTTATTCAGTTCTCTATATATTTTAGAGATGAGGCCTTTATCAGAGACACTGAGTGTAAAAACTGTTTCCCAGCTTTCTGCTTCCCTTTTAATCTTGGTTGCATTGGCTTTGTTCATGCAAATCCCTTAAATTTAATGTAATGGAAATTATCTATTTTGCATTTCATAATGTTCTCTACCTCTCATTTGGCCCTAAATTCTTCCCTTCATCATAAATCTGACAGGTAAACTATTCTTTGATCTTCTTTCTAATCTATTTATAGCATCATCCTTTATGTCTAAATCATATAACCATTTAATTTTATCATGGTATATGGTGTAAGATGTTGGTCTATGCCTAATTTCTGTCATACTATTTTCCAGTTTTATAACAGTTTGTTTAAATAGTGATGTCTTATCCCAGATGCTGGAATTTTTGGGTCATCTACTATTATTTTTTGTGTACCTAATTTATTTCAGTGATTCATCATTCTATTTCTTAGCCAGTACCAGTTTTGATGACTGCCCTTTTATAATATGGTTTTAGATCTGGTATGGCTAGGCCACCTTCTGTTGAATTTTTTTCCCATTAATTCTATGAATATTCTTGATCTTTCATTCTTCCACATGAATTTTCTTACTATTTTTTCTAGCTTTACAGAATATTTTTTGGTAGTTTCATTGGTATGGCACTGAATAAGTAAATTAATTTAGGTAGAATTGTCATTTTTATATTAGCTTGCCTACCCATGAGCAATTAATATTTTTCCAAATGTTTATATCTGACTTTATTTGTGTGAAAAGTGTTTTGTAATCATTTTCGTATAATTTCTGGGTTTGTCTTGGCAGGCAGAGTACCAAATATTTTATATTGTCTACAGTTATTTTAAATGAAATTTCTCTATCTCCTGCTGCTGAACTTTGTTAGTAATATATAGAAATGCTGATGATTTATGTAAGTTTATCTTATATCCTGAAACTTTATTAAAGTTGTTAATTATTTCAAATAGTTTTTTAGTTGATTTTCTAAGTATTCCTGATTTGGTTCTTTTGAAGTGTTCCTTTTAGAGGCAAACTTCTTAGAAACAGTCACCAACTTCCTCACTTAAATCCAATTTACTTGTAATTCACTGCATCACCTTCCTGGTGTCATGATCTTCTTTGAGAACAAAGGACAAACAACCAACCCCTCTGGCCATGCAAAACCAACACCCCACTCACAGAGGTACAATCAGTCTCTTGGAGCCCTTCACCCCATCTATAAGTGAAGTGAGCTGAGTGCTAAAAAGAATGCTTGAGTAAATAAGTTGTGGGATGAAATTAGTGATGGTTGCATTCAGAACTGTTGAAACTCTGGTGTAATGTGAAAGGGCTATGATAATTCTTCAGTCTGGGCAGGGAAAATAACATTTTTCTTTAAAGAACTAAGCTGCCACGCGTCCACTGGTCTGTTCACATATTAATGTGGAATAAAAAAGTTAGGCTGACGCGAGCAACAACTGAAAATGTGTCAGAATTAGGAAGCAAGGCCAAGCTTTGGGTACCAGTGACCCAGTACCCTGGTCTCCCTGCATCACTCCTGCACCCTCTCAAGACACAAAGAGTCCACTCGTTGCTCAGCAACAAGCAGTGCACTAGCACTGTAGGAGCAGCTAATCAATCTAGCTTTAATGATAACGCCTTTATAAACAAAAGTAAAACAGTAATTTACTTGGAAATTTTTATTGCTGAATACTTCCCCTTGTGATTTAACCTTTCCTTCTACCTTCACCATTCAGCTGAACAAATAGAACAGGTTTTGCACTCCAATACCACAGAGTGAGTATAAATGCAACTTTTACCTGAAAAAAATTAAAAGGTTAAAATGAAAACAAGATGTAAAACTGACAGCCCAGAAAATTTCAACTCTTTTTTTGCACAAGAGCTCAATGAAGAAATTAGGACTTTTACTCACGCATACACCTTAGCCAACACCCTCCCCCAACCCCCTCCCCCATCTGGCAGCTACTATATTTGGAATGTATTTTAATAAGATGAAACTGAACTCCTTAATCACTTACTAGACAGCTTCCCTGCAAAGTGCTGCAAATGATGAATCCCTCTTGAAAATAAGGCCTCTTGTTTTCTGATTTTATGTGAATTCATAGATATAGAAACTCAGCTGATTTTGTATTCAGTTCATTTCAACAGGATTAAAGGCAAGAGAGCTAATTAAGGGTCTACATTTAGAAGGAGACAGAAGTCTAAGTCGGAGAGGTTACTGAAGTAGGAGGGGAAACAAAATTCTGCAGTGTCAGCAAAAGACAATTTTTATATCCTTCTTCTGCTGCTCATTGGCTGTGTAAGTCACTCAGCATCTCTGTAAATAGGGACGATAATGCTTATGCCACCTACCTGAGAAAACTATTAGGCATAACAAATGAGATAATCTATGCAATGGGCTATGTAATTTGGTAAAGCACTCCATAATTAAGGTATTCTATTACTATTACTAAGTGGGTGCCTGATGCCTAACGCATTAATGTTGTAAAGTCAAGAGAAGGACAAGTAAAAGAAGACAGCTGGATCTCTCAGGCAAGAAAACGTTATTGTCGAGTCACTTTTTCAGCTGTGTCTGACTCTTCCTGACCCCATTTAGGGTTTTCTTGAGAAGATACTGGAGTGATTTGCCATTTCCTTCTCCAGCTCATTACAGATGAGGAAACCAAGGCAAATGTGGTTAAGTGACTTGCCCAGGGTCACAAAGGTAGTAAATGTCTGGGATCAGGTGTGAACTCAGGAAGATGAACCTTTCTGACACCTAGCAGCCTTAAGAAAACATTGGTTGCCTTCAAGTTAATAGCTTCTGTTCAATCACTTGAAAGAAAAGAAGATTTCAATGGATTAGGAGAGCAAAATGAGAACATAGAAACATGTGAAACAGACTATGCCTTCTAGATTTTTTGGCAGCAAAAATGAGCAAACAGTACTGTTATATGGCTATTAGAGACAAAGGAAACTATTAAGACTGAAAAGATTAGAATGCGTTTATAAGCTAAATTTGTTTTTAAAAAGACCAAAGATGGTAGAGAGGACAGAGTACGGATGAAGCAAGATCCTAGGGAAGGTAGAATGTATGTTAAATGATTGTCATCTTTATCATTCAGCTAGGATTCTTCTAGGCAAGGTCAAGCATTGGAGGGATGGAATCAAGGCTATAAGGAAAGCACAGAAAGTACAGAATCAATAATACTGGTAGTATTGATGGTCTTGAAAAGCATAGAAGGGATGGAACCAAGGATACAGGTAGAAAAGTTAATATTGAAAAAAGGAAACTCCTAATCTTCTCACATAGGAAAAGAGAAAAGCTATGCAGAGGATGGAAGAAGGGAATTCTTGCGCAGAAAGCATTTCATTTGCTTTTCTCAGTACAGTAGACATCAAGGTCACATTTTAAGTATATGGTTGGGAAGGGCAGGGGAAGACCTTTGGAATAAGCATTGTGGAAAAATGCTAGAGATTCAACGATAAGTGGGGAGTGGGGGAAGGACTACAGAACAATACTTAAGGCTCAGCTAAAGTTTGATAAATTCATTTGGAAGGGGATCTAAATCAGAATGAAATTATGACTTTTTGCAGCAGTGTCTGAAAGTAGCTCACAGACAATCAAAATAAATGCTAGTGCTACGCAGAGGGGGACATTAGGGAGAATGGAAACAACTAAAAGTCAAGGTGCCAGTGCATCTAGTGAGTGTAATGCTGAACACATTACTGAAGTGGAAGCTCAAGAAGGAGGGAAGAGAAGCCAAAAGGTGCTAATGGGCTGGGAAAATTGAAAAGGTGAAGAGATTCAACTTCAAGAAGAACAGCATACTCAGTAGGTACAAGTGAATGGGAGAAAGGAAAAGGAGACTGTTTTCAAGGAGGGGAATTTAAGATGTCAGGATTCTGGGAGAAGGCACATTTCAAGTGGATCACGACAAGGACAGAGGATAGCTGAAATGGCAGAAGGATGGAGGTCATTTCTCATATGTAGTTAGAAACCATATCTCTGAAACTATATCCCTCATTTTATAAGAAAATTGAGGTCCAAAGAGGTAAATGACTTACTTGAGGCCAATATAGCAACAGGGAGAAATAGGAAAAGAATTAATAAGTAATATCCTTATCTAAGTCCAACATAGTCATTTAAGTAGTCAGTCGTGATTGTCACATTTTTGTTTTTGCTTTTTTCCCTATCACACTAGAAGGCAATGGTTAAGAAGATGTGGGAACCCAGCTTCCAGACCTTTCACATTTTTCTATTATTACCCAGCAAAGCTCACTATTATGAAAAGAACTCAAATATACTTTTATCCTTCAATAATCCACTATTTGGTGGATGGGGATACTCTCTCTACATATGGAGATAAAAAATTCTCTATGCCTTAGCCAACAGTCTCTGTAATTTTAAAATTTAATTACCATGTGGTCAACCTAGTGATAGGCTTCTTTTAGCTTAGCAAGGTTGATCCTCAGATGACAGACACACAGTCCATTTACTGGGCCAATACTCAAATCCTTGCCAGCTTAGCAGGACTTGCCAAATCTTCTGCTCTGCATCCAAAGCCTTTGACAAATTTAAAGACCATGCCACAAGCAGGCTCTTAGTATGAACTGCATACTGAGGTGCAAATGCCTGAGGAGTAGAAAATCATATTGCTACTTCTAGGCTTATTTATATGTTCAAAAGAAGTACATATTTAATGGTGGTAGAAGACATAGAGTTTTTAAAATAATAATTAGTAGGTCATATTTATGTAATACCGGCAGGTTTGCAAAATATTTTACATCATCTTATTTGATTCTTGAGACTGTCCTGTGAAACAGACATCATGATTATCCACTCTCCGAAGACTAAAAACTGAGTTGTCAGGTAGTGAGTGTTCAAGGAGGACTTGGAACACAAATCTTACTAAATATTCTATTCACTAGGCCATGCTGTCTCTCCCTAGAATCAGATCCATTCTGTCTACAAAAGTAGACCATGAGAAAAAGTATTCTAACATCATACTTCTTAGATAACTGGATTTGCAAGCTCAGATATTCATATATTTTTGAAGAATATAAAAGGAGTTCTAACCGAAATACATGTTATTAAAGCAAACAAAAAATGAGCTACTGGATCTGGAAGATAATAGAATTGACATGGGAAATTTTTTTTTAATTTTCATTTTTATCTGAATAATAAACTTATTGAGGACAGATTCTGTCTGGATAGCTGATCACAAAGGGTTAAAGTGTCAGCTTTTCTCAGGTCTTTTGGGAATGATGAACTTGTGAGAAGGAAACAAGGAAAACCATGCTGGTAATTACAACTCACAGCTATGAGTCCAATTAACAGTCTGCAATATGCCCCACTTCTTTTATTCTCTCCTGATAACACCACAGGCAGCATTAACTATCTAATAAATAGGTGACTACTGCTAAACATTTTATAATGGTTCAGCACTTCCCCTCACCCTTGACATCTCTCTCTCTCTCTCTCTCTCTACTCCCTCCCCTCCCTCCCTCCTTCCTCGCCTCCCTTGGCTTTTAACACATCAGTCTGGCAATGTGTGGATGCTACCATGTGGTATGCCTGGGCATGAACACACAGAAAGGGCTCCTCTGGGCTATATGAGGCAGGTGGCACATGTTCTGATTGTGGAAGGGAGGGGGGTGCTTTGGCTAGAATATTTCACTTTGATGGGGGATGGGAGAGAGGGAAAATTGAAAGGGAGGAATAAAATATGCCACAAAGGAATAGGTACCTTTTTCCTCTAACAGTGAAAACTGCTGAGAGCTCAGCACAAAAGGGATTTTTTTTAAGAGTATGTATTTTTATCTTTTATAAATCAATTAAACAAACACATTTACTGTTGTTTTTAAAATCTTCTGCACCTCTTTCCTTTGGTCTGTTGAAGTTTATTTTATATACAGGTACCTGGTCAAGGTTTTCAATTCAGAAAGCTGTTCAACATGGATGAAAAAAGAACAGAAAACTCAGTTTATTCAAAGGGGAAAGGGTATCAGTATATTGGGTTCTGGTTAGCTGCAGCAGTAGCGCTGTTGTTATTTTTTAGTGGGGAAGGAAGCAGCAAGAGACAGGTTTTGAGATGTTCCTTCAACAATTTCTGCTTTGCAAGATGGATTTTCTTTGATTTAGACAGATTACTATTTAAGAGAGTTCACCCTAAGAGTCACATAGCTTAATATATCTAGCTTTCTGGTTGAATATATTTCCATTTGATACACTGGGACTGGAAATGTACTGAATTTACCACTTGAGGCACAATATGAAGCAGAAAAAAAGCAAAGAGTAAGTCAGCTCTGTTATCATATTATTCCAAATATTTAAATGGATCTTGGATCTCATAAATGTGGAGATTCCTTCCAACAATATAGATCATAATCCATCCAGTGCACTCTTGTCCAAATCCTCCCATAAATTCATCACAAGGGGTCCTCTCAATACGCTAGGTATCTTTTCAGTTTCTCTTGACACCAAAAGATACCAACAGAGCAGTCCAATGATTATCTCTCACTTCTACTTGACCTGCTCATTTTCTTTTTTAATCATGATGACATTTGATGACAGACATTCATTACCTTTTATGGTTAAGTTCCTCATTGGCATCTGTTGCACATTGCTCACACCTATAAATAAACTGTACCTATAATCTATATTCCAATTTAAGTACAATTTTAATTCCTCAGAGATTGTAGCATCACATGCTTTAAAGTCACACAATAACACTGGCAGAATATTGGTATTAATGAGATTCTTTTGTTCAAAAAGTTCTGGAATTACTGAAAGAACTTTGAAATTTTCCAAAGATAATCGTGTCTATTTTCCTCTTTCTTTTTAATTTTGGACCCAATTCATTCATTTTTAGTGTCTGTTTAAGATATATATGCTGATAAATAAGTTATGTATATTGCCCATCTAATGTATGGTATAGCCTTAACTTTTCTTGTGTGAACTGTTAGGTGAAGCTCTTTGAGTGATTATGATTCTGCAATGTTCTGGGGCTTCCTCCAAACAACACAATATCATCCTAAAACATGAGCGTACGAAGGATCTCATCATCTCAAGAGAATCCCTCTTCAACTTGGACTCTGCATTGGTTCTTCTCCATGACAGAGGAAAATATGTTTGCTGTGTTTTGGTCTCCCTGTTTTATACCTCTCCTGATATTAATGAACAGGAGACTGTTGAACATGGTTTTCTATGCCATTATAGCTTTCAAAGAATCTTCCATAATTTGATGTATTTGTGGGAGGTACCTTATGGGGATTTTTAATTTATAAGGGGAAATTTTGTTCTATTGAATATCAAAATCTCACTCTATTGCTGCGACCATATTCAAAACCACAGTAGCATGGCAGAATTCGCCACAGCTTACATTCTCCTTACATTCTCCTGGAAATACCTTCAAGAACATGGGGTAACTTGCATTACCTGATGAGGCACTAGTTCTGTTATGATAATATTCACAAAGTATTTCTTTTGTTACTTGAAGTTATTCAATATTTGATAAATCTCCAAAACATAATCACTTGACTCTTATACATAAGTAATTTGCTTCTTGGTGCTGGTTTAGTTTTACAACAATTTCTCTTTTTCTCTCTCTAGATTGATTAGCTAAACAGTCTATATCTGACAAACTGATTTTGTTTCATAATGATACTGCCTTGTGTCAAAGGAAACAACCTTTACAACAGAAGAGTTAATAATGTGAATTTCTTCTTTCAGAATATTGTAATAAATGATAAAAATTGGTAATAGAATCTTAAAATTGGAAAGGACTTTAGGAGTCATCAAAATTAACTTCCCACTAATCCTGGAAGTATATTTTACATCCTCAATTTATATCAAGAGACTTTTAAGAAGGAGACTCTTACACTGTTGGATGGCTCTAACTGTTACAAAGTTCTTTGTGTTTTGATAAAATTTGGTTTCACCCATCAGTGAAACTGTTACTGTTTTTCCAAAGTACCAAAGGAAAAGTTACATTGCTAATTAATATGTGCCTTGTAAAAAAATAAAACACCTAAACCCATTTCACATAAATTGCTACCGCATCTGTTGCCTTCCAGTCTTGAATCTCCGACTACCTACTAGGTATCTCAAACAGGATGTATTGTAGACATCTTAAACTCAACAGGTCCAAAAATGAATTCTTTATCTTCCCCTTCAAACTCTCTCCTCTTCCTAATTTCCCTATTACTGTCAAGAATACTACCATCCTCCCAGTCGCCAAGGTTTGCAATGTAGGTGTTCTCCTCAAGCCTCACTCTCTTACCACCTTTGAACTCTTCCTACCCCCTCATCTAACCCAACGTAAAAGGTCTGTCAAATTTATCTTTCTAACATGTCTCACATACACTGCCCTTCAACTCCCTAACACTGCCACACCCTGGTACTAGCCTTCATTATTTCATATCTAGATGACTGAAATGGCCTGTAGATTGGTCTCCCTGCCAATCTACCAAGTAAAACCAAGAGGTTTTACCTCTCCCCAGTCCAGTCCAACCTCCACTCCATTGCCAAAGCGATACTTCTAAAGTGGAGATCTGACTCTGATATTTCCCTAGCTCAGTAAAACTCCAATGGCTCCCTATGCTTTCAGGATCAAATATAAAACCCACTTTTTAGTACTTTAAAACACCCCATATCATCTTTCCAGTCTTCTTTTTCATTGCTCTCCCCAACATATTCAGCAATACAGTGAAACTGGACCCTTTTCTGTTCCTTCCATAAGATATTACACTTTCCAACTCCAGGCATTTTATGGGGAACAGTATCTCCCATGCAGGGGATTTTTTCCCTCCTAATGTCCAACTGGTATCCCTAGTTTCCTTCAAATCTCAGAAAAAATTCTATTTTCTACAGGAAGCCTTTCTTAATCCTTCTCAAATCTAATCTTTTCTCTGTTGATATTCTCTGATTTATTCTGTAAATAACTTGTTGGTACGTAGTCATTTGCATGTTGTTTCCCTTATTAGACTGTGAGTTTCTTGAGAGAAGGGACTCTCTATTGCCTTTCTTTGCATTTCCAGTGCTTAGCACAAATCTTGGCACATAATACCTGCTCAATAAATGTTTACTGACTGAGTTTTGTTTTTAAACCTAAATATAAGATTTTACATTTTCTCTATTAAATGTGCTTTCATGGGATGCAACTTACCATATCAGTTTATAATTTAAGTCCTGGTTCTATCACTTAATGTATTAATTTTGTAGCAATTGCTATTTCATAATACTGTCTTGTATATATACATGTATATATGTGTATACACATGTGTGCATGTATGAATGTATTGCTGATAAAGAATAGAACAAGAAAGGACCAAAAACAGAATCCTGGGACATGCTTTCACAATCATAAATATTCATTAATTTAATAAGCATTTATCATCCCTCTAGCCAGACTATAATCCATTAATAAACATTTTTATATAGTTAGTGAACTTGCTATAATATGTATTCTCATCCATATGAGAATCTGTATTTCCTACAATTAATGTCTTCATTCCATCTCTCTTTCCATGGTCCTTCCATCTACCAGGCTGCCTTTCTATCTTGGTGTATGTGTCCATCTGACTCTGTGTGCATATACACACATAATATATATATACATACACATCCATACATACCATACAAATACACATATACACATATGTGCACGCATACATACATAATATATATGTACATACACATCCATACATACCCTACAAATACACATATACACATATGTGCACGCATACATACATTATATATGTACATACACATCCATACATACCCTATAAATACACATATACACATATGTGCACGCACATACATGCATCGTCAGTATTTTCTGGTTTCTCCTGTAGAACTTTAGCACCAATTAAACTTCTGACTTTGCCATTGATTAGGTGTGTAGATTTGGAAAGTCAATTTGCTTACCTCATCCTCACTAAGTTATTGTGAGAAAAGTATTTTGGGTAAACTTTTTAAAAAATCAACAATTGCAGCTATTATCTTTATTATCACTACCAAAGCTGGTATGGTATAATGGAAATCGTACCGGAGGAGTTATAAACTGTCCTAGTTACAGCTCAGGCACTCACTAGCTCATCTGACCTTGGACAAGGCATTTACTCTGTCTGGGTCTCATTTCATTTTTCATAAAAATATTATAATCTATAAAATTACAAAACTACACTAGATGATCTCCAAGGCCCCCCTCCTTCCAAGTTCTTGGGGATCAGTGCTAATGGTTATTTGACTGCAACAGTTAATTATTCAATCACTTTTTTTGTGTTAAATGTGGGAAAACTCTATTCTAAGGAAGAACATTTTAAGAGCAGCAAAAATAAGAATATATATTTATGAAAAAAGCAACTGAAATTGTCTATCATAGCAAACCTTCCTGTTTATTCCTACCACCATACAAATGAAGGCCCTTATTATTCTAAACCATTAGAAAAACCCCCTGACTGGTGTCTTTACCTTTAGTCTTTCCTTCCTTCACACTACCATACACACAGTCAGCTTAAAGTTTTGCTTGAGTATGCATGTTTTTCACAAGGATTTTTCTTTTTCCCACCCTGGGAGTAGGGAGGGAAGATGAGCAGGAGAGAAAATAAGTGCTTGTTAATTAGGAGAAAAATTCAAGTTCATGTCAAAAAGAAAGAGTACTAACTCTGAAGGAGTTCAAAGTCCCACTTCTGATGCACACCACCTTTACGACACTGGGCAAGTCATTTAACCTCTAGGTCTCAGTTACTTATCTATAAAATAGAAGGATCTCAGATTAAATGACCTCTGAGGTACCTTCAAGCTCAAGAACAGGATTTGAATTTTTTTTTGTATATCTGACAGATCCCTTTTGCAGAATGATGCAGCCTATGGACCTTTTCTCAGAGTAATACTTTTAAATGCATAAAAATGCATAAGATTACAAAGGAAATCAATTATATTGAAAGTTATCAAATTATTTTAAAAAGAAACTCATGCAAATATATACAGACACACACAATTAAACTTCTGACTTTGCCAGTGATTAGCTGTATAGCTACACACAAACACTCATAAATACATACACACATATACACACACACATAATCAAAAATAAATGTTGCAAAATTACAAAGAGTAAGCATGGCTCCACAGAAGGGATTTAAGAAGACACTGCCAAATTACTTCTTAGGAGAGGTGGGAGATCCACAGATGTGGTCCATTGCAGATATTTCCAGATTTATTCAATGAATTGATCACTATTGCTTTTTGTTCTCTTTTTCTCATTTTTTGTCTTCAAAAATACTATTTGTTACATGAGATGGTTCTTTGAGATGACAGGGATAAAGAGACACTAGGGGTAATTCTTACAATGATTAAAAAATGCATCAGTAAAAAATTATTTTAAAAATGTTCATAGATTTTAGGTTAAGAACACCTACTCTAAGTCCATGAACTCTAAACATGACATTTCTCTGCTGCAAGAACCTCAGTGGTTCCCTTTTCTACAGGACAAAGCTCAGACTCTTTAGCCTCTCATTCATAGTTCTCTACAAAATGGACCTGTCACTCCAAGTTATCACCCATTTCTCCCATATGATATTCTATACCAGAGGTGTCAAAGTGACAACTAATAGACAAAACTGAGTGTGGCCTGAACTGGAAAACTGGGAAATGTTTCACAATCTGAACAGAAATGTAATAAAACATAGATAATGCTAGTTTGTGGTTTTAAGTCAATATGTGACCCACAGTGATCTATTTCTATTTTAGTTTGACATTACTGCTATACAATCCTGTCAGAGTGGATTACACACAATCCCAAGTAAGCCCTTAGCTGTGCAACTTCTATGTTTCTGTTTCTGCTCTTCTTTACATCTCCAACTGTCAAAATATTTTTTTTGTTAAAGTATCATTTTATGTCACCTAGTTCCTACAAAAGGAATTCATGTTCCAAGTAGGAGGAATGTCTCCTTCCTTAGAAGCTTTATATGTATTATATTCTTTGTCTCTCATCCAATCCTACCTGGGTTCTAATGATATCTGTCATATCCCCTGGGAGACTGGATGTTCCTTGAAAGCAGGTGCTAAACTTCAACATTTTTGTGCCCTGTAATGCCTACACAATGCTTTGAACATTTTAGACACAAGATAAATAGTTTTGGATTGATTTGAACTCTAATAACTTTATTTCCCTTTTCTCATTCATAAAAAGTAAATGATCACAATGGAAAAATGTCACTATCAGATAAACAGAATCTATTGGGGTCTCTTCTAAGCCTAGGATTCTATATTACACAATGATGTATATTAAGATAATAATTAGGTCAAGTGTTAAGATAATGAACCTGTTACTATTGTGCAAAAGTAAAAGCATCATATGAATGGAAAGTCATTAAAATTATAAGTAACATATATAAAACATTTTAAAAATTGTCAATGCACTTCACAACCATTACTTTAGTTGAGCCTCCTAATCACCTGGAGGACAGGATTACTGGTGCTATAATCCATATTTCACAAATGAGGGAACTGCTGCTTAGAGAGATAAAGTGAGTTGTCCAAAAAGTGGCAGTTTGTAAGGGTTAGAGTTGGGATTTGAACCTAGGTTTTTCTGATTCAAAATCCACCACTCTTTCCATTACACTATTCTATATCGAGTTAACTATCACTGCTATCATTTTCATCATTATTAAGCCTTATATAGACTTCAGACTAGGAAAAACTGCTTGCAGAATGGTCTGATAAGTATCTTGTCATAGAGTTTCAAAAGATAGAAAGGTTGAGAATTTTCTCTGATTCCATATAGGCGTTCTTGCTTCAACTAGCAGCCTTCTCAGGAAATAGCCCAAAGGCTCTTCCTCTGAATTAGTCCCAGAATTATTCCTTCTGGGGCTTTTAAAACCAGTACAGACCTGGGACCATTTCCACATTCTGGTTCATTTTGGGTAGTGTCAAAGGACAAATTGTTGGGACTGATTTAGAGGGAGAAGAATTAGCAGTCTAAAGGTCCTGAAGTCCCCAAATCATCCTTTAGTCTGACCTGTAAACTATGGGCATCTTGAAAGGCGCTGTCCAATGTGCTGATGTCAGCACTCAGCAATCCAGAAGCACTGATTCCAGCACCACAAAGAAGTACATAGGCAAGACCACCAATGCAGCTGTTTTTTGCTCCTGTAAATTATGTGCTATGCTAAGACACTCCAAAAATATCACCAATTCAACCTTTGATGGTAGTATGTGTTTGATATGCCTGTGCCTAAATGTACAGCAACCACCGGAAAGAAAAATATGCAATTCAGTCACTTTCTAAAGGTATACACAAAACTAACAAACAATGGCTGACATTTTTATAGCACTTTAAGGTTTTCAATCCAGGTTATGGATCATCTCAAAAATTTTAGTACAATTTTGAGCTTTAATAGTTTAAAACTGCACTAAGACTTTTGAAACACCCTGGATTATTTCATTTGATAAAAATAGCATTATATGAACAGAAAAGTCAGGAAGCTTTAGTTTTTGTCACAACTTGCTTGCTACAGCTTTTTAAAATGTAATTATAGATACAAAAAAAAGAGCACAAGAACATAAACAGTACATTCAGATTAAAACTCATTCTTTGTCTAGACATTTATTACCTATAAACATTTCTTTTCCATGATGCATACAAGTATATGTGTGTATTGTATATGTAACATATACACACATATACATGTATGATATACACTGTGTAACATATACACACATATACATGTATGATATATACTGTCAGCACCTCTGTGTTCATCTTTTCTATGCACAATAAACATATTTAAAACATTCAGTCATATATATCATATGTATATGCACATACATGACATTTATCTAGGAGGGAAAATAACAATATCTACACACATGCACACGTGCGTGTGCATATTTGTATTTTTCCCTCCCAGATAAGTAAGAAGATTGACATCTGAGAGCTTCTTTCTGCTTAGGCAGAATATTGAGCAAACAAATATTTATTCTGAGTTACTCAGCTGTAATACATGAGGGGATTCACAACGTGCTACGTCTGGTGACTACTTAGCTTTTATGAGATAATTGCACCTTGGACCTTTTATAACATGGCATTAACTGGATGGACTTGATTTTCAAATTTAAAAACACAGAATGGGCAAAAATTTAATCAGTCACGCCTCCATCCCCCACATAAAAGTGGGGGAAAATAGAAGTGGACCACAAAGAAGGTATAGCAACAACAGGATTAATCAAAGTGTGATTAATTCAGGATCAGATTAAAACCAATAGTGCCAGCTGTATCAGATGCATTCTATTACATTATTCTGTCCCTCTCCTTTTTGTTACCCCTCCTTACCCTCTCTGTCCACCATCCTTTTTTTCCCTGTAAGCCCCAGAGCAATGTCCTTGGTGGATAAACCTTCAGGAGAGTTAATTGTCACATACATGGATTTAATCACATTGTCCATCCCATTTGGGGGCCCTGCCTTCAGCGATCCATGACTAATTGTTGTGGTAATTTTTCAATCATTAACAGCAGCGCATATGCTACAGACAAATCCCAAGACACCTACTAAGCCCCAGTGGCAAGAGGCATACATAAGGGTTGTCACACCCCTCCCTTTCCCCAATCGCATTACTCATGAAAAATCATTAATATACAGTTATCTCTGTAAGGTTTCTGCTTGTGATGAGGTCCAAGGGGATTCTGCACTCCTCTTACCACAAAGATCTGGTGTACGTTTCTTCTCTGAAAGGGAGGAAGAAAGAGGTAAAGGAGAAGAGAGGAAATTAAAACTCCATGTGGGACAGCTAGCTGAGGGCCTATTCTAAATTCTGCTTGCTCCTCATTCATTTTCAGTCTAGCTCCTCTGCTTGCAGCAAGTCCCCTTTCTTTGAGTTTCAGCTATATTAGAGATCTCCATGGCAACCACTGGTGCTCATCTGCTACACCATACTGCACCTTCACTCAGCTCAATTCTCAAGTCGCCCCAGTGTCAGACGGGGCACGCTCTATCACTGGTGGGACAAGACCCTGCCTTGGGGAATCCTCTTGATTGTAGCCCTGCTCCAATCACCTCATAATATGAGTAAGCAAGATTATATAGAAAATTGTTTCGTCTGCAGAGTCTAAGAATTCCATGTTTTCTGCATCACACCTTCTACTATTATACATATATATGTATACTTACATATAAATGTGTGTATATACACATACATATTTGTATATGTGTGACATATAGCTATATGTGTCTCTCTGTATATATATCTATAGATATATAGCAGAACTTTTATTGTTCAGAAAAAATACAGCTAGAAGGATTGTGCAAAAGAATAAAAAGTGTTTTTCAACAGTTCAATATACTTTTGTGGGTAATATAAAAAGTAGAAAAGAAATTTTCCAACAAAATATCACACAAAGCTTGCACTATAGGAAAAACTTAAGTGACAAAATATGAGTTCAGAAAATGAATGGTTAGGTTTATATGTTTATACTGTACCTTTGTATCCTCCTTATGCTCATACACTATGAAATATTAACTAGTATAAGTGGACAGGTTTCAACATTTTTATTTAGAATGCTGGCTCCCTTTGAAGTTTCAGCAAAGCTCCTACCAGACCTTACTTCTCCCTGGTATAAAATAACATCTACTATATGCACCTACTACTTGCTCAACTTACAAAGCATTTTTCAAAGTTTAATTAATATCTGTCATTCGTTTTTTGAGCTCATGATGAAAAATGGTATAAGAAGGTTGAAATGAAGCATGTGGTGCCCTCTACTGTTCCATCAAAAACACACACAGAGGCACATCCGAGCTTTCAGAAATCCCATCTCTCTAGTTCCCTTACTGTCACGTGCAACCTGCTGCCTGGGCTTACAGGTCTGTGCCTGCTCCTTTGGAGACAGGTGTGAATAGGAAAAAAAAAGGTGTAGGAGAGAGAGGGGGATAAAAGGGAATCACACATTCCAAATGTGGCAGGCTGACTTACAAATAAGAGTATTCTTGTACAGACTATTTAAGGCACTGAAGAATATTTACAGCAGCCTGACAAAAGACTGTGATACAAATAAGAACTCTCATTTTTAAATAAAGAACAGATTTTTAAAAATCGTGTTTCGCCCCCTCTCCCCTCTTCGCAGCTCAGATCGTACCACCAGAGAGGAGGAAGCAATGGGACAAGTTTACTGACATTCTACATTTCTTGCTCATATCCTTATCAATCAGAAAGAATTTTTTTAAAAATCAACCCGAATCTTCTTGGGATTTTGAAACATTCAACAGTATTACTTAGTTTTCCCCAGTGTTTGTGTGTCTAGTTACCATAAAATCTAGATCATTCATTCATTCCTAGGAGAAGTCTCAGACTTACTGTCTAACATAAACCCAAAACAAAATAAAAACATAAACATCACTATTAAGTTCAACAAACTGGACCAAATGGAAGAAGATCTCAGACGAGTACTTTTGTAAAAAAGGATTTTTTTAAAGTATTCAAACTGAAATAAATACAGCTAGCATGAAGTGGGATGAAAGTTGTTGTCACAGGATGACAAAAACTTATTATTTTGCTTCAGATGAGTTAGAATCAAGGTGATCAGATCACTGTAGTACTAAGAATGATAAAAATTATTGTAATAATTCCTCAAGTTCTATCTGTCCTCAAAGTCACTCTTTTAAAACCAGGGCACCAAGAAATATAACTGAACCTTTGAATTTAGCTTCTACATAAATATCATTAAATTCACCCTCCCCCCATAAGTGAGCCAAGTGTCATTGACACAAGAGCACCTCCACCAAGGAGAGCTGCCTTCCAATGTAAAGCAGAATCCACATGACCAAATTCCAGGGACTGGCAGATGGTGTGTGAATCACTGTAATGGCAATTAGCAGTTAGCTGCTGGATTCTGACATGCTGGGGTGGGTAGAAGGGGTTTTCTCTACTTTGAGCAGTTGCTGGGGAAAGGGATGGAGAAATATACAGAGAAGGGATTAGTTGCTCTCCACTCCCAAGAAGTCTTCTCAACTAGTGCCAGGGACAAAGGAAGGGACTCATGTCTTTTACAAGAAAACCTGTAGTGGTGTTAAAGGTTATAAGTAGGGGGTGGGAGTTGGAGGGGGTGTAGGGGAGGCTTTCCAGATTGAGAACTGGAAGCCACAGCAGGTGACAGCAGAGTGGGTTTAATGAGAACAAAGGTCTGGGCAGCAGAGGAAATGGGGCAGTCCAATTAAGCTTTGACAGACGTGCAGAAACATTATGGAGCAGTCATTAGGTGATAGAAATGTATCTGGTCCTTTAAGGCTTCCAAATAAATGGCTAAAATGGAATTAAGAATGACTAAAAAATGGTTTCAATGAAAAATAGCTATTGTAAAAACAGTAACTTTCATTTCAGGCTCTTTTCAAGTCTCAAGGTCTCAGCAGATATGGAATGAAATCGAACCCAGCAAACAAAGTCTCAGCAGGTAGACACGGTTTCAAATTTGATCTGTCATAAAAATGCTGAAAAGGGGGATATAGGATGCCGAGCTTAATGTAGAGCAACATTTACACGTAGAGATCCCAAATCTAAATCCTTAACTTCCATCACTATAAATGGAGTGCTGAATCTACACACACACACACACACACACACAACACGACAGTGGTGTCACTAGCTACCTTCCTAACTTCAGATTACCTCTTATGGCCTCAAACAGATGCTTTTCAGCTAAGGCATTAGCAAAGCCTGAATCAATTCATATCAAAGATTGATTCCTTCTGTGACTGGAGAAAACCAGCCTAGGACCCAGGTTTCTCAAAAAACCTATAGATCAGAGGGAGGGAAGAAGGAGGAGGAGGAGAAGGAGGAGAGAGAGAGAGAGAGAGAGAGAGAGAGAGAGAGAGAGAGAGAGAGACAGAAGGAGACAGAGACAGAGAGTGAGAGAGAGAAAGAGACAGACAGAGAGAGAGACAGAGAGAGAGAGAGACAGAGACAGAGAGAGACAGAGAGACAGAGAGAGAGAGAAAAGAGGATCTTAGGATCCTTGAATTTCACTATGCAAATATACAAAATAAACCCACTAGGCTCTGAACTTTAGCCAAGTGGGGCAGTAGACAGAGTATTGGGTTTGGAGCAAAGAACGTGAGTTCAACTCCATCCTCAGACACTTCCTAGCTGTGTGACACTGGCAAGTCACATTCACCTCTGTTTGCCTCAGTTTCCCCCTCTATAAAATGAGGACAATAACAGAAAATCTCCCAGAATTGTGGTGCGGATTGAGTGAGATAATTGCACAGTGCTTGGCAAATAGAAAGCACTATAAAACTGATAGCTATCAATCTCATTATTATTATTTATTATTATGACACAAAGACGTCCCAAGGAAGAAATAATGCCTACTCACACATAAGGATACAGCAGGGTGGACGGCTGAGACTCCCAGAAACATGAGCGTTGCCCTAGATCTGTGACCCTGTGCCACCTTTTCAGCTATAATCCACTACTGTGACATAAAATAATTGATTTGGTTTCTCTAAAGGGCAATATGGTGTAGTGAGGAGAACTACATTTGGAGTCAGGGGATTTAAGTCTGAATTCCAGTTCTGTTGAGATTCAATAGAAATCTCACACAAATCACTTAATCTCTCTAGACTTCCTTTCCCTCAATTGTAAAATGAAGAATTTGAAGAGTTGGGCCACTTGGTTTCTAAGGTTCCTTTGGGTGCTAAACCCTACAATATCAAATGAAGAGAGGGCAGCTTAACGATGAGCAGAAACAGATTTAACTTGGCCATGCCTTTAAATAGCCCCCATTCCTGATGGGCATGCTGAAAAGTCATTAGGAATGGCTGCCCTCTGGTGGCTGCTTGAGAGCTTCTTCACCTGCTCCCTGGCAACTGTCTCCAAACATCCCGGGGCATGAGGGGTGAGTCATCACATCTCCTACATGACTTATATCAGGGGCCTTGCTCATAGTTTGTGCTTCTTTGGAGTACAAGGGCTGCCTCCTATGAGCAAGTTTTCTCTTATTCTCTTTGTCCTTCCCAAGGCTCCCACTCCTGGCTACCCACCTCATTTGCCATTCTTACTGCCATTTTGTTAAGCATCATTCCTGATGTTACTCAGGTTGCTACCATTTCCTCTTTGGGGGTAGTGACAGGAAACATACTGCCAAGCTTGTCAAAAGTTACACATTTGCAAAGATGTTTTAGGACTCAAAGGAAAAAAGTGTATCTCATTTAGCAAGCTCAAAAACACAAAATCTCCTTTCTTTGACTTTGTTGCTAAATGTCTTTCCTTTCTTCCTCCGCCACCAAACAACTCCCTTTAGCAACTACAAGGCATTGGAAGTTTTTGATTTGGTGATTTGATGATGCATCTCTATGCTTGAAGTTTGGTTCACTTTTGCAATTTTACAGAAGATTGTATAATTACCTATTATGACGCATTAAATAACATTTTCTCCTCCTCTGCTTTTCTACCAAAAAATAATTTAAAAGAAATCATTTCTAAAATATCAAGCTGTAGTTTTTAAATCAGAATATCAACAAATATGTTTTTAAAATTCTATATATGTTGATGTATGTAAATATATCTACATCTATATTTACACACAGCAAGGATACATGAATGGGTAGATAAACTTTACACACAAGTAATTTCCAACACATAAAATATTTAAGAGCAATTGTTTGTGAGAAGAGGGTAAGAAAACTGAAATTTTTTTATGAATGAACCTTGTAATTGTTGGGCTATATCATTCACTACTAAGTTAAGAAACTATAACCTTCCAGGCATTCTGTAGGTGTATAAAATGTGATTAATTTGCTAATCATCAGGACATGAAACAGTTTACAGATTTACAACATGAAACTGTAGCCCATTCTATAGAAAGATGAAAAAGATGAGAGCTCAGACATCAATATTTAGAAGGCAGTCATTATAGTTTTTGAATCAAACGGCACCTTTGAAATAGTTTAAGATAACTGATAAACCTCTCCTTTAGAAAATAGTATTTTTATGACAGCATTATCAGTACTTCTTAAAGAGGTCTCACTTTAAATAGGAACACGTTTGATGATAAAAATGAAAGGATCAGTTATTTTAATTTGATATAACACTACTTTACCATTACGCAAATTCTTCTTCCGTTTCATTATATAGCTAAAAAATATTTCTATTACCTGCCGAGCTAAAGAAGATTTAATTGGCAGGATGTGAAATATTAAACTAACTCTGTGAGAGCAGATGTGGTGTACTTCACAATTCAGAACTATCATTCTAAAGCAGGACAAAAAATCCCAATTGGTAATTATGGGCTTTGATGTTAGTCAGAGGGAGTCTTGGTGACATCACTGTTCCTACAATAATTCATCCTGTCACGCATATCAAGGTATCAGAATTCCTAGGCTGAGGATGCCAAAAGCATTTTTGTACCTTAATACTTAGGTCATGTGCTGGATAGTCTAATGGACTTGGAAAATCTGAATTCAAATCCTATCTCAGACACACTAACTGTGTAATTCTGGAAAAGTCATTTAACCTCTGTCTCAGTTTCTTCCTCTTTAAAATGGGCAGATAGGTGGCACAGTGAATAGAACACCAAACCTGGAATCAGAAAGACTCTTCTTCCTGAGTTCAAAATTGGCCTCAGCCATGTACTAGTTGTATGACCCTGGGCAAGTCACTTAACCTTGCTTGCCTCAGTTTCCTCATCTGTAAAATGAGATGAAGAAGGAAATGGCAAACCACTCTAGTATCTCTGACAAAAAGAAACCCAAATGGGGTCGTGAAGAATAGGTCACAACTGAACTACAACATAAAAGGGATAGTAATCCTATCTTACATGGCTGTTGTGAGGCTAAAATAGATTACAAATGTTAAGTATTTTACAATCTTACAATGCTATATAAAGGTTAGCTATTATTTTTATTTAAATACAAGTACACTTAATTTTATATAATAAAGACAATCTTAAAAAGCTATATGCAAAACATTTTTGGAAATCATGCTTTCTCACATATTTGCATACAATGCTATTCACACTGTAGGTATTCAAATGTGTGACAAATGAATAAATGAAGCAATGATAGCACATAATTTCTGAGATAGTTTATCTTCATTTGTGATTTATTTTCAATTGCCAGGGTCCTGTATCACTTTAAATTTCAGTGTGTCTGTCCCTCAATCTTTCCATCATGTAGTTAATTAACGGTGAACTATGTAGTGGGATAGCTGCTATTTAAATAAATGTTGAAAAGAATCATTTTACTGAACAGATAATCCTTCTGTAATGTGAATCATTAGCACCTTCTGATATTACAATCAATATCTTCTTAAACTCAGAACCCTTGGAATATTCATTGCAAATGTTATCACAAAGATTACCGTATGCTTTCTGTGTGTTAAATATTGCGTATACAAAATGAGGGTGGGGCAGTATGGAATAATTTAAAGAATATTCAGTTGGTGGTCAGGAAACCAGACTTATAGAACTGTTGAGCTGTAAAGGACCCACCCCTCCAAAAGAGTATCCATTACAACATAAACAAAAGAGAGGGTCATCCAGGATTTGCCTGAAGATATTTAATGAAAGAGAACCCTCTATATCCTGACAGTCCTTTACAGCTCTAATTATGAGGAAGCTTTTCTTGACATCAAGCCTAAACCTGCCTTATCTTTAACTCCATTAGTGCTCCTAGTACTGTGTTCTGGAGCCCGACAGAACAATAGACTCACGAGTACCTGAAGATAGCAATCACATGACCATTGAGTCTTTCCTTCTAGACAAAACATAGCCAGGTTTTTTCTTTAGTTGATTACCATGTGACATGGATTTATGGACATTCGCCAGCTTGGATGATCTTCACTGGACACCAGCTTATCAACATCCTTCCTAAAATGTGATAACCAGAACTGAAGACAATTGAAGACAACTACAATCATGATGTGTCCAGGATAGAGTCCGGAGGAATGATGACATGCTTACTCCTAGAAGCTATAACTGCCCTAATGGAGCTCCAGCTGACACTAGCTTTCTTGGCTGCTGTGTCAACTACTATCTTAGATTGAGAATGAAGTCAACTAAAAAAAATGCAAAACTTTTTCAGATGAAATGCTGCCTGATCATGTCTCTCCCATCTTGTACTTGTGAAGGAATTTTTGAAGTCAAGTTCAATTACATCTCTATCTATTAAATTTCATCTTATTAAATTTAGTCTAATATTCTAGCCTGTCAAGATGTTCTACCCTGAGTCTGTAATTCAATGGGTTAGCCATCCCTCCCAACTTTTATGGCACCTGCAAATTTATTAAGTACATTATATATGTCTTTAATCAAGTCACTGGGCATTTTTCTGGTTTTTTTTTAATTACAAGTTCAAGAACAGATGCCTAAGAAACAATATTAGAGACTTCCTTCTAGGTTAACAATTAAAACAACCTTTTAACCTATTGTAAATCTGTTTTTTGAATCATCTAACCTACATCTCTCCATCTTTTTAAAATAAATTATTTATTTTATTTTTAATTTATGTGACAAAACAAGCATTTCCATAACATAGAAAATCATGATATATTTTATCAAATGTTTTACTAAAAACAAAACTACATCTAAAGCATTTCTCTAATCTATGACACTAGCAGCCCTATCAAAAAAAGGAATTCCACTAGTCTGGCATGACCTATTGTGGATAAAACCATGCTGATCTTTTCTGATCACCCCTTCCTTTTCTAGATTTTTACCAACCATTTCTTTAATAATATGCTGTGGAATTTCTCAAGAAGGCTAAATCAGGATCATTGGCCTGAAGTTTGCTGAATCCAGTCCCTTCTCTTTTTTGAAAACCAGGACATTTGTCCTTCTGTATACAGTAAATCTCTCTTATACCCAATCATCCCTCAAATGTCACTGAAAGTCATTTGGCAACACCATCCACCCATATTTTTTTTCAACAGCTAAAAAAGATATGAGTCACTTGGGGCAGAGAACCTATGAAGGGCAACTAGGCACTTATTATCTTCTTCCAAATTTCAGGGCCTGGAACACAGTATGTGCTTAAAAATGCTTGGTGATTGATTAGATATCTTAGTCATTTCTATTTGTTTCTTTCCAGTTTCTGTTCCAATATAGACTGTTTTTTCAGGATATGTAGTATTTTCACCATGGTCACTCAGGATCTGCAGATCTATCATAACCCCTACTGCCTGTCTCCCCTCTTGCCGTGAAATTCAGCATCACTGAACTTTATCACAATACTGCTTCTCATCCCATGGCCTACCTCTTACATGAGCCCCACGATTCCCTTAGCTGCTAATTCCTTGACACAAAAATCACCTTGGATTTGCTTTTTATGTATACTGAATAGAGCTATATAAGTATGTGTTTTTTCCCCCTTATTTAGGGAAGAACCTAGAGGTCTGAGGTTGTTTTATTTTTGTTACTGCATATATAAACCAGCATTTAGAACTTTACCTGGCATATAGCAGGGTTTTAATAAACGTTGACTAACAAGATGCATCTTTTGATATGGACAAAAATTTCTTCTTCTCAGGCAAGGTAGGCAAGCTATTGCTTCAGACAATTTTAAGTTGGTCAGTCCATCAGTTATTAGGCATTTATTTGTTAAGTTACTCTTAAATGTTTACTGTATGTTGGACACTGTGTTAAGTATGAGAGAGATACAAAGAAAGACCAAAAAAAAAATCCCTATCCTCAAGGAATGTACATTCTAATGGGAGAAACAATATGTAAATAGTTCAGTAAATACAAGACATATACAGAGTACAAGTAATCTAAAAGTGTAAGCTGCTAGCAAGACTGGAAAAGGTGTCCTACGGAATGCTTTCATACGTTTAGCGTATCAGAACATTTTATCATTTATTTCAAATATATTTAGCCAATTAATACCTTATAAACACACACCCCCTTAGAAATATAATGGAATATTACTGTGCCTATACGTAACTATGAATAGGAAAGCTACATGGAGGTATGGAAAGAGTTACATGAACTGGGGTAAAGGCAAATGCTTCTACATACAAAAGTGCCCCGTGCTATTTCTTCTCCACTAGACTATCCCCTTTGTCATCCCCAATCTCTCACTCATTTTTCCTCTCTTTTGTTGTTGATGTTATTATTTTAAGAGATAGCTCTCAGGGTAAGGCATGGCATAGGGACAGATCTGGAAATGATAGTTATAGAAGAATAATTAAATAAAATGAAATTAAATAATTAAAATAGTAACTGACATTTATATAGTGCTTACTATGTGCTGCCTACTGTTGTAAGTGCTTTACAATTATGATCTCATTTGATTCTTGGGACACACATTCTATTATGATCCCCATTTTACAGATGAGGAAAATAAGACAAACACAGGTGAAATGACTTCCCCAGGGTCCCACAGCTAGCCAGTGTCTGAGGCTGGAATTGAACTCAAGACCTCCTGGTTCCAGGTCTAGGGTTCTATCCATTGTACCACCTAGCTGCCCCAATCATATGTAAACAGAAAAAACGGATCCTGACCCTCAAATGAAATGGGCTAAGAAATTAGCATCTCACAATGTTATATAATCATACATATATGTAGGGTATATACCTATGCGTATATACACACAGCCTGGATCTCCCTATCTCATCTTCTCATAAAGTACAGCAACCAGTCTTTGGCCAATCTCACCACTGATCAACACAGGAGTTTGAGCTCTCTGTTTTCCAACCTTGGCCAATGTGCTCCCTCTTAGGTAGGTGGCATTCCTACTCCCAGGGGCTCAACATATGATGCTGAATTTAGTACAGACACCCAATCTTCATAGCCCATTGCAACTCAGAACTCCCAAGTTCAAAAAATACACTAGCCTAAGGTTCACCAGTAGCTGGGATCACAAGTATGTGCTATGATGTTGGACCACCATGATAGCAAGAGGAAAAAATCCTTGAAGTTATTTATTAAAGAGTGAACTATTACCAGCATATAAAAAGACAAAGTCACCAGACTCACAGTGGGACTTAGGATAATAAATCCCAGGGGCCATCTTGTCTCACCCTCTCATTTCACAGATGTGGATACTGTCCAAAGTCACACTAGTATTAATGACAAAAGAAGAAATTACTGCTTTCAGTATCAAAACTGAGGAGTTAATGGGAATTTTGTGGAGAGTTAATGGGAATAAAACACAAGTATTTATCAACTTAGCAGGGATTAATAAAAAAGTAATAAACAAAAACAGAAAATGAATGAGGAATGCTATCAGAACCCTACTTTAGAAGATGTTGTGTTGGTCTTGTTCTGGCTAGATGTTAAGCAGCAGAATTCTAAATAAATAAGCTGCAAACTATACATACTTCCGGCATGCAGCCCAGTTCAAAGATTACTTTAATTTAGACTTGTTTAACTTGGATAGGGAAAAAGAACCACTAACCCTCCCGCCTTTTTATATGTGACTACTCTCTTCTCATTGTTTCTATTTCTCCATGTAGCTGAATAGGATAGCCATTGCTAAGATACTGACCTCTGTGAAGCAGACAAAATAAATGTGTAAAAAAATGTACATTTGTATGCACATGAACACACAAAAAAGCAATACTCATAATCCCATGCTAGATTTTTTTCCTTCTGCATGTATAACAATAAAAGTTCAAAAACTCTTAGTGTTATTAAGACCTTCTTAGGCATTATCTCATTCTCTTTTTTTCAAACAGGATTGAAATTTTATCCCCATCTAAAATAAAAATACATCTCCCCTTCTAAACAAGTAAGGAAGTTGTCTGATGGCCAATACAATCCCGTATTATGTAAAATAACTATAATGGTCAGGAGATATTTTTCTTATGTCTGACCTAAATCCCTCGTGATGTAGTGTGGAAGTATTTCTTCTGCGTGTATTCTCAGAGATGACAGAGAAGAGTGCACTGCCATCTTCTCCATAATAAGTAGTACAATAATTAAGAAAGAAAAAATAAGTCATAGTTCCAGCTCCAATTCTCTAGGCTAAATACTTCATTCAAGTCCTTTTATTCTTTTCTTACAAGTATTTATCACATGGTCATCTCTATGAGTCCCCTTTGGATCCTACTCATCACCTTTCCAAAACTGTGAGGCCTCAGTCTATACAGTAAGAGTTTAATCTGTAACAGAAATGGAAAGATTACTTCCAAATTGCTACATTCTAGATTCTATTTACCCATCCCAGTATCATTTGAATAACCTTGTTATATTGCTGATTCATGTATTTAACACTTGTTTAAGTGAGACACCAAAAGATTTGTTTCCGTCCAGGTTTGGGGACAAGAGGGTTGGGGTGGATGATAAAGACAGTGAGGCATGGAAGTTATACAGTGACAGCTCTATCAGCATAGGGCAGCAGATAAACAGGCTTCTTCAATGTACTTGGCTATTCCAGCCCTCATATGTTCTGTCGCTTTAAAATCTTAAAACTCTACTAACACAATGGATTCATGACTACTTTTGTGACTTGGAAGTCTATACTTTAAAAAAAAAAAAAAGGGAAATAAATAGCAGGACATGTTGGGTTAAGGCAACACAAGGGTCAAAATGAGAACCAGAAGGGTTAAGCTTATGTCTGAACACCACTTACTAGGTATGTGACCTTGGGTATGTGACAAAGTGGGAACTAATGATGTCTAAGGTTCCTGACATCTCTACCACTCTACCATTTGGGTTTGAGTTCCAGTTCTACTATTCATTAGTTGTGTGACTTAGGACAAATTGCTTAACTTCTCTGAGCCCCATCTGCAAAATGGAGATAATACTTTTTTCAAAGAATATTTGTGAATATCAAATATATACACACACACATGTAACAAGCATCTTTGATTTAAGGCAAGACTGGAGATGCACTAGAAGAGCATTACATTATTACTAATGATATGCAACCAATTTTATAAATTTATATTTAATTTTTTTCAATTAGCAAAAATCTGCCCTCTCACCAGCTGATCACCCGTTGTTCCCTAAAAACTGGGAACAAAATAAAAATAAAACTCTTGCTATAAATATGTATAGTCATGCAAAACAAATTTTCTATTGGCCCCTTCCAAAAAAAGTTTCACTGCACTCTAAGTGCAAAGTCACTGTACTCTGAATCTTTCACCTTTCTATCAGAAGGAGGGAGCAAGTTTAATCATTAGTCCTCTGGAATTATGCTGTTCCTAATTCTTTCAAAACTGTCTATCTTTCCCACACCATTCTCATCATATAGACTGTTTTCCTTGTTCTATTCACTTAATTCCACAAGAATTTATACAAGTTTTCTCTGAACTCAACCCTTTTGCCATTTCTTACAGAACTATTAATAATATTCCATCATCTTTATATATCAAAACTTGTTCAATCATTCCCCAACTTTATGCATGCCCCTCTCAGACACTTATTCTTTGTCATCTCAAAAAAAAAACCCTATAAATATTTTTGTATATTATTTAGGCTTTGTTTTGTTTAGGACAGGTCCTTCCCTTAATCTATCCTCCTAACTGCTCATTCTTTGTTCCCCTCTCCCACCTGTTTCCCAGAAGAGTAAAATGTATTTTCACACTCAAATATGTGTATGTTTGTGTATGTGTAAGTGGATTTTTCCTTCAAGCAGTTCAGATAAAAGGAAGTTTTAAGTGTTGGCTGCTCCCTACAGCTGGTTTGGATAGCTGTCAACTTGTACATCCGGATTAGGTGAGATAATTCCCCTAACCTTCCTTTCTCCTCCTCCCCCCAGGGCATTCCTCTTCCCTTCTCTTTCCATTTCTCTTTTAAGATCATCAGGACATAACAATTACTCCCAGACCTTTCCTAATTGGATTCCCTCCATAGTGCCTGATGATGATGATAGGGTACAGAGGAGACTCATGTACCATCCCCTCATACCTGAATGTAAACAATTTGTTCTTCTTTAGTCCCTTATGACAGTTCACGTTTACTTTTTTATCTCTCTCTTAAGTCCTGTGTTTGAACTTGAGTTTCTGTGCATCTCTTCTCTTTGCATCAGAAATGCTTGTAAGGATTTTTATTTCATTTTACCCCATAGCATCACACTTAGTTTAGCTGGCTTAGTTATTCTGGGCTGATGGATTTCTTGAGTTTGGGAGTTCTGAATAGCAGGGAGCTCTCCAGACTAGACACCTATACCAAACTCCGAATAATACGCTGAAGCCTGGGGAGCAGAGGGCCACCAGGCTGCCTAAGAAGGTGAGTATCAAGTGAACTCTTCTAGCTTGGTGGCAATATGGATGCCCTTCAAACAAACTCAAATTTATAAAACGTTTTCTCTTTTTGTAAGTCATATCAATAATGCCATAAGGAAATTTTAAGAACACTGTACGGTATATCCATATTTTGCTATGGTCTAGAATTTAATAAAATGTGGTTTTATTTGGGACACTATCTGGTTGGGTTATCAGAGAACAATTAAACGTGACAATAATCGGGCCTCCAACACAATTCAGGGGTACACACAATATGAGCATTCTAGCAATGTGGATGCCTTCAACCACATCGAGAGAGAATACTGCAAATGCTGAGATTGTGAGTGATACCAGAGAATGTCAAGCTCTAAATCTATCATCCTGCTCTTTGACTAGTAAGTGTCTGAGGCTGGATTTCTGACTCCAAGCCCAGAGCTCTATATCTCATGTCATCTAGCTGTTCTTTGATTTTTAAGAGGTCCAAAAGTACAATGTATACTTTATTGACTTTATATGTGGGAAGATAAAATCAAGTATAAACAGACCCAGAGGTCAGAACAATACAATCAGATGCCAAATGAGACAATTTATACAAAATTATCTGCAAACATTAAGAAGCTACATATGCCAGTTGTTATCATTAGTATTCTATGTAATCACCTTGTGGTTTAATATTAAATTTGTTTATTTAATATTCTGATTGGAATGTTTTTATATCCCCTTCATTTCTAAATATATCCTTTGGCCCATCCCCTCCCCAGAGTATACCAAGTTACAAAGAATAGATGTAAAGACCAAAACAGAGAACAAGGCAACTCAAAAAACTAACTATCAAGCAGTATATGCTATTACTATGCCTTGTTCTACGCCTTTTGCAACTAATTTTTTTAAACATACTAAGTTTAACTACTTACAAAGTTTGGAATGGAGAGACAGGTTACTTTTTAAATTACATTTATTCTCTAACTAATTTCTGTTGAGGGCTAGGGTGCAGTGCGGTTGACAAGATCAGGATAGACTTCGGGGAAACTGTTCTTGGAGACTGTGCTCATTATCATCGGGAATGGCTCTCCAGGCCCCCCAGATGTTGTTGTCTCTGTCAGACAAGAGAGTTACAGAAAACAAGGGATATGTAAAATAGCTAGGCTCACACGCTGATTTAATCACCCTGACTGATTTAATCTCTGCCACAGGAGATGAGCAGAATGTCACGTAGACTTGCAGTACCTAGTCTATATGAATCCTAACCCTCAGATCAATAAACGGAGTTGGTCTATCGTCTCCCACCTCCCGTGACTCTTTTTCTTTCAACCACATCACCGAGCCGTGTAGGGACACGGGCTGACTGCTACAAATTCCAGCTGCCAAAAATAAATAAATAAACAAATAGCCAACCAACCAAATAAATAAATAAATAAATAGGTTTTAAAATTAAGCTTTGAACACTACAAGAACTGAGATTCATCTCCTCATCATATTCCATTGACAGCAGGCTTGTATTTGTAGTTACCTCCATCCCACCAATTTCATCTATCGTGAAGTCTTCTTGTTTTCATCTTTACAAGTCCTGTTCTCTTCACTCATATAGCTACTGGCATACTGCTGAGGGCTCAGCACCTCACCCCTGGGCTGCTACAATAGTGTTTCTGGTTAATCTCCCTATTACAAATTTCCACTCTAATTCATTATCCATTCAACTGCCAAAGTAGTTTTTAAAAAAAATACATACATGCATATACATATATATGTATATATATATATATATATATATATATATACATATATATATTTTAAATTCTGAACTTAAACATTAGAAATTCCATAGAATTTCCATATTTAGACTTCATATCCCCCCCCCCCCAGAACTCCCCTATCTTTCTAGTCTTCTTATACTTCCAGGTAGTACTTATACTATCTTCAGTCAACTTCTGTATGAGCAGTGGATGCCCTGCCTTATAGTTCCGTGCTGGGATGGAATTAGCAACTGGTACTGTGCCACATGTGAGGAGCCTGATGGCATTCAAAACCTCTTTTTCAATTGGAAATTCAGCTAGAGAGGAACTGACTTCAACCTGAGTTATGTGGTCAGTGGCTTCAACATTGGTTGATGATGGTCTGTTGAGAACACAATTGAACTGCTGTTCAGGCCACTTTTCCAGGATCATATCCTTATCACTTATCAGTATTTTAGGTAGAATTTGCACAAGGCAATCATTCACATGGAAAGGAGAAGAAGCAGTCCAAGAACACTGTCAAGGTCTCTCTGAAGAACTTTCGCATTGATTGTAAGGCATGATTGATGCTGGCACAGGACCACCCAGCAGGTGTCCCTGCATTAAAGAAGGTGTTGTGTTCTACAAACAAAGCAGAATCACAGGAGCACAAAGGAAACATGAGAAGCGCAAATCTAAAGACATTCCCATCCCAAATGATCCAATGGGCTATTTGTGTCCATTCTGTGCTAATGCCTTCTGAGCTCTACTGAGCTGAACTGATCAGTCATAGTCAAAAACACTGTACCTTGACCTCAGTATTGTGATGTCATTGGTCTTCTTTGAGAATGAAGGATGAACAACAACATACTATTGTATTCCTAGGCATTTGGTGGCAGCGGACAAAGGGCTGGGCTTAGACTCAGGAAGACCTAAATTCAAATCCAGTCTCAGATACTTACTGTGTGTGTGACTCTGGGCAAGTCACTTAACCCTGTTTGCCTCAGCAAAAAAGCTGCAGAAGGAAATGGCAAACCACTCCAATACTTTGCCAAACTCCAAATAGGGTCATGAAAGGTCAGACATGACTGAAACAACTGAACATCTATCAACTGAGGTGGGACGAAGAGGGGGAGGAATGCTCATACTGAAAAAAGAAAGTGAATCCAGATACTCTTATATATTTTTGTTTATATATATACATATATATATGTATAGGACAGAGAAGCAACTAGTATATTACTGCATGATACCTACAAACACTAACTTATGAATTCAATTAAGTAAAATATTTGAATTAAAAAAAAAAACAACTCTAGCCATGTGACCCTGGACCAGGAACTTAACCCTATTTGCCTCATCTGTAAAATGAGCTAGAGAAGGAAATGGTAAACTACTCAAATATTTTTACCAAGAAAACCCCAAATGGTGTCACAAAGAGTCAGATATGACTGAAACAAGTGAACAGCAACAACAAAATATTCAGTTCAGGAACACTGGCCTCCTGCCAGTTCAGTGAATAAGACAATCCATCGCTTAAGCTCAGCTTAGCTCTGGGCATTTGCTCTGGCTGTCTCCCATGCCTAGCATGCTCTGACTACTAACCTCCCTGTCTTCCTTTAAGTCCTAATTAAAATCCCACTTTTACTGGAAGTCTTCCCCAATCCCATTTTATTATAATGCCTTCTCTCTGTTAATTCCTATTTATCCTATACATATTTGTTTGCATGTTGTCTCCCCAACTAGAAGATTCTTGAGAGCAAGGATTATTTTTTGCCCATATTTGTATCCGCACAGTTTAGCAGCAGTGCCTGGCTTACTTAATAAATGTTTGATTGATACGCAATTATGTCTATTTTACATACGAAATATACTATATATGAAATTATAAGAAACAGCAAATGCTAACCCTTTCTTCCCCCTTGCCTCTCCAGTGTATTTCTTTTACCCTTACCCCATATAGTTATGAGAATTTACAATTATGAGAAACAGGAAGTTTTCTCTCCTTCCTCCTTTCTATTCTAATGTGTTTCTTTACCACAATTACCTTCCTTCTTTTTCCTCTTTTTTTCAAACACATAACAATATTAATCCACCACCAGATGCTCCATCAACTCTCCACCAGTTCTTTAAAGGCAAGATAAAATGCTATTTCCTTCTGAAAGGATTTTTTGATGACTTTGATTCTTGATGACTTTTTCCCTTAGATCTCACATAGACCTCTATTTTATTACTCTTAAATGTATACACCATGCAATACTACATACTACAGTCCCCTGTATTGGCATTTTATCATCTTACTAGAGAGTTTAAAGTAGCTCTGAATAAAATTGGCAGAAACTAGAAATATTACAGGGAAAGTCCAGTTGTTATGGGGAAGGAAAAGATATGTTAGATTAGGAAACTGCAGTCAGAGAGTAAGAGGACCAAAGCTGAAATCTCAGAGACAGAAGCAGTGTCTATTGATGATAAGGTGTAGACAGATGTTCATGAGATAGTAGCTTCTGTACACTGAGTACAGACATCAACAGAATTAATGGCAAAGAAGGTGAGGTCAAGGGTTATAGAACATCAGCCCAGAGCTTGAAGTCAAAGACATAGGACAGTGAACAAGAGTTTAAAAAAATGTATCCCCCAAAATAGAATTATTTGGGAAATTCTAAAGTAGAATTCCTAAGAATAAACTGTCAGAAAACGACACTTAGATACGGTTGCACCTAAAACTCAGAGGTGGCATTCGCTTAAGTTTGTTCTCAAAATGAAATGTATGTTTTGGTCCAATCATTTTTACTTCTCTTCACTACAGAATTGGAATAGACCATGTGATAGGAATTAGTTCAATACTGGGAAAAAACTGACATGAAGTTTTTACATTGGTTTTTCCATTATCAATGGTAGGAGGACCATCTCTTGGATGGTTTCCTTGGATATTGTTATTTCTACATAAGAATGTCTTAGGAGGTTTTCTTTCGGCCATAAAGTTAATATGTAAAACTCTGGCAAGATTGCTTTTCCTTATCCGAGATATTTCTATTTATTTTCTTTTATAAGATAAAGTTCTTCTTCCCTTCTACCATTTGAAATCATTTTTGCAGGGGGCATAAAGAAAAAAAAAAGAAACAGTAATGTTGCTTCAGCAGTGTAAAGCACAAGAAAAATGAAAGCAATCTGAGGTTGCAAACACGCTGTTAAGGGACACTACCACAAAGAACCAGTAAATCAGTTCTCATGCATAGAACTGAAGAGAAAAAGGGACCTGAATAATATGCTTTAATCTAGCATTTTCCAGAAAACAAATATAGTCATAAAGTGCACACAGCTAAGTTATTTTACTTTAGAAATGATGTTTATGCATACATATAGCACAGGCAAGAAACAAAATCTACAATCAGTACTATTAAAGTTTTATCATGTTACTAACTGTTGAATGGGATTTTTCCCCCTCTGTGCTATTTTTCAGAATGGACATATTTACATAATCACAACCAGGCTCTTTTCACTTCCTGAGAGAGGCAGAATAATAGATTGACATAAACTTTTAGCAGAAGGCCTTTCAAAAATGAGTTGAGAGGGTGGGAGTGAAGCTTCTCTCCATTATGTTCTGGAGAACTAATAAGGTTAACAGTCAAAATCCAATACAGTGCTCTAAGGTTTGCAAAGTACATTAAGTATATGATTGCATTTGATCACCCAAATAACCCTGTACTAAGATATTACTATTCATATTTTATAGAAGAGAAAACCAACACTCACAAAGGATACCTGACTTGCCATTGGTCACTCAACAAATCACTTATGGAAGCAGTTTTCAAACACAGGTCTCTCCTGACTTGCAGTCCAGCACTGCCTCTCTAAGTCAGTCTCTTTTAAAGAACTCTGTGATAAGGGTAATTCTCCTCTACATAATCACTAGTACACAGCCTAATTTAGACAGCTGTTTAACAAGCATGAGCATGAAGACACACTCAAAGATTTTGTACACAAAGGACTGTAGAAGTCATCTAGTCATCTAACCCCTCTCATCTTGCAGATGAGGAAACTGAGGCTGGGAAAGACTAAATGACTTAACATTAGAGCTAGTTAGTGGCAGTGTTGAAATGAAAACTCAAGTACATACAAATCAAGTACTCATGTGCAAACCAAGTACACATGAGGAATCACACTGAAGTATGGGGACTTGCTCACATCTCTGAAATGAATGTGACACACAGGAATCCTATTCTAACACTGTGGTTGTTCAGTCATCTTTTAGTCATGTCCAATTTTTTATGACTCCATTTGGGGTTTTCTTGGCAAAGAAATGGGACCAGTTTGCCCTTTCCTTCTCTGGCTCATCTGTAGATGAGAAAATTGAGGTAAACATGGTAAAATGACTTGCCCAGCGTGACATAGCTAATAAGTGTCTAAAGTCAAATCTGAACTCAGGAAGATGATTTTTAGTGCCTCCAGGCCCAGAACTCTACCCACTGTGCCACCTAGCTGTTCATTCTAACAATATGAAATGGAAATACTATGAGATAAAGGCAGATTATGCTGTCTAAATTCAGAACTAGCTTATACATAGGTCAAAGACCTATGATTTTCAGATGTCTGGTGTTGTTAATTTGTTTTCTTAGACCTAATCCAGTTCTATTAAATTGCTACTAATTAAGTTAATCATACAGTTAGCCTCACCGATCCTCTCTGTAAAATGAGAGAGTTTCATTATATGATCTCTAAGATCCTTTCCATCTCTAAGATTCTCCTATTCTGATAGTTTCATGGATTGCAGATTCCACTCAGTGTATTCACACCTTTGTAAGCTCTACTGACAAACCTGTTTCACTGAAATCTATTAAACATTGCAAAGGATCTGTTCTTTGAATGTCAAACTAAACCACAAATCTAATCTAAGGTGTATCTTGATTTTTCCTTAGCAGGATGTCAAATTTTGTTCAAATCAATCAACTCCTTCAAAAGTGGTTTTGGAGCACAAAGAGAGAAAGAAACAAAATACATTTGAGTTGAAAATCATACCCCACTTCATGTAGCCAACAAAATATAATATTACCACCTTTGTTATTTGTTATTTCCTTTTAGAACTAAAAGATACAAACTAATCTCTACACGTTGCTCAAGGTCTCTAGTGATGATCCTATGTGCAGGCAAGAATGTTAGGAAAGTACCTGACTTGTGGGGCTCATCTCTATAATCCCTGACTACTAAAGGGTGGAGATCTATAATAAGACTGAGTTTCCAGCAAACATGGCTCTCCCTCTCCTCAGAGTCCATGGGAACTTATTGAACCCGATGACCTTAGGGTCTGTAAGAACCATCAGATTGGTTCCAACAATAATTGCACTGGGAAAGAAAGGCAATTGGCAGAAAGATCAACTGACAAGACTCCAACTGCCTTAACAAAGTAATGTAACCACCTACATACACCACCAGATGGGGGAGCACCAACAACATCTGAATAGTCAGGGGGCTCTTAACAAATGGCTACTCAGTCTCTTCCAGGGAATCAAAGAAAGGCAAAAACAAACAAACAGTCCCTGCCCTAAAGAAGCTTACATTCCATTGGTGGAGACATCTAAATAAGTAGGTACATATTACATATAGAATAGATGAGTGTTAGGTTTACTCTTCTGCAGCTAGTACAATGGATCACTCAGAACAAGAGAGTTTAAACACAGTTCACCTATTAAAACAGTATTCTAATAACCTCAGATAAAACCACTTTTCAATTTGGTTGAAAAATTTTCTGAAGGATAAAAGCATATAAAAGTCACCAGCAAGAAGGTTAAAAAGCATTCAACAAAGAGTATCCCTGGAGTTTAGGTACTTACCCCTAGAGCCTCAAAAACTATTTTTATATTCCTCTTGCCCAAAAAGCCCATATCTGAGTCCCAGATTAATCCACCTGGAGATAATTCCAGCTGCCTCAGATATACAACAGAACTTCATTGTTTGCAACAGTCCTAGCTGGTAACACAGAAGTAAGGGACATTAGCTCACACTTTCCTAGTTCCAGCAATAACCTGGCTCATGATAAAAAGCTAAACTGAAAAAAGTTAGTTAGGGAAGACCTTCCACAGAAGGTGAGATCTGAGTTAAGCCTGGAAAGAAGCAAGAAAAAAATAAGAGAAAAAGATAAAAAGGCAAAGCATTCCTGGCATGAGAAACAGCAGATGGAATGTTGTGCTCCAAGACCTGAAAGGGGGTCAGTGAAACTGGATCACAAAATATATCTGTAGAGGGGAGTAAATTTTAAGAAGTCTGGAAAGCTAAGAAGAGACAGGTTGTGAAGAGCTTTAACTGAAAACAGAGGGGTTTATATTTGTTTCTGTAGACAACAGGGGACCACTGGAGCTCACTGAGCATGGGGGGGATAACATGGTTAAACCAACCATATTAGGACTAAGTGAAAAGTGGACATAAAAAGGGAAAGACTTGAAGCAGGGAGAGTGGTTAGAAGGCTAGAGCAATTGTACTTGCAAGATGTAATGAGGGCCTAAATTAAGGCTGTGCTGGTATAAAAGACGGGGGCATGTAAGGGATGTTGTGACAGTAGAAACATGAGCTATCAATGGATTGGACATGTGGAATCAGAAAGGGGAATAGAGGATGACAAAGAGGTTGTAAGCCTGGACAAAATGGAAGGATGGTGATGCCCTCCTGTAGTAGCAAACACCCTAAGACACCCAGGATGGCCTGCTAGCACATGTTCTTTGATCTGCTTTGCTAAAGGAAAGACAACTTTTAAAGGGATCAACAATCTTATTTTAATTACATTCACTAGTTCAGAGGAAAAGTCAGCACCCTGAACTTGAGAAAATATAGAGAAAATACAAGCAGAGAAATTAGCAGAAGACTCCAACTGTCTGAACAAAGTAATGTAACCACCTACATACACCACCAGATGGGGGAGCACCCACAACATCTGAGTAGTCAGGGGACTGTTAACAAACGGTTACTCAGTCCCTTCCAGGGAATCAAAAGATCCTTCTCATAATAGAACCCTCCAAAGACAAAAATGCAGCCTCCCAGTATATATAACCAAAGACTTGACCCCTAATTGGCTCAGAGCCAGAAGGCAAGAAATCTCAGCACAACTGTGAATCATCAGGGCTCAAAGGAGATCGATCCTTCAGATGTTTTCAATGAGTCTGGGAAACTGAACTCCAGAAAGAAAACAACAAAATATCCCATTTTGCTTGGGCTTACATCTCCTCAATAGTAACTGGAATACTCAGAAAGGTGAATGGGAGGATACATGGGAAAAGATAATGACTTTTCTTTTGCCCATGCTAAGTTTGCAAAGCCTATGGATGGAACAGCCTATTCAAGTTGTCCAAAACACACCCAAAAGTCTGTAGTCTACACTGATCTCTAAAAAAGTGATTTAAGACTACTTTTACCTTAAAAAGGGCAGGAATAGAATCTTGGGAGTCAATGTGACAACCCCTACTTATATTTCCTTTCGAGATAGTAGTGGGCCATTTGTCCATTCCTTCTTGGACACAACAGACAGATTTACACTTGCCTGAGTAATTTAATTCCTTGGGCAATTACACTGCCACAATAGTATGTGTTTACACTGTAAATCTAACCATGCTGATTCTAAGAATTATATACTTACATGGATATGTATATATCTATGTATTTTATATACATATGCAAAGATATGTGTGTGTGAAAATAAATAATACTCCATTTGTTTCCAGAAGAGCAAGAAGCAACAGAAATGTCAATTCTAAAGACAACTCAAAATGCTAACGTAGTAGAATAATCACTATTATGATTAATAGTATGAATGCATTTCTTAAATTGTAGGCTCTAATTGTTCAAAAAATGATGTGGCTTCTAAATGACACAGTCAGAACAAAGGGCATTCCTTCTTTAACTGATTTCTGGCATGATGTTCCAGGCATTTACTATCAAAGTTCCTAATATAACAGCCCAATGTTTCTTACATAACTGTCCAGTAGCAGGGTCTAATTGGGTCTGATCTCTTTGGGGAAAATGAGATGCTGTTTTTTCGTCTATTAATAATTCACTGCCGTAGGCTTTTGTTTATGAGGAAGGAAATACCTAACATCTCTACCTATATCCATTTGTTTATTCCAATTTATCCATGAACTATAGTAGCTTGTGGCTTGGCTGACTATCTAGCTGGGTTACTCCACCCCTTACTAGAGAACAGCTGTTCTCCTACCCTAAGCCATCAGTCCATGCCAAGGCAGTCCCCGGCTTTCTGCCTCCCAAGCTGTGTCAGGGAGTCAGGTGTTTGATTCACAGGACATCCAGTTCCTTCCCAAATACTTCTTTGTGCCAAGTCAGGATAGCATTTTCTAACCATGGGCAACCAAGGCTCTAAATGATTACAAAGTACTAAACCCAGACAAACCCCCAAATCAGTCAGGCAGAGCCAAGCTAGACAGAAGCCAAAGGAATGGGAGCCAAAAGGGCCTCAGCTACAGAAGTAGGAGCACAAGCTGAGCCTCTGCAGCTTATTCTATGCTTATATGATAATTAAATATGCAGAGGAAAAAAGGATTTTAATGTAGAAGTGAGAAAAACACAATAAAGTGAAATCCAAACCAAAAAGTAATCATTTTCTATTGTGTGTGTGTGTGTGTGTGTGTATACATACGTATGCATAAACATATAATATATAAATTGTATATATTATATTATATATTTGCTTAATGCTTCCCCACTGAATTGTGAGTTCCTTGAGGAACTGCTAGCACAGGTTCTTTGATCAGCTTTGCTAAAGAAAAGACAATTTTTTGTATCTTTTTGCATTCTTTGTATCTCCAGCCCTTAGCATAGTGACTGATATATAGCAGACAATTAATAAATGTTTATTGATAGATAGATTAAGTACCTGTCATGTGCAAAGCAAAAAACTTTGGGGTAAACTGGAGTTATGGATATTGATACAGCAAAGGCAATGATGATGGAGTAAGCTAGACAGAGGACCTAGAGAGGATAGTGTCAGAAACTCCAAGAAAGAGAAAATGTCCAAAAGGAAAAGGTGGTCAACAGTGTCAAAAGTTGTTGACTTGTCAAGAAGGTCTAGAAGTAAGAAAAAGTCATACAATTTAGCAATTAAATGGTCACTGTTCACTTTGGACAGAACAGTTGCAACTGAATGATGAGATCACAACCCAAATAACAAGGGGACTGAGAAGTAAGTAGGAAGAGAAAAACTGGTTTTTCTGGGAGTTTGGCTCTGAAAAGAAGACATATAAGATAATAAGCCTAGGGGACAATAAGGTCAAGTGACAGGGTTTTATGATTGAGATACTTACGAGTATTTGTAGTTCTAGGTATCAGGGAAACTTGTAAATATAAAGAGATTTAAAGACCCAAGTGCGTGTATGTATATGTGTGTGTGTGTGTGTGTGTGTGTGTGTGTGTGTGTGTGTGTGTGTGTGAGAGAGAGAGAGAGAGAGAGAGAGAGAGGGACTGAAAATGAGGGGGTGGGACTTAATTGAACTATTTATATTAATCAGGGATATGGCTGATGATCGTAACTATAATCAGGTTCAGGAAGGTTTTCTGGAAAATCAAGCGTAATTTTTTATTTAGATATTAATTTGGTTTAAAAGTTTAAAAGAAAACACTTTATAACAAAAATATGCTCTGGAAGATATTTGGGAGATGTTCCAGCTTAAAAAAAATTATTAATGGCATTTCCTGGAATTAGCAGGCTATATATCATTGTAAGAGCTGACATTTATATTACACATTACTTATATTATTTCTACTGATTCTCACTATAGTCTCACAAAGAAAACATTCTTCCCAGTCTACAGTGAAGAAATTGACCTTCTGAGGAGCATTAAGTGACTTGCCTAAGGTCAAACAGCTAGTAAACCAAAGAGCTAGGATCAAAACCTAGCCTTTCTAACTTCATGGTATTGGTCCCATTACACCACAGCTCCTTTGCAAACTGAGCACAGACAGGCATTCACTTGGCTTCTTAGCCATGGCATAAGAAGCTCTTCAATGGATTAGGGATTTTGAGATTAAAGGAACCTGGAAGTTATTGAACACATCCCTCATATATGAGAGATGTAGAAACTGAGAGGCAGAGAGAAGTTGGGTGATTTGTTAAAGGTCACACAATTAGTAACAACATGGAAGATTGAACCTAAGTCTCTTAATTCTCATTCAGTACTTGATGCACTCTACCACATGACCTGCCTTGTAGGTTTGAGCTACTTAACCTCTTAGACTCAGTTTTCCCATTTGGAATTGTTAGATTGTTTACAAGTTCAACTTGACTGTTTGAGATTTCTTACACATAACTGAAGCATCTCGAAGCCTTGGGGATAAGATATCCTGAACAACTTAGAGCCAGAATGAAGATGGTGACTTCCACCTCCCTATACTATATTGCTAGGATGTTAGGACAAAAGAAGAAGGAACCTCCCTGACATGACACATCCATATGACTCTATGACATGTGATTTGGTAAGAAGGGATGTCTTGTGTATTCCCTGCTGGCTAAAATGAATTATTATTGCCCAGAGATGAACATGCCTTGAATAGCAACTGTCCCAAATATAATTTTATAGGCCCACACACTAGAATGCAAAGAGATTTTGAAAATTATCTTGTCCAGAGGTGTGAAACACACGGCCCAACACAACCAAGTATTCCTGGCCCAATCAGATTAAAAAAGTAATTAGGAAGTACAATAGAACATAGATGATGTTAAATTAAGATTCTAAGTCAACCTGCAGCTTGCAAGAAACCTTGAATATGAGATAGTGGTCCATTAGTATTTCATTTTGATACCACTGTTCGAGACCAAGCTCCTCGTTACAAATGAAGAAACCAAGATCAAGAAAAGTTAACTTTCTCAAGATGACACAGAAAACAAGCTGAAAAATTGAGATTGAACTTTTTTCTGTGGATCCAAATCCAGTGTTTTTTCCCCTAACACTGCATACTTCCAAACCCCAAATCTTCATCATTCATATACAACAAATGCCCTCTTAATGGTACAGAAGGTTGCTATCAAATTCTTATTAACTCATCAGATGTAGCCAGATGGGCCTCAATTTTCATTAAATAGTCCTTCAATTGCACACCTGACCTGTGTGTCACAATCATAGAACTGTAAAGCTTAAAAATCATTATCTATCTCCTTCACCTTCAGAAGTTTCAACTGAGTTCCAAAGAAATTAAATGACTTGAACAAGATCACATAGTCAATTAACTAGCACCAGAACATTGGCCCTTTTGGTCTCATTTCTAGTGCTCTTGCCCATAATACACCACCTCTGTTTGCACATTTTCCCAGTGCCTTACAATGAAGAGCACATGGAATTTGGGAAATGCTTTATAGAGCTCTAAAGAATCTTACTTTGAAGATACCTCAATGCTGCCATGACATACATCAAGGCGATAAAAAGAAATTTCGGTAGTGGGGGTAGGAAGTGGGATAGGAAAATAATCTTGACTTGGGTCAATAAAATGAAGGCAACACTTTCTCTGTGATTTAAAAATGCTACAGTAAACTACATTAGGCATTACTCAACTAACACTTTCATACACTAGCTTTCCCACTGAGTCCCAAGAGAATTGCACAAACCCAAGCTTCAGAAATCTTCCCTTTGTACTAAAAGTGTATTTATGTTGAAAGGCAACAAACAGAGGCTGGTGTTATCTTTGGAATGGCTGGGAAATACTTCTGCAAAGATGTAAGCTCCTAATATTTCCAAGTCACCATTTCCAGAGTAAGAAGCTAACATCAAAAGGGGATTCATTCTACAAGTTGGAAGGAAGGTATGAAATTAAAAGGGGAGTGGACTCCCAAAGACACAAGATACCATTTTACATAGCAGCCAAGGGAAGCTACTCTAGCGTGGTACAAAAGAATTTACATGGGGGTCAAGAAGGCCTTCTCCTGACTTGGGAGTAACAGTACGGCATGTACACAGCTTAGTAAGTGTGTGATATTTTGTAATAATCAATCAACAAACATTTATTAAGCATCAATTAAATGCTCAATACTATGCTAATAACACATTTAAATAGTCTGCTTTACAAAATATTATCTCACATCCTTACATCAAATGATAGGAAAGATAAGACTTAATAAAGAAAATTAGTGGGGTGAAATAGAAAACTCCTCTCCAAATAAATTCTAGAGTTGTGATATTTTAAAGAATGCCTTTGATCTGCAATCTGATTTTTATTGAACAAAATCGTACTTTTTGTCAAAACTGATCACCACTTTGAAGCAGTTAATGTTGTTTGGATTGCCCCTCCAGAGTGGGTAGGGGAAAGGAAATAAAGTGAAACAAAAGAGACTTTCTACAACCTAGCATCTTCTTAGCTTTCTAGACTCATTTCCCATTAATTCCCTTTAGGAGCCCTTCCTTCAAACCCCAGATGAATAGACCTGTTCTGAAGAACATCACAGATGCTTTCACTTCTGGGCCATCACCCATGTTGTTCTCCCCAAAAGGAAAGTCTTCCCTTCTCCTCTCTGCCTATCCAAATTTAGCCACTTGTCAAGGGCCACCTGATATCCCTAGAAGGACTTCTAAGTTACTCTAGCCCACAATGATGTCCCCTCCATATGAACTCACACCACACATTCAGCAATGAAACTAGTATTCATTCTCTGCATCTCCTTTAGAATCATCATATATTATTACTCCATTGTGGCACTGCAACTATTCAGACAGATCTTTTACTATATTACTTCATATATTCTGAAATTTCCTATGATCACAGAATATCAAATATGCCAATATTGAAATGTAAATATAATGGCCTTTTAAAAAGTCTTAATCCCCCTTGCAGACTTCTCTGCAGCTTGTGACCTTCTTGACCATTCCCCTCCTAACTAAATGTTCTCTTTTACCTTTCAAAAATCATTCTACCATATAATTCAGAAACTATACTAGGTATCAGAAATACCAAGATAAAAATGGAAGAATCCCTGCCTTCAAGGAGTTTGGGAAGCAGGAGGTGAAGTGGAAAAAACAACTACACTCAGAAAATTTAGCAGGCAATATACTCAAAATAGCTACAAATAAATTTCTGGAGTGAGAGCAATAGTAAGTGGGAGGAGAAGAAAGGGGCAAGAAAGGTGGCATTTGAGGTGAGCTTGGAAGGATGCTAAGGATTCACTGGAGTTGAAGAGGTAGGGCATTTCAGGCAGAGGGCATGGCCTCTATGGACTCAGGGAGAGGTAAATGGAATGTTACGAGTATACAAGGACAAGGATTTTCAGGTAAGTATACAAAAAGTAGAATTATGATTATGAAGGGTTTTAAATGCCAGACAGAATGTTCAGATTTTATCCCAGACATAAGAAGGAGCCATTGGAATTTCTTGAGAAAGGGCATGAGAGGGTTAAACATATGCTGGGAGAATATCAATTTGGCCACTATATGGAGGAGAAACTGGAAAGAGGAGAGACTTGAGGTAGAGATACCAAATAGAAGACTAAGAAGTAATAAGCACCTGAATTAGGGTTCTGGTTGGGTAGAATGGAGGGGATGAACATAAGGGATATTGTGGAGGCAAGATTAACAAAACTTAGCAATCAATTGTAAATAGGGGCTAGAGAAAGGGAAGGGTCAAGGGTAACTATGAGATTGCAAAGCTGCAGGACTGGAAAAACAGAAATAAGAAAGGAAAAAGACTGAGGGAGCGAGGGGAGGGATGGATAATGAGTTCCATGTTGGACATGTTGCATTTGAGACGCCTATGAAACATTCAGTCTGAAATATCTACAAGGTAGCTGGTGATGTGGAATTGGGGCTCAGGAGAGAGTGGGGATGAATACAAGACCTAAAAGTTGCCTGCATAAAGATAACAGTTAAACCACCAAGAAGACTCAAGAGAAGGAAAGGAGAGAGAAAAGAGAAGAGGTCCCAGGAGAGATCTCTGGAGCCTCCCTACATAAAGGGGATGGTGAGACAAGAATGAGAACCCAGCAAAAGAGACAAAGAAATGACTAGACAGTTAAGAGAAGAAACAAGAGAAAGTTGCAGGATGAAACCTAAGAGAAAGGGGCATCTATAGAGTCAAATCCCTCGGATTCAAAGCCACCACACTTCCCTGGTTCTTGTCATATTTTTCTAATCTCACTGCCAAAAGAAACTTTCATTCTTTATAATTGTATCTCCAGGGCCTACCAAGATGTCTAGCAAAACAGAAGCTTAATAAAAAAAACTTTTTCTCTTTTTTTTCTTTGTTTCTTTAATCTTATTTAGGTAGATTGTTGTTACTTTACATTTATATTGCTCCCACTTCATGAGACATCCTTTATAATAAAGTAAAACAATTAATTAAAACAACAAAGTGACCTCATCTGAAAATGTACACAACATTTGAAATCTATGAAACTGAAATACTTCTCTTACTTTTTTAAATGAACAGTAATCTGTTTTTAGTCCCTGACACCCTTACCACATTAAAGAAAGAAAACTGCTTGTAAAAAATATACAGTCAAGCAAAACAAATTCCCTCAGTGACTATAATATACATATACACATGTGTGTGTATATGTTTCGTATCATATGTGTGTGCATACATATGTGTATATATACTTATAAATATATATATATTTGTATATATAAACATAAATATACTTCTGGATTATAAATCCATCACATCTCTTTTCACAGTCAGCATGTTTTTGTCATCAGTCTTCTGAAATCATGAATAATCATTTTATTGATCATAATTCTTACAACTTTCAAAGTTGGGTAGGTTTTTTTTTAACAATGTTGTTATGTACAAATTGGTTTTTGATTCTACTCATTTCATTCTTCATCACTTTATAAAAAGTACTCAAAATTGTTTATTTTTATAATATTGATGTCATAAATTATTTTTTTTGTTCTACTTAATTCACTCTATTTATTCCCTATCTATTTATTTATCTATTTTAGCTATTTATTCCTACTCTATTTATTCCCTCTCTGTCTCATTAGATTGCTATTCATCTTCCTCCCAATCTCTTAAACAAGGTGCAACCCAAAAATCTACCCTTGGTTCTCTTCTCTCTATATTTTCTCCTTTGTTGGTCTCATCAGTCAGTAAGTCATTAAACATTTATTTAGTGCCTACTATGTACAGGAGATACAAAAAAAGGCAAAAACCAGCCCCTACCCTCACGGAGCTCACAATCTAATGGGAGAGACAACAAGCAAACAAATAGATAAAAACTATATACAGGATAAATACTGATTTATTTAATTAATTAACAGGGGCAAAGCACTGGAATTATGAGAGATTGAGAAAGTCTTTCAATGTAAGATGGGATTTTCACTGGGACTTGAAGGAAGCCAAGTAGACTAGGAGGCACAGATGATGGGGGACAGCATTCTAAGCATGGGGGAGAGCCAGAAAAAATACCCGAAGCAGAGAGATAAGGGTATCTTGTTCATGGAACAGGAAGGAGGCCGGTGTCACTGGATAGAAGAGTATATGGATGGGAGTAAAGTGTAATTAGATTGGAAAAATAGGAGGAAGTTAGGTTATGAAGGGCTTTGAACAATAAGCAAAGAATTTTGTATTTAATCTTAGAGGTGATAGGGAATCACTGGAGTTTACTGAGTGTGAATGGGGAGGGGAGGGATGACATGGGACATGGTCAGACCTGTGCCTTAGGGAAATCACTTTGGTGGATGAACAGAGGATGGACTGTACTGGGGAAAGAATTAAAACAGGCAGTCTCATGAGGAGGCTATTACAAGTGATGAGTATCTACTCCAGAGTGGTGGCAATGTCAGGAGAGAAGGGGGCATATTCGAGAGATGGTGCAAAAGTGAAATTAATAGTTTGGTAATGAATCGGATATGGAGTAAGAAAGACCGAGAAGTCAAGGATGGCACCTAGTTGATGGCCTGAGAGATTAAGAGGATGGTGTTTTCCTCTGTGGAATCGGGGAGGGTAAGAGGAAGGGAGGGTATAATATAATGAGCTAAGTTTGGGACATTGAGTTAAAGATGCCTATTGGATATAGCATTCAAGATTTGGAAAGATAGTTGGAAATGTAAGACTGGAAGTCAGCAGAGAGCCTGGGACAAGGTAGGTAGATTGGAGAATCCTCACCATTGAGATGGTCATTAAATCCATGTAAGCTACTGAAATCACTAAGTGAAGCAGTATAGAATGAGAGCAGTAGAAGGTCCATGACAGAACCCTGTGGGACCCCTTCAGTTGGAGTGCGTGATCTGGATCAGCATCTAGTAAAGGAGACTGAGAAGGAGTGAGCTAGCAAGAAGAGCCAGAAGAGAGAGAGCAAGGTCCCAAAAACCTAAAGAGAAAAAGTATCCAAGAGGAGAATGTGATCAGCAGTGTCAAAGGCTGCAGAGATGTCAAGGAGAATGAGAACTGAGAAAAATAAAATGAGATCTGGAAACTAAGAAATCATGAGATACTTTGGAGGCAGTAATTTCAATGGAATGACAAGACTGGAAGCCAGATTGTAAGGAGCTCAGGACAGACTAAGAGAAAAGCAAGTGGAGGCATCTATTATAGGTGGTCTTTTTGAGGAGCTTAGTTAAGAAGGGCAGAAGAGATACAGGATGAGAGTAAGTGGCGATAAAAAGGGAAGATTTTTTTTCAGGATGGGAAAGACATGGGCATATTTGTAGACAGCACAGAAGGACCTGGCAGACAAGGAGAAATTGAAAATAAATGAAAGAATGGAGATCACCAAAGAAGCAATCTATTGGGGGAGATGGGATAGGATGTGATAGCTTGAACAGGAGGGAGCCCTGATAAGGAGTAAAGAAAGCCATTTCATCACATGAGACAGAGGTGAAGGAAGGGATAGTGTGATATGAGAGAGGAAGAGGGGAGAAGAGATAGCTTACAGTGAATGGCTTCCATTTTTTTTCTATGAAATATAAGCGAAGTCCTAAACTGAGAGAGTTAGGGGAGAGGGAGCCACAGAAGGTTAGAGGAGGGATGAAAAGTCTGGAAGAGCTGCTGTGGAAAGGGGGAAAGTGAGCTGACATGGGAGGTACAGTAGGATTGCCTAGCAGCAGTGAGGGGCCAGCTGAGGTTATAAACATAAATTTGCAGCAGACTCAGTCAGAAGGTTATGTGGTCTTCTTTACTTTTATTCAGAAGTACATGGGATTAATGGGTAACAGTGATACAAGCATGAGATTTGGCATGGTGCAATCAGCAAAATGATAAGGGGGCTAGGAATTCAAGAAAGAATCCTCAAGTACTGAAGAATCCCCCTCAGGAGAGGCGGACTTGCACAGTGCCAAATTCTACCTCCATGCTGAAGACTTCCAAATCTGATGCCTTTGTTTTCTTACGCCAGGACTGTCCTCCCTATCTTTTAAAGTCCAACTTAAAAATCAAAAGTGCTGCAAGGACTCACCTGGGTAAACACAGACCTTTGAGGAGTTGTCTGTCTTATGATTTCTGGGTGAACAATTCAGCTCTACACTGCCCCCTTCTCACCTCCTCTATCATCTTCCCTCATTTGGGGCAGCTAGGTGGTGCAGTGGGTAGAGCATCAGTGCAGGAGTCAGTAGGACCTGAGTTCAAATCTCACCTCAGACACTTGACACTCACTAGCTGTATGACCTTTGGCAAGTCACTTAACCCCAGCTGCCTCATCCTAAGTCATCTCCAGTCATCCTGATGAATATCTGGTCACTGAATTCAGATGGCTCTAGAGGAGAAGTGAGGCTGGTGACCTGCACAGCCCTCCCTCACTCAAAACAAAGTCAAGTGCAAGTCATGTCATCATTTCTCTGATGGCATGGTCTTCTTCAGCAAGGAAGGACGAACATATATCTTCCCTCATTAGAATGTAAGTGCTTTCAGGGCAGGCCCTGTTTTTCTCTCAGCTTGTATATGTATTCCCAGTGTTTCCCACAGTGCCTAGCATATAGTATGAACTTAATGAGTACTTGTTAATCTGACTTACGGTTGGCTTTTACAGAACTCTTTGTTTTTCACCAGATAGTCTCTTATCTAAATATGTATTTTGGACCCTCTTCCTAATGGTACATTCCCCCAACCTCACAGTAAGCTTCCTAAGAGCAAGGCTTCTGCTTTATCTAAATTCTTATCTCAAGCACCTAGCAATGCTCTTTCTGCTAGTATCAGACACTTTGTAAATTTTCATTATATAAATAAATATATAAATATAAATAAATATATGTTATATATATAAATATAGATAAATATATAAATAGTGAATGAATACAAATACATTTCAGAGTCAAACAAAAAAGATGCAGAATATTATCTGCAATAACATCTATTAATTAGAATGTTAAGATGTTATTGAAATTTTGTATAGAACTTGAGTCACATAAAGGGGTACAGACCAAAAAATGGTTCCCTCCTCCATTATTCCAAGACTCACTTAGGGTGACAAGCATCCTCAGCACCATCCTAATGTTCTGTTGGCAATTTGTCCAGGCATCCAAGAAGTGTTCCATGAGGACAACCCAAATTCCAATGATGATAGTGGAAGTACTGTCATACTGACTTATATGGGAATCAAATACAAAGCAGAACATGTTTCCTGGAGACAGGCATAATTGAATTTCCATGAAACGTAATGCAATGTTTGTTCATTCTATGTAAACATATACAGATTGCAAGTAAGGCTAGATTAATTCTTTCAGAGCACACTCGATTCCCACAAACATAATGAAGCTGTCTGAGGTAACAGAACCATAGAAGCCAACATGTGAAGACTTTCTGGTCTATTTCTCACACATGAAAGGAAAGAGTAAAATTGAGATGAAAAGCAGGGGTTTTTTAAAGTGTAAATTAAGTCCAAGGTAACTATGCCAGTTTATTTATTATCAATTATAACGACAATAAAGGACGTGTGTCTGTGGAGATGCAGGCTATGAAATCACTCTGAAATGTTACCAGTTGTTCTATATGTATATTTCTTATAAAAGTAGATAATTAATGAAACTAATTCTTCCCAAACCAACTTGATGGACAGAGGAGGGAACCTCAAAACAAAAAGTACAGAGAAAGGAGGAGAAAGAATATATAAAAATTACAAAATCACATATATTCAGCTCAGTATGTGATCCATGACCCAGGCGAGGTCGCTTCTATAAGGAGTTGAGGCTCTGAGTCCACATGGATTCCTGAGGTGACTGACCTCAGAGAAGGGAAAGAGAGGGAGTTGATGAAACCTAAAGATATTTTTTATGAATATGCACTGCACTGACAAGGAAGTAATTAAGTAGCAGTTTAGGTCCTGCCCACAAGGCCCTCACTTACACTCTAATTAGGCAATAATGGCTGGTGAAAAGATTAATGAAAAGGACAAGAGAAGTGTCAAATCAGTGGCACCAGTAATTTTCCTAGTAGTACAGTGGATACAGTACTGGGTCTGGAGTGAGGAAGACCTGAGTTCAAATCTGGACTTAGACCCTTTCTAGTTGTGTGACCCCGGGCAAAATAAACCCTATTTGCCTCAGTTTCCTTATCAGTAAAATAAGCTGGAGGAACAAATGGCAAACAATCCCTGTATCTTTCCCAAGAAAATCCCAAATGGGGTCACAAAGAGTTGGAAACAACTGAACAACAATGAATATCTTCAGTAATATTATTTATATTTTGTATATACATTGTATATACAAGGAACATAAGCTCCTTGAGAGAAGGGGCTGTTAACATTGTGTCTTTTTATCCTTAATACCTAACACAAAGGCTGGCACATTGTAGGTAATTGATAAAAGCCTGCTTAACTGATTCATGATTGTCTGAATCCAGCTCATGTAGTTTACTAGCCCTAATATATTCCATAAGCTTTACAGGAAATGAGTCAACAAATGGGCAAAGATCAATGTTCGAAAGGGTATGATGAGCACTACTGTGGTCTCCAGGGCTATGACAACTTAGCTCTCTTAGGAATTGATAAAAAAACACTCAACCAACAGCCCATGGTTAGCGTGGTGACCATGCTTGACCACCAGACAACTGCATCTTCCAAAACAGGCAGATTAGAATCTGGAATGACTTTGCAAGAATATCAAGTGACGACTATCAGAGACAAAAGTTCAGTGTACCTACTCTTTCCTTCGATGCTATATTGATCAATGAGTATCAATCAAGCACTTACCGTTCAACAGTAACTTTGCTAGGCTGTGGGCATATAACGTCAAAAATGTTATGTCCCTGCCTTCAATGAACTTGCATTGTATAGAAAGAAAAGCAATGTACACTTGAAAATATACACATTTGTAAAGTAATTTCAGGGGTTGTAATGTCTGGAGAGGGGGACTGAAGCCAGATTGTAAAGGGTGTTAAATGCCAACCAGGGAAGTTTGTGTTTTATCCCAGAACAAATAGGGAAAAGTCTGCAAAGGAGGGACAATGCATCAAAGCCCAGATGCTGACCCAATTCATCTCCACAAAGCCATCCGGACAGTTTCATGAAGAACAAACACATGCTTCCCTGTTCCCAGGGAAGGCACTTTCCTTAACTGGCTATTTCTCAATAAAAAAGTAAAACAAATTGATTATGGTTAAAATACATACATACATACATACACACATATGTGTGTATATATTACATATATATATATAAATTTAAAAGCAAGGAGAGAATGACAAGGATCTGCATCTGGGTAGAAACATAAGTACATGAGCAATATCATTATGAAATCAATAACTGTTATGAACACATGAGCAGAGAATATGTTTGTGGTTTGACATAATCTAATAAGAAAATAGAAAACTAGGAATATGAACCAAGTCAGAAGTGTATTCCCCTTAAGTCTATGTTAATTCTAGTTGCCTTCAATCTCCAAATGTACTTAATTCCAAAAGGGACGGGGTAATGTCCCATACTGTGAACCTTTCTTGATTTACCTCTTCTACACTCAAAGTTCTAAAGACCTCATCTACAGGCAGCAAATGACTATCATCATCGCTTCCCTTCATAATGCTTTTATAACTTAGGAGAGGTAATGGGAATAGAAGATTCACTAGATTTTCAATCAGATGCCCTGGTTTCAAATCCTGGCTCACTTACTTATATGTATGACTTCAGACAAGTGATTTACTCTATCTGAGCTTCAGTTTCCTTACCTGTAAAATGAGGAGGGGTTGAACTAGATGATTTGGATGGTCCTTTCTCACTATAAATCCAGTGAAAACAGGGATATCACTTTTTCTGCTCTCTGTCTAAAATGCAGAATCTTTCAAATCATATAATGATAGCTCTTGAGATAAAAAGGATCTCTGAGTCATCTAATTCAACTTTTTTGAAGGTCAGTCATCTAATTCAATTAATTTACAGATTGAGAAACTGAGATCCAAAGACATTACCTGACATGTCCAATGTTACATAGGTAATAAAGTCAGAAGTAGAAGAGTTCTATGTGGTTGAAATTAACTGCTTTCTCCCTTCTGACATTTCTCATACCTATCCCACCTTTCATGCTAACAAAGAAGAGAAAAATTTGATGGGAAACAGCATTACTCTTCCTTATATTTGTGCTCAATTCAATCTGTTAATTTCTCATCAGCCTTAGAACAAGTCTGGACAAAAAGAAATATATGATATAATTCCATTCCCAAGATATTCCGATTTATACATCTAGGTTTCAGTGTTTGGTATAAATTTTGTTTAATTATATCATTTCATGTACAGACATAACAATTCATCACTTTCCTGAGACTATTAATTTCAGTGTAAAATACTGCACTGATGCTAACCTTAAAACACGATAAAAGAAAAATACCTAGAAGCACTGGGTTTACCCACAAAGAATCATAAATGATTGCTAAATTGTCATTTTGCAAGATAGAAATTAATAGAGTCATTATGGAACATATCACTTACCTAACTATAAAATTGCAACGTTTCCATATGGCAAGGTTTTATAAATGGCTTAAATAAAACTCTATTATATGAAAATACTTTTGGTGATTTTAAAGTGAAATGAGCAGATTGATTTTGTCTTTTCTTAACTGATCCTATTTACAATTAATTGATTTTGTCCCATAACAACCTAAGTCATGGTTGTTTGTCTCTGACCTTAGTTCAGAAATTCAGTTGGCCTATAATGAGTTTAGAAATCCAGTTTTTCTGCTAATCACTGTACATTCTTGCTGCAAAAAAATCCAAACAAACAATAACAACATCAAAAACTTGTTATTCTTGGGGGACATGGGTAGACACCAGGGAATCTAATCTAGTATCTTATATCACCAAGCTATCCTTCAAGGATATCTGGTTTATTATCCAAAGAAGTCTGGTTCACTAACTCTAATCTTAGTCATAGGAGGGAAAGGAAGGTTGCTGTTAGCCCTATGTTCCCAATTGACAACCAGTCATATTTTTTCCTATACCTCAGATCTGTAACCAATCATATTGATTTCACCACTTATGATGTTGACCTCTTTTAAACAATCATAACTTGTTCTCCACATACAAAGTCCTATTCTTTGTTCTGTACCTCCCAAAAATTATAAAAGTAAGCGGTCCTTTTCATTTGGGGGTCTTAGCTTTGCTGAGGAAGCTGAATTTTATTTATTGGTAAATTCACCCTTCACTAATAAATTGTTTATGCTTGGAACATTGTTCTTCAGTTGATCTTATTTGGCATTAATAATTTTAATAAGATGTTTTCTTCTATAACACCAGTATCTGAAACCAAATCTTGCTGCTATATAATAAATCATTTATTATTCCCTGGTTTAGATGGGATATGGATTGGGAAATAGTTATTATACATATATATATGTGTATATGTATATGTGTATGTGTATATATGTACACACACATAAACACACACATTTATATACAGGTACACACACCCGCACTTTCCCACATGCACATATATGCCATATATATTTGTTGTATATGTGTTTTATATAGAGAGATGCTTTAAGTGTGTGCTTTACGTTATATATATCAACATAATCATAATATTATACATAATATTATCTTTTCTGAGCTTCAGCTTCCTCACTTGTAAAATTAGAAGAGGGGAAGGGTTGAACTAGTTGATTTTTATGGTCCTTTCTCACTATAATTCCTATTATACTAGGGCTGTAACTTTTTCTTCTCATAAGCATAAATATTATATATACATATACATATAAAATTTATATGTGTGTATATGTATATAGAGACACATATATACACATATATAAACACAAATACACATATATCTACGCGCGTGTGTGTGCTTACATATGTGTATACGTATACACACACATATGTTGTCACTGTTGTTTGGAGGGCAGAACACTGTCCTACCTTGTTCATGAATTAGATTTGGAATTGGATTTGGAATGTGAAGTTTAATTTGCACTGAGTGACAAGCCTGAAGAGCCATCAGACAGTAGTTTCTGAGTGTTGGCTGTCTGAGGGTACAGAAATCCAGGATGGGGATTCATTTTCTTTCACCTGATGCTACTGATATCAGAGGCATAATATATCATTTTTTCCCCAAAAATGTTATGAGAATTGCACAAAAAGTTCTATTCAATATCTCATCATAGGGTCAACATGACACTTGGTTTGGGAAGGATGTAATAGTTACTGTAAACTATGAAGTAGGGGTTTGACCAAACTGAAAATGGAAATGGAAAATTGGAAAAACCAATTATTAGAAGGCTAGGCCATAGCTCATGAAGACTACTGACTAAGCAGTGGGAGGGACTGAGACCTACATTGGCAAGAGTCCACAGCAGTGAAATCACAAATCCTTCAGTGCTAAAATGAGTATGACAGGAGAGGTAAGTGCTATGTGTGGAAGCAGTCCCTTCCTCAGGACAGTTTTATGTTCTCCAGGGCATCAAACTCTCCCATGTGGCCTTAATATTTTAGTTTCTGTCAATCTTGTTAGATATACATGTTGGGTTTTATGAAGAGAAATTGTGGCCACCCTGGCCCTGGCCTGATTCTGACCCATCCTCTCAGCAGAAACTGTGATAATTAGGTATACTTTGCAACCAGAATATTGTTGAATTCCTTGTGATTCTATTCAATTCCAAAGAGTCTCATGAAAAGACAGTGAGAAGAAAAGTAATTGGATCATAAGTTTAGAGCAGAAATAAACCTTAGAGATCATTTCATCCAGTCTTCTCATTTTACATATAAAGAATCTGGGACCCAAGAAAGGTTAAGTGACTTATCCAAAGTGAAACAGATAGCAAGTAACAGAGCTGGGATTTGAACCCAAGTCCTCCAAACTTTCGAGCATTTTTTCCACTGTCCCACACTGTTTCCCATCCACAATGAAAGACCTTCATATTCAACGAGACACGGGTCAGTAAGTGACATGAACAAACATAAACTTAGGGCAAATCCAATTCCTTTTCTGAAAAGCGACAGAGACAGTACAAGACAATTTGATCATTTTGCTTTGGTGCCAGGAAAACAAAGGCACATAAGGTATAGGCAACCAACAAATCAAAAATGGGAGGAAGGCTGAGAGATAGAAACTCAAAGCCAGAAGTACAAAACAAATGGTTTGTTCCTGGGAAATTGAAGGTCAGGAAGAGATTTATTCCATAATCATAGAGTACCTCTTCATCCACTGCCTTGATGTTTACAACTCTCTCCTAATTGGTATCCCTTCCTCTAATGTCTCATCATTCCAGGCCATCTTCCACATAGCTGCAAAAGTGTTTTCCTTAAGCTCAATAAGACCAATGTCTCCCCATGGTCTCTAGGGTCAAATAGAAATTTCTGATTAGCTTTTAAAGACAGTCACAACCTGGCTCCAACCTATTTGTCCTCACTGGCATTACTCCCCTTCTCATATTCCAGGACATATTCTCTCTATTCCTCTTACATTACATTGATATCCCTTCTCAGAACCTTTGTCCTGGCAATCCGCCATGTCTGGGACACACTATGTGCTCACCTCAGTTTCAGAGAATACTTCTCTTCCTTTCAGACACAACTCAAGCACCACTTCTATATGAATCCTTTCCAGATCATTTCTTCTGAAATACTTTGTATGTAACTGCTTTTTATTGTGTTTCTAGTTCTTTGTAACCACAAAAAAACATTGCTATGAATATTCTAGAGTTTCTTTTGGTCTTTGACCTCCTTTGGGCATAAATATAACAATGGGTTATTTCTCTGGGTTATTTCTTCTACTAGATCACACTGCAGGGAATGGGCAAGATAGAAGAAAGCCTCATGATGATACTGGCAAGATTCCTCTAAGACCGCAGGGACCTCCTCCCTCCATAGAAGAGGCCATCACCTGGTTGACCACAGACCTGATAGTCAAGCTCCAAGACTACTATAAGAATAACAAAATATGAAGTAATAACTAGGCCTGAAGATAATTCTGCAAGACCAGACAATTTTCTGGTACATATGAGGAGAATATAATTCTCCTCAGGAAAAAATGACTGAAAAGATTCAAGCTTAGTTAAATGTATGAAGGGAGTCTACATAGAGAAGAATCTAGCAGAATATAGCCTGTGGAGAGTGTCTAAGGATGCCCTTTTCTCCCCCTTCCATAGTAAGCTTTTCTGGTCCTTGAGTAAGATGCACATCGGCTTTATAATGATGTTCTGATCAGCTACCTAACTTCTTCATATAGGAATAAAATACAGGTCTGTAAGGGCAAGTAGAAGGAGAGAGAGAAAGAAAAAGATTCAGCAACAAAACACATGTTCGTATTCCTAATGTGGGAGAATCAGGGGCACCAAAAATATCTATGTCCACTATAGCTGGAAAAAATTAGAGGGCAGAGGAAGGGAGGGTGGCTCAGAGGAGAGACACTCTTCTCCTGAGTCTGTGTCTCCGAATCTCTTTAGGAGTATTCTTTTGGAAGGCTCTGTTCTTTCTCTATCTAAGCAGAAGTTTCAACACTCTCCTCTAATAGCAGTCCAGTAGAACCCCAGAACAGGTAGAAAAGGGGGTGGCAATACAAAGTCCATGTGACTGAACAGGAAGCTCATTGAGGAATTCAGATTTTAAAAGGCCAGAATCATAAATGCAGGCAGAGAACCGAAGATCACGAAGTTGAAGACCTTGGAAGAACTCTATCATTTTGAACTGAGGAACATCATATATGTAAAGACAATTAAAAGAGTTTATGGATTTTTTTTTAAGCATGGTGGGGACAAGAAGAAAATGCAATGGCAGAACCTTCTCTTGTCATTGCTAGGAAGATAATGGGAAGAAGGTAGGACCAGGCACCACTGGTTTTGTTCCTGTTTTACCCTAAGGTAAGTATAGAGATAACAAGAACACACCCATCTTCAGTTAAGTTGAGTCACCTGATTCAGACAAAGCAAATCTCAGGTTAAGGAAAGAACTTGTAGACATGACTGCTAACTTGGTCCTAGCCATCACCAAAGAATCACAACAGACATCTGGCTTGGGACCAGAGGTGTGCAAATATTTCAGTTCTTAAAAAAAAAATAGAAGTCAGATATTTCAAGCTACAAGCTAATGAGGTTGACATTGACTCCTGGAAAATTTTTAGAACAGACCAATAAAGACCTGTTTGTGAACACTTAGAAAGGAAGAAGGTGATGATAGCTAGAAGTCAGTGTGAGTTCATTAAAAAAATAAGTCATATCAGACTAACCTCATTTTCTTTTCTGACTGATTTAGGAGAACTCCACTGGTATGGTATATTTAGATTTCAGCAATGTACCTGACAAAGGCAGAGGTTTAAGCATTCTTAAAAAAAATAGACATGATACAGTCTTTACTGTCTCCACTATGAGATGGAAAATACACACTATTTGTCTTGTCTTTCTCTCTCAGTGTACAAAGTAACACACTTTCATAGACAGGCAACTAATAAATTTTTATTTAATGAATGAATGAGTATTTTTACGCATATACACACAAAAACCATACCTTGAACAAGGCAGCAAAAAATTTTAGAGTGGTAATGATGACAAAGATGGAGAAAGGGACGAATAAATCATAGAGGAAAAAGGTTATATACTATACTATTGGTCTCCCTAGGATGTGAATCAAGTTGTTTGACAATAATATTGTATAGTGAGAGTCAGATCTTCAACCTATATTGCCTATTCAAAGGAACTCAAGGAAAAAAAAACTCATTCTTGGCCAAGAGAAACTATACTGAAGGGAGTGGGACCTAGTCTTTCAGAACCCTTAGGAAACCAAGGGCAGATTTTGGAAAGGCTTTAAGTATTCAGAGTTTCAAAGCTCTTCATCTCAAAAATTCAGCAACAAAATCAGGAGATCAAACTACTAATATGAAATATGGTAAGTGGGAGATCACATCAGTATGACAGGTCCACTGATACATACTTGTATTAGCAGAAAAAATAACTTCTTATAAAGAGACTTAAGCTCACTCCAAAAAAACACACATAAATCATATCTCTGGATATACGAAGCTGCCATTAACTGGAATGACACTTTCTGTCATTTTGCCAGTAGGTAACATAGGATTTATAAGTGAGAAGCTGTAGTAGCAGTAGCAGTAGTAGTAGTAGTAGTAGTGGTAGTGGTGGTGGTGGTGGTGGTGATGGTGGTGGTGGCTGTAGTGGCAATAGAGGCAGTAATGGCAGTAGTAGCAGTAGCAGTAGTAGGAGTAGTAGTAGTAGTTGTTGTTGCTGTTGTTGCTGTTTAAATGAAAGGTATTAGATGAGCCCAAGTGGATTATGAAACATTCAATGTCTGCCAAATTAAGATATCAGCCAGTCAGTAAACAATTTAAGTCTTTCTGTGTGCCCAGAATTGTGGTAGGCACTAGAGATTCAAGTACAAAGAAAAAAATAATCTCTACATATGAGAAGTTTGCATTCCAATGAAAAAATTTTATAGATGGCTCTAAAGCGGTACAACGTTCAGATTCAATGCTAGGACAAGATGGGGCACTTACAATTCATGGAACAGATGGCAAATGGAGGTTACTTTACCCTGACACAGTAAGAATAAGCAACAAGGATACAGTAGTCATTAGCTTCTCTGTACCTCATCGCCCCCAAACTCCATATGGAAATATGTCTGCAAATCAGAAGAGGATATAGTGAAGGATATTATTAATCATATGATCTTCAAGAATCAACCAAGTCTTAGAGACCCTGACTGCCCATGACTGGGAATTTTTAAGCCTTTAAGTGACCAGGAAACTACTTCAGGAAACCCCAGGCCAATCAGGTCCTGGGGACAACTGTCGCCTTCTAGGGAAACTGAATCCTTAAATACTTACCCTTAGAATGAAGGAAGAACCTAGACCTCTCCATGCTGTGAGTATGAAGAAATAAAGCTCTATTAAGGAAATACTGGTGAATGTTAATACTGCCAAAATGAAGGAACAAGATATATAAAGATACATAGATATATTCACACATATACATGTATAAATATATTTATGTTTATATTTAAATGTACATATACACACGTATATGTGCATATATTGTATGTGTAGGTATTCACATACACAAATATATGTATGACAATTATATATACATTTATTCTATATATTTAAAGCATAAAATAAAATGAATAAATAAAAAATGTGCAACATGTTAACAGAAGGGGAAAGGGATCAGAAGAAATTTCACATAGAAGGTGGTGCTTGAGCTAAATATTAAAGAGAGGGACTCTAGAAGGTGGAGGTAAGGAGAGAGTGGATTCCAGGCATTTGAGACTGTTAGTGCAAAGGTGCTACCAAGACAGAAGAGCAAGTCCTGTGACTGAGATACAGTGAGAAGGCCAATAGGATTGGAAAGAGTGATTGGTACCAGAACATGAAGGGGTTTAGAAGCTAAGTAAAGGAGTTTCTATTTTATCTTAAGAGATGACAGAGAGAGAGAGCGCGCTATGCAATAGGAAGCCATTGGAAGCTGAGTAAGGGGTTGACATGGCCAGATAGGTGCCTACAGTAAAATAAGGGGTTGACATGGTCAGATGAGTGCCTACAGTAAAATAGGGGGTTGACATGGTCAGATGGGCACCTACAGTAAAATAAGGGGTTGACATGGTCAGATGGGCACCTACAGCAAAATAAGGGGTTGACATGGTCAGATGGGCACCTACAGTAAAATAAGGGGTTGACAAGGTCAGATGGGCACCTACAGTAAAATAAGGGGTTGACATGGTCAGATGGGTACCTACAGTAAAATAAGGGGTTGACATGGTCAGATGGGTGCCTACTGTTAAATAAGGGGTTGACATGGTCAGATGGGTGCCTACAGTAAAATCACTTTGACAGCACTATGAAGAATGAATGGAGAAAAAATGAAGTAGGGAGATACTTGAAGCAGGAAGAACAATTAGGAGGCTGTGGTGATAATCTATGTGAGAGGTGATGACCTGAATTAGAGAAGAGAGAAGAACAGCAAGATTTGGCAATTAATCAGATGTGTGACTTAAGAGATGCTGACAAGACCAAAATCATGCCAGGATTGTGAACCTGGAAACTTAGAAGAGTGGTAGTGACTTGAATTGCAATGGGAAACTGTGGAAGAGGGAACATATCTGGGATAATGAATTTAGTTTTGTACATGTGGAGTATGAGATGTCTGAAACATCAAAAAGGCAAATGGTGATGTGAGTCTGAAGTTTAAAGGAGAGAGTGGAACTGGTTTACAGACCTGTACATTGTCTGCCTCAAGATGACAATTAACCACATGCTAGCTGGTGAAATTCTTAAGGTCGAGAGTGAAGAGGGAGAAGAGGAAAGCCTAGGACAGAACATGGGGAAAACACACAGTCAGAGGACACAACAATGATGATTAAAAAAGACTGAGAAAGAGTGGATAGAAAGGTGGGAAGAGAACCAGAAAAGGGTATGATCATGAAAATCCAGTGAGGAAAGAGCATCCTAGAGGAGAGAGCAGTTAGCAGTGTCAAAGGAAGCAGACAGATCCAAAAGGATAGGAACTGAGAACAGATCATAATACTGGACAATTTAGATATCACTGGAAACAAATTCAGCTGTGTTACACGAGTGTCATTAAGAGTGGAAGCCAAACTGCAAAGGGTTGAGGAAGATGAGAGAGGAATTGAAGATAGTTTAGAAAGCTTTCTCAAGGAATTTTGCTGTGAAAGGAAGACAGCATGAGTGGATGGTAAAGTTTTGTTTGTTTTAGGATGGAAGAGACCTGGACATGTCGAAAGGGAGTAGAGAAGGTACCAGTACATAGGGAGAGGCTGAATACTTGGGATAGGGTAGAGTGGAGAATGACTGAGGATGTAATCTGCTAGAAAAGCAGTAGGGGAGGGGATCAAGGACATATGACCTCTGTCAGAGACTAGAGGAAAGAAGGAGAGAGTAGAAGATGATGTCATGGGGCTTTGAGATGAAGAGACCAGGAGAACAGGGAGATCATGTCAAGTAATCTCAATTTCCTTGGTAAAGCAAAAGATGAGGTCCTCATTTGAGAGAGAGGAGAAGAGGTGTGAGATTTGAAGAGGTAAGGAAATATTTGAAATCACTTTTGTGGAGAGTGAGAAACAAAATCACATAAAGAAGTCAAGGGGAGATTTGTTGTCGTTTTTCAGTCATGTACAACTCTCTGTGACCCCATTTGGAGTTTTCTTAGCAGAAATAGTTGAGTGGTTTCCTATTTCCTTCTCCAGCTAATTTACAGATGCAACAAACTGAGACAAACAGGATTAAGTGACTTTTCCAGGGTCACACAACCAATAAGTGTCTGAGGCAAGATTTGAACTCAAGAGGATGAGTCTTCCTGTCTCCAGATCTGGTACTCTATCTAAATGAGTCACCCAGCTAGCTACCCTTAAGGTGGGATAATAGATAATATAAATTTATTATGTATTCAGAATGGTAATGAGACTTCTTGCTTCATTCAACAGATTTTGAGTAGGAGCAAAGGAGGTGAATGGTGGGAGTAAATCTAGGGTTGAAATTTGGCAAGAGATGAGCAGCAAGATTTGAGAACAGAAGACCTTATCTAGTTGTTCTACCCTCTTAATTTACTTAATTCTAATGAAATAAATCTACTGAACGATAGTCTAATCATCCTGAAAGTAAGATCCATGGGGCTCTCAATTCAAAAGCAGCATAACAAAAGACATACAAATACTTAATTGCAAACATTACCTCTGTATTTTTCCTCTTACCTAGCAAAGCGTACACAGTAGCTTATTAAATGGCTGCTGAATAAACAAGTCATGAATGGACATTAACTGAATGAAATATTAAATGGCTAACTGCTATCTGCATACCATGCACACCTGACTTATACAAAGACAGTGTGGTATTATGTTATGAGCAATGAACATATATATTATGAAAAGAGCAGATGACCTAGGTTTCTATCCCAAGTCCTAAGCGATAGGCTTTACACCTATGACCATATGATTTAATTCTAACATAATCTAGCCAACTCCTTCTCTAGACTTCTACTACTGCAGCCTAATTTTGTGAGATAATTTTCTCCATCCTCTTCCTCCTTTACTCTCCCATTTCCTTCTTCTAAGGATTATCAAAACATATTAGAATCATTCTCAGGCCCTCTGTCTCTCTATCTATAAATTCTGATGATGATAGAGTTCTGAAATAAACAAATGATAGTGTTCATGAAATATATGTTTCATCTTCCCATGCTAGAATATAAATGGCTTTTCATTCTGTTCCTTATGACTTCCTGCTCACATTTACCTTCGTATATTTGGATTTTCAGAGTTTCTAGATCTTTTCTTGGGAATGTTTGGAATTCTTCTATTTCAATATAAATCCATTTCCCCCAGTAAGAGTATACTCAATTTTGCTGGTAAATTGTAATTGGTTGTAAGTTTATGTCTTTTGCTTTCTGGAATGCTGTTTCCTAAATTCTCATTTATACTGGCACCTGCCAAATCTTGTATGATCCTGACTTGGCTCCCTGGTACTTGAGTCTGTCTTTCTGGATTATTTTAGTATTTGTTCTTTGATCAGGAAGTTCTAGGTTTGACTATAATATTCCTGGAAGTTTCATTTTGGGATTTCCTTCAGGAGATGGTGAGTAATGGATTCTTTTCCTGCTTTGTCCTGAGGTTCTATGAGAACTTTTATGACTTCTTGAAATGTGATTTCTAGGCTGTTTTTATTTTGATTACATTTTCCAGGCAGTTTGATGATTCTTAAAGTTTTCTCTCCTTGTGCAGAACAAAGATAGCAGAGTAAAAAGACTCTAGCACTTCCCCCACAGTCCACAAAATACCTGTAAAAAAAAATGACTCTCAACAAATTCTAGAAGAACAGAAGCCACAGAACAACAGAGTGAAAGAGGTTTCCAGTCAAAGGTAACCTGGAAGGCCAACAAGGAAGGTCTATTCCATGGGACACTAAGCAGAGCGGAGCCCATCCCTGGCCCCACAGCATGGGGAGGAATAGGACCATTACAGACCTCCAGGGAAGAATTCCCAGCAGGGAGGCTCCCAGATCCCTCAACCCACAGGCACCAAAGGAAGCTCCAAAGATCAGTGTCGGAGGGCTTTCCCAGCTAGGAAAGAGGGGAATGGGGTCCCCCCAGCACTGGTCCCAGGTGGCTGCAGGAGCAGTGGCAGCAACAGCAGCAGGCATCTACGTGGGCTATGGAAGCAGCCTGAGTCCACTGTCTAGGCAGCTCTGCTTAAAGCCTCTGGGGGAAATTGGGCACCTCATCTGAACCTCAGCCCTCAGTGGTAGCATTGCCCTACCTAAAATACCTGGGGGAATTGAGCAGCTGATCTGAATCTCAGCCCTGAGCACAGTCCTGTGGGGAGGAAGAGCAGTAGGACCCTCCTCTTGACAAAGGATTCAGAAGTCAAGTAACTGGCTGGGAAAATGTCCAAAAAAGGAGAAAAAAATAAGACCATAGAAGGTCACTTTCTTGGGCACAGGTATCTCCTTCCATCCTCTCAGATGAGGAAGAACAATGCATACTGTCAGAGGAAGTCAAGGTTTCTGCCTCCAATACCTCCAAAATGAACATGAAATGGGCTCAGGCCATAGAAGAGCTTGAAAAGCAAGTTAACAGCTTGCTAAAGGAGAACCAAAAAAATGCTGAGGAAAACAATACCTTTAAAAACAGGCTAACTCAATTGGAAAAAGAGGTCTAAAAAGCCAATGAGGAGAAGAAGGCTTTAAAAAGCAGAATCAGCAAAATGGAAAAGGAGGTTTAAAAGCTCACTGAAGAAAATAGTTCTTTAAAAATTAGAATGGAAGCTAATGACTTCATGAGAAACCAAGAAATTATAAAACAAAACCAAAAGAATGAAAAAATGGAAGATAATGTGAAATATATCTCATTGGTAAAACAACTGACCTAGAAAATAGATCCAGGAGAGACAATTTAAAAATCATGGGACTACCTGAAAGCCATGACCAAAAAAAGAGCCTAGACATGATCTTTCATGAAATTATCAAGGAAAACTGCCCTGATATTCTAGAATCAGAGGGAAAAATAAATATTGAAAGAATCCACAGATCCCCTTCTGAAAGAGAATCAAAAAGAGAAACTTCTAGGAATATTGTAGCCAAATTCCAGAGTTCCCAGGTCAAGGAGAAAATATTGCAAGCAGCTAGAAAGAAACAATTCAAGTATTGTGGAAATACAATCAGGACAACACAAGATCTGGTAGCTTCTACATTAAGGGACTGAAGGGCTTGGAATAGGGTATTCCAGAAGTCAAAGGAATTGATCACTTATCCAGCAAAACTGAGTACAATACTTCAAGGGAATAAATGGTCATTCAATGATATAAAGGACTTTCAAGCATTCATGATGAAAAGACCAGAAATGAATATAAAATGTGACTTTCGAACCCAATAATCAAGAGAAGCATGAATAGGTAAACAGTAAAGAGAAATCATAAAGGACTTTCTAAAGCTGAACTGTTTACATTCCTACATGGAAAGATAATATTTGTAACTCTTGAGACTTTTCTCAGTATTTGGGTAGGTGGAGGGTATACACACACACACACACATACACACACACACACACACACACACACACACACACACACACACATATAGACAGAGAATACAGGTTTAGTTAAATTAGAAGTGACGATATCCGTAAAAAAATAAAGTTAAATGAAAGTTTGAGAGAGGAAAGTATTGGGACAAGAAAGGGAGAAATGGAATGGGGCAGGCTATCACTCTATAAAAGAGATAAGAAAACACACTAAAGAGATAAGAAAAATCTTTATCAATGGGGGAGAAAAAGGAGGAAGTGAGAGGGGAAAAGTGAAGCTTACTGTCTTCACATAGGGTTTAGGGAGAGAATAACATGCTCACTAAATATGGTATGAAAATCTATCTTACACTACAGAAAGTAGGGGAGAAGGAGATAAGTGAGGTGCGGGGGATGATAGAAGGGAGGGTAAATGGGAGAAAAGAGTAGCTAGAAGTAACACTTTGGGGAAAGGACAAGATCAAATGAGAGAATAGAAAAAAATGGGGGAGAGGGTAGGATGGAGGGCAAAATAGTTAGTTTTATACAACATGACTATTATGGAAGTCTTTTGAAAAATGACACACACATATATATATAGCCTGCATGGAATTGCTTGCCTTCTCAGTGGGGATGGGTGGGGAGGGAGGGAGGGAGAGAAATTGGAATTCAAAGTATTAGAAATGAATGTTGAGAACTGTTACTGCATATAATTGGGAAATAAGAAATACAGGTAATGGGGTATAGAAATTTATCTTGCCCTACAAGAAAAGAGAGAAGATGAGGATAAGGGAAGGGTAGGGATGTGATAGAAGGGAGGGCACATTGAGGTAATCAGAATGCAAGGTGTTATTGGGTGGGGGGAGGGGAGAGATGAGAAAAATTGGGACTCAAAATTTTGTAGAAATGAATGTTGAAATCTAAAAATAAATAAATGAAACTATTAAAAAAATTTTTAAAAATTTCTCCCCTTAATTTGTTTCCCAGATCAATTGTTTTTACTACAGTGTGAGATATGTTACATTTTCTCATCCTTTTTTCAGTCTTTTAATTTTGTTGAAAGTAAACAAAAAGAAGCTCTTGGGAAGACACTTCATCAAAAAACAATTAATATTTTTTTTAAAAAAAAATCACCATTTTTAGAAAACTATTTCGGGGTCACCAGACAGTACCGTGACTTTATTCTTTAAAAACAACAAAAAACAACTATTCCATTTCCATTCATATAATACTGTTATAAAGCAGATCAAAATCTTAAGATTAACTAAATGCAAACCACATTTCCTTAAAGATACAAGTTAAGCCATGTGAAGATTGGACTCATATTGTTAAATTAAAGATTTTCTGGTTTTACTGTGAGTGGTTTGACTCAAGTGTCCAAGAAAATGGATTCTGTCAAGGTGATTAGATTCCACTTAAGAGATGTTACTCTGGCAATGAATTAAACCTCCCCAAAAAATTGGGAACAGTAAACTGTAATGTCTACTGGAAGTAAGACATTTTTCCTATAATCAATGATTTTAAGTGTTATGCAGAAACAAAAGAGGGAAAAAAACTCAAGGAGATTGACTTTTGAAATGTCCTTTAAGCAATTTCCTTAAGGGTAGCCAAAGGGACTGTTTCCTTTCCATCTGTTCTCATTGTGTTCATATATTCCTTTGTCTCAGGGGGTTCAATAATTATCAAATACTAGAATAATTACCGCACAGATTGTCGTAGTGATCATGTTCAATCAGAAGGGTACAGAGCCTTAACTAAGTCAAAGCAATTGAAACTGCTCCACGATAGCCAAAGTCAAGATGGATGCCTGACAACATTTTTAGCACTTCAAATGGCAGAAAACAGCTGCACTTATCACCTAGTAAGCAAGAATAATTAGTCAACAATGAAACTACAAGACTCAGAGGGCTTTCCTTTTTAATGATCACCACCTACATAAGCTCTTCCCTTACCTAACCCACTCTGCTCCACTTTCCCAGTTAGGTCAGCCTCCCTAGAAGCAGCCCCTCACTGATTTAGAGTTTCTTATGTCCCTCTCTCTCACTTCATCTGAACTGAGAACACCTGTTATGCCCCTTCACTCAGGTGCATATTATACCTCTTACCTCAGAGACAAAATTTTAGGTTATGACTCGAGAGGTATTCCGGTATAATAGAAATAACATTAGATAAATATTAAAGAGACCTGGGTTCCAGTCCATGATATAGTGTGACCCCTTCAGCAAATCACTCAAACCCTACAGATCTCAATTTCCCTGTTTGTAAGATAAGGGGGTTGATCAGGATGATCTCTATGTTCTCTTCCAGCTCCAATGATCTATGAATGCTCTATATAAAGAAATTATCACCCTAAACGAATCCAGTGGGAAAGAAGTCTGAATATTTCTGAAGCAATAATGTGTACCTCCAAAGACCTTCATAAAGAACAAGAAACACCTCTCTGCCTCATTACAACTGTCACCTACTTCACAATTAATGAATCAAAATGGGGCAAGAAGTGGTGAAAAGAGTAGTCATGAATGAGAAGAAGCAGGATTCTATGGAAATACTGACTGTTCCTGGGTCACAGGATAGTGCTGTGATTTTGTTCTTTAAAATTAATTTTCAACCAAAAAAAAATATATCATTCCATTTTCATTCATACAATGCAATTATAAAGCAGATCAAATTCTTAAGACAGACAATGCAAATCACATTCCCTTAAAGATCCAAGATAAGGCATGAGAAAATTTTAAAAAAAAAAGAACTCATTTCACATATACATGCAAAATATTTATACTCAGCAAGAAAACAAATGTCATATCTCTAAATTAAAAGTGTAATTTCATGTTTTTATTCAAAAGAGAATGTACCAAGAGAGATCAAATCTGTGGTAGTGTAAAGAGTGCTGGATTTGGAGTGAGAAGTGAGAACACTTCAGATCAAATCCAATTCTACCATTTACAAGCTACAAGACTTTGGACAAGTACCTGAGCTCGTGACTTGTTCTCAGTTTTACTACCTGCAAAATGCAGATAACAATCCCAGACCTAGACTCACAGAGCTGCTGTGAAGACGAAATACAAGGTATATAAACTGCCTAGTAAATCTTAAAGTTCTACTGTTATTACAGAATCTCAGAGATGGAAGGGCCCTTAAAGGTAGTCAGCACCCACTGGTACTTGAATAAGACATCTCCCTATTATATCCTTGACAAATAAAAGCCGTCAAGCATTTGCCTAAAGAATTCTATAGAAGAGGAACCCACTATCTTTTAAGATAGCCTATCCCATTTCTGTATAGTTCTATTAGCAAAATTTTTCTTAAATTATCTTCTCTCACTTCCATTTATCCAACTGCTCCAAACTTTTTCCTGTGGGAACAAGTAGAGTAAATCTAATCTCCCCAACACATGGCAACCTTTCATATCTTTACTTGAAGACTGATACCATGTCACTGTAAGTTTTGTCTTTCCCTTTTCTAGGTTAAACAATTCCAGTTCCTTCAACTAATATTCATGATATGTAATGAGTTCCAGTTCTCTCATATTCTCCAGACATATTCCAACTTGTTTTGTTTTTTGTTTTTATTTTTTTAGCTGCCATGTTGTATTAATGAATCACATTTAGCTTACGACTCATTAAAACTCCCAGGTCTCTTCCACCTAAATTGATGAATAGTTACACAGTCCCCATTTTGGAGTTGATTTTTTGGACAGGAATAGATGACTTTACATTCATCCTATGAGACTTAGTCCATTATTCTAGTATATATATGTATATCATATCTACAGATATGTATATGAATATGTTTGTATGTTGGCATTGGCTCACTTCATTTGGGGTTTTTATTTTTCTTCTTATTTGCACTTCACCTCCTCCAGTAGATTGCCCCTGCAATCATCCATTATCTATCTAATTATCTTTAATTTCTCCCTACCTATTGCTCATTGCTGGCTGCCTATAAACCCACTCAGGTCTCTCTCATCTCATAAACATGCCTCACTTGATCCAACCATCCTCTCATGCCAACTTCTACATCTTTCCTCCATTTCATGGGCAAAACCCAAGAAAAAAGCTGCTTATTTTCATTCCTCTTTTTCTTTCATTCATTTCTCAAACCCCTGCAATCTGGCTTCTCACTTCAACATTCAATTGATATTGCACACTCTGAAGTTACCAGTAATCTCCTAAATGCAAAATCGCTGCACCTCTTCTCAGGGCTCATACTTCTCGACTTTTCTGTAGTATTGGACACTGTTGACTACTTACTTCTTCCAGACACTCTCTCTGGGCTTCAACAACTATTCTCTGTTGGATGTCCTCCCACCTCTCTGAGCACTCCTTTCACTCTCCTTCACTGAAGCATCATCTACACTCTGCCTTCAAATGTCAGTGTATCCCAAGGCTTCTTCCTGAATCATCATTTCTCTAAAAATCCTCTCTTTTGGTGATTGCATCAGCTCACATGGGTTTATCTATCATCTCTACACAGATGATTTCCAAATCTAGGTAGCCAGCTCTGATCTCTCTCTCTTAAGCCTTTGTCTCACATTACCAACTGCCTCTTAAGTATTTCCAGATGGATTTACCACAGGCATCTCAAAGTCAAAGTACCCAAAACAGAATTATCTTTCCCAAAATATGTACCCCTCTTCCAAATGCCCATATTTCTAACAACCACTTGGCCCATTATAATTATTCGGGACATCACACTATCTCACATCCCCTCCTGTCCCCTACAGAGTCAGTCAGTTACTGAATCTTATGAAATCTACTTCCATGTTTCTTGAATCCATCCATTCCTGCTTCTACATTCACGTAACTAAGACCTTATTTCAATTTCTCATCACTTCTTGCCTGGACAACTATAATATCTTCTCAATTCCTCTTTCTAGCACCAAACTGATAATCCTAAAGCAAAGTTCTCATCACGTTATTTTCTTTTCATTAAACTCCAGTGGCTCCCTAGTAACTCTAGAATAAAATACAAACTGCTCTGTTTAGCATTCAAAGCCTTTCATCCAAAACTTTTATCTGCCTTTCCAGATTTATCACATTCCTTCACACAATTCTGCAGTTGAGAAATATTTGCCCGCATGCTGTCATTCACACACTATTACAAGGCCCCCTGCTGTGCTTTTCCTTAGACTGTTTCTCTTCCCAACCCAGGGCCTGGAATGAACTGCTTCCTCACCTTCAACTCTTAAAATCCTCAAGTTTTTTTCAAAGCTCAGTTTAGATGAAGCCTCCTACATGAGCCTTTTCTGATGTTCCTAACTACTAGTGCCTCCCTCACAGACATCACCTTATATTTCCTTTGTATAATCTTATATGACTACGTGCTGCCTCTCCTGACTGAATGTGAACTTCTTGAGGGCAGGGATTGTTTCATTTTTGTCTTTGTAACCCCAACGTTTAGCATAGCTCCTGGTACTCAGTAGGAGCTTAATAAATGCATGTTAGTTTTTTTATTATCAAGACATATTGTGTATTCTGCCCTTAGCTTCATGACTCATGAAAATTAAATGAGTATCTTATCTATGTCTTTAGCTTAGGCACTGATAAAAATGCTAAGGAATACAGAGTCAAACACAGATGCTTGGGGGCACTCCAGATATCTCCTTCCAAGGTGACATCAAACCATTAACTACTACTTTGGGAATCTAGTCATTTAACTACTTCCAAATCTATCCAACTAGCTCATAATTACCCATCTTGTCCACATAGTATACAGCATTATGTCAAATACTTTGCTGAAGAATACTATGTCTACAACATTCCTTTAATCTGCCACTCAAGATATTTTGTTGTTGTGCTGATTGATTGATACAAACACATGATTTCATCCAATAGAGAAATTCCACATATGGAAAGTCCCTCCTCTGATGCTACTCAGCAACTAGATCTATAATTGTATAGAAAGCTGCCTGGGTCACAGAGACATGAAGTATTATAGCTTAATTATGGGCACACCTCAAAAAGCTCCTCCTTAGCCCTCTTCTTTTTTCTCTCTCTGTGTGACTTCAGCAGCATCCACAGATTCAAATATCATTGCTATGCAACTGACTCCCAAATCTATAGTGTGTGCTTATGGTATGAGCCCACACAACTCACGCAACAGAAGCTACATCTCAAAGGGGAGATGAAGGGGGAGAGTGAGATAGAGAGAGATAATGAGATAGAGAGACAGAGAGATAGAGACAGTGAGGGGGGAGAGAGAAAGGAAATGAGAGGGGGAAGAGAGTGAGAAAGAGAGGGAGGAGAGAGAAGGGGATGGGGGTGGGGAAGAGAGGGAGAGGGAGAGAGAAAGAGCGGAGAGGGGGAGAGCAACATTAAAGAAAGAAACAGAGGTTCCACCAGTCAGTTCTGATGCCTGGTAATATTTCTGATGAAAAGCTTGGAGAAAAAAAAGAATGAAACTATGACAAAAAGTCGTCTGGAGTATTAATGTTGTATTTCAATTACGCAGGCTTTCATGAGCCTTAGGACAAACCAGATAGCAACTGCAAATAAGCTTATACTTAAATGACTGCAGTGAATACTACTCAAAGTATTTAATGGTGAAAAGCCAAAATAAGAATTTCCTATATGGATTTTTTTGCAGGGATCTATCATGGTAACTGCACCTTAAAAAGAAGAACCTCCACAGTGTGTGTGTCTTCATTTAATCCTTCTGTTCTTCTATTTCTTTGGTTGCCCTTTTATATCATCTCTATCACTGAACAGTTTTACACTCCCAATTTTCCATCCCCCTCAAAGTCAACACCCCTTTCTCATCATCTCTACTCTCAAATTTATTATTATTTTACATTGTCAGTTTTCAATTTCTTCATTTTTCCCCAAGAATCCATGACAGGATTGATTTAACAGGAGGACAGCAGAGTCTCATTAGTGTGCAAAAATGGCTCAGAAACTTGTTTCGGATAACTAAATTCTACCAATTACTGACTGAATAAACCTGATAAAAAACCATCAAGAATATTGGAAAATGTACTTTTGTGGTTATGCTACTCTGGCTCAGGATTTCAAGGAACAGAAATAGCACCTCACGTTCAGTGGATCTAATTACTAGGTTGACTAAATAATATGCAAACCTTATGGACATATTCACGAATACCAGAAGGATACAAAAGATCTGCACCAAGTCACTTTACTGCCCACCTTCTGGGTCCCTTTCTTTTTCTAGTCTGGAAAAAATGAAACTATTCCCAGAGGCTAAACACTATGCAGACAATAACGACATGCTATCTCTCCTCTACTCCACTCTCCACACAGGCCCAAAAGACATGCAGAAGTTATTCCCATCATCGCTAATACCTCTATGTCTAGTAACAGTGTTAAAGTGACTGCTGATTCAAATATCTTCAACTGTTAACCTATTTCCTCTTCTGCTAATCTAGGCAATTTATATTTTTGAAAATGTTCTTGCATTTCACTTAAATTGTTATCTATATTGGTATATAATTGGGTATGTAATGAATGGTTTTACTTATATGTACATTATATTCATGTCTAATGATAATCATCTTAGGGGAGAAAAAAAGAAGTTACATGATAACTTTATTATATATTTAAAAGGAATTGCAAGTTGTACGTAATAGACTTGTAGTTTCATGTACTATCATCTTTTTTCTATTCTATTTTGCAATATATAATAAATATAAGTAATATATAATATTCTTATGTTATTTATTCTATTCTATATTATGGAAATGCTTGTTTTATTTCTTAAGTTCAGAATAAAATAATTTTTTTTAAAAGACACTGTTAAACTAAGCTTTGCTACCCTGTGCTTCATCTAAGTTTCATTTCTATAACTTTATTTCGTTTTGGATGAAACACTGTCATAGAAAAAATTACAGATTTATAATCGGAGGACAAAGGCCCAGCTCTGCTACTGACCACCTGTATCCTACATAGAAGAGGGGAGAATGTTTCATCATCTACTTTCTGAAACCAGTAATGGTCACTGAGCTCAAGTTTACTGCCAGCATCTATAAACTATTATCAGAAAAAAAGATCTTCTTTCCAATAGCTGATGGCTAGAAGAGCAGCCTCAAATTTAAAGATTAAAGCTTATTATCACAAAATGATATAGCACTGGTAAAGATCCACCTGAATGGTCTGTGCTACACACCCAAATACCTACGACACATATACACATTCTGACGAGACATGAATGGTACAAAAGACTTTGCTAACAACAGACTATCAAGAAAATGGAGAGCTTCATTTATTTTGTCTTTCGACAAAATTGTATATATTTTATATTTCCTGTACTTACCACTTAATTATTTTATAAGCAGTTGACTTTGTAGAACAAAATCTAGCCTTGGAATCTCTCTTCAGACAAAGTCTCTTCGACAACCATAATAAAACCATTCAAGCCTATTGACTATGGGGTGGGGGTGGGGGGGTCAATTTGTTCAACAATCTGTTGACTCTTGACATCCAATGAGATGTAAAATAAGAAGACAAGTTCACCTAAGGTGTTTCCTATCATCATGGAATCTCCTCAGAGTTCAAACAAAAAAGGAATTCCCAATTGATGGTGATGGTTCTCAACTGTTCGTATTCTCAGATAACACTACCAATTAATTGCATGGAGGCCTGTAGTGCTACAAAACCTCATCAGTGAAATCGACAGCAACACTAACATAGGCACAAGAAAGAAACACAGTGGATGAAAACTACAAGTTGAAGTACACTTCCAGCATGCAGCTATATTATACACTGCAGCTAGGCAATCAACTGAGTTCAGCACTGAATAATGGGGAAAGGTTTATCTGGCTCTTATCTAGGAAACTGTGCAGTGTTTTCAAGGATCTTAAACTGACCAGCGTCACAAAAGAATACTTCTTTAGCACCAATAATATCTGGGTATGCTATGTAGTTGTGGTTCATGGAACACCATGATCTTGGAAGAATTGAAATTGTAAACAACCAAAAAGTGCCACGATGAGTATAAATATTCTCTGAGCATTTTAAGGATGATGGTTCATACGCAACAAGTAGCATAAAATACATTATCCAGGATACACTGGACTAGAAAAGGAAGTGGGCTAGACATGCAGGGAGAATAAGAGAAGACAGAGGGGCAGCTGAGAGTGGTACATTGATACCCTCAGGATATTAAGAGAACTAAGGTAAGGGCACCAACGAGTTGAAAAGATCCTTAGAGAAAGATTTATGGAGAAATAGAGACAAAAAGTGCCAAGGAAGCACTAAAGTAAGGAGTAAGTACCTGAATTGACTAGCTGTTGCTCCATGATCCCACAACCCAGCACCTCAATCCATTCTCCTTGAAAGTTGATCTCCATCTCAAAAGACGGATGAGTGAAAGGGAAGTAGCAGTCCACCCATCTAATCTCCAGTCCTGCAACAAATATTTCAAATAAATAAATAGTAGGTGTTAAAAGGCTTCCCACTCCCTCCATGTGGATCAAACTTGCCCTTCAGCTAATGACACCAATTACTGTATTCTGAGGAAAATAAATAGCAAACAACCTAATTTGCAACACTTTAGTGTAAGGCAATAAATCTTTAAACTTGTGGGAAAAATGACCATGTCTTTTCTAATATGAAAAACACTTTGTGCAATTCCAGCACCCTCTGAAACCAAATCAATCACTTGTCAAATTTCTGCAACCACCTGGCAAAGGGGGAAGAATAAGGCAAGATCATGGGAAAGCAGGTAATTCTGTTATTTTCTGTAAGTGAAAATGACTAACAGTTCCTCAGAGATTGGGAATAAGGGGGAGGAGGAAGCTTATTTCTTCAGTGTGCTGTCTTTCACTTTAAGTCATTGTTTCTATGACCCATTAAAGAAACACTGATCTACTTTCATGTCTGTTTAGACACAATAGAAAACTTTTTTAAAAATTTCTCTCTGAATATTCCAGTGCTATTTCAAACAAGTATTAATGATTAATCCCAGATTTACATCTCTCTAATTTCTCTAAATCATCATTGTATAGTATCATTCTATCCTCACAACAATTCTGGGAGGTGAGGGCCCATTTTGCAGATAAGGCAGATACTGATTTAATTGACTTGCCCAGGGTGACATAGCCACTATGTGTCAGAGGATTGATTTGAACTGAAGTCATCCTACACCCAAGACCAGTGCATAATCCACTGGATCTATTATATCTATAAGGTCCATTAAAACCTCCCATCTTTAGTCTCTTACACCCACCAATAATAAAGAGGCACTAACAGCCACAGTTGCATGATGTAGTTCTCACTGTCAGGAAACAGAAGTAGGAACTGCTTGGTTATGGGGGCAGGAAGGTCGGCTAATGAAAGGAGATCATCTCTAAGGTCTCTTCCAGGCATAAAAAACATCCCTTAGCTCTAAAACTCTTGTAACCCTTCCTTGCAAGTCACAGCAGGTAACTGTCACAAACTACTTTAACAGCTGTGCTCTCCTGAAAGACTAGATTTCCGGAAAAAATTCTGGGCATAAGAGTATGTACCTCACAAGCACTTTCCCAAGGCAGGAATTGCACTTAGTTAATTTCCTTTGGACAGCACCTACCACAGTTCATTGAGCTCTGGGCATTTAGCTACTGTTTAATCATAATGATAATGAAAAATACATCAAAACAGGAATAAAGGCCAAGCACACTTTGCATATCTTCATTTAATAGAATGTTACATACAAATTAAGGACAGATTCAACTTACTTATCTGGCTAACTTATCCCTATGTACATCATAGATAATTATCCTATACAGCCAAAGAACTTCAAAAAATAAGAGGGAGGTTGGTACTGAAGGTGTCAAAGTGTCAATTAACACACTAAGTGAAGCCTGTAACTAATGGGTTCTTGCCGATTAAAATCAGTAAATAATGTTTATTGCTCCCTTACTAAGAGTACAGAGCTTCCCTATGAGCTTTCATTAAAAAACAAAAACCAGCAATACCCATATACAACATTTGAGATATTCTCTATTGTGGCTCTTATAAACCATTTCTTGGACTCCGTTTCAATAGAATGGTACAGAAGAAGGAAAGTGCCTAAGGGATTTCCTGGGACACATGGAGATCCCCACCCCCCACAACCACCAATTTGCCTTTTGCGTAAATGGTTTGGTTTGATATTTTTTTTAAAAGAATAAATTTTATTTCTTACAAAAGTGAATAAAATGTTTAAACTAAGTTATTCATATATAGCCTTTATCCCATCCTTGTAATCTGGTGGATGGTAAAGTTTGCACAATGGATATCTGACTTCTTCTTCTTCAGATTCTTCCACCTTCTGCAGTAGAAGAAAATTGTTTGAAGTTTAGACGTAGTCACATGAAATCAAGAAATAAACTCACATATGAAGGGACAGAAAAATCTGTCTCAATTCAAGCAAACTTTCAGTGCTCAAAAGTCCATGACAGTAATAAAAGTGAAGAATGGAGAAAAGCAGAAACTGCTGATAGTGAAAGCTCAGAAAATAAGATTGATTAGACAAACATCCAGGTAGCAGAAGTCATATTCAGTGAATTTCAGGGGTTTTTTTTCCTCCTTTCTTTCATCAACTCTTTTCCTGAAAGATTAGTGCTTTCTACATCTGCCTGACATGCAGGTCACAAAACAAATAACTTTGGTTTCTATCTAATGTGATGCTTTTTTTTTCTATACTCAAGTCTTTTGACCAATTCTTATAAATTTTCTAAAATTTAAGGATATTAAACTCCTTAAAGTTCAGCAGTATGCTGCTCCACCTGGAGTGGAACAATATTAAATATCTGAGAAGAATTTTAACTAGTACATTATTGCTTTTGAAACGTATTATGCTTCAGTATCACATGTTAAACACAGCTATTTAAGAGCAAATTAGACTTTACTTATGGGATCAATTCCACAAAGTCAAAAGATAAGGCCTTTGAGGTACCCTTGATCTCTTGACATGGTATGGAAATGGCCACTGACATTACATAAAGATGACTGAAGACATTTCCTTATTGGGATGTGCTAAACACTGAGAATATAAAGAAAGGAAAAAGATCAAGGTCTAAAGGACCTCCAATTCTAATAGGGAGTTGACATGTGCATAAGAAATATATACTGTGTAAATAGAAGGTAATTTTGGAGAGAAGCCCCTAAAGGAGGTAGGTCAGGGTGGCAGACAGGACAGGACTTGGACTGGGAAAGGCCTTGAAGGAGTCCAGGGAAAACAGGAAGCACAAGTGAGGAAGGAAAGAATTCCAGAGTGAGCTTTTCCCTGGGGGAATAACCAAGTGACAACCCACAGATATGGAGTGTCTTGGGAAAGATGTTCTGTGTAGGTGGATTGTCAAGAAAATGAAGGGGAATAAAGTAGAAGAAGACTGAAAGGCAGGAAAGATCCATTATAAGGATTTTTTAAAATCTCAAACAGCAGATTTTCTATTTGATCCTGGAAGTAATAGAGAATCACTGGAGCTTACTGAATACAGGGTGACATCTCAGTCCTGCACTTTAGGAAAAATACTTTAGCAGTTGAGAGAAGGGCAGATTATAATAAAGAAAGACTGAAAGTAGGAAAACTAGTTAAAAGGCTATATCAAAAGTCCAAGAGCGAGGTGGTAAGGAGAGATGGAACGCCTGCGGTGTAAGTAGAGAGATGAAGACATAAGCATTCTAATTTATGAAGGCAGAAATGACAAGATTTGGCAACAGGTGCGATATACAGTGGGGAAAAAGCAAAAAGAGGAGTAGGGGATGACACTGAAGTTGTGGGCCTGGGTGTTGTCTTCTGGTGGTACTTTTAACAGTAACTGGGAAAGCTGAAAGAGGGGAGGTTTAGAGGAAAAATAATAAGTTCAATTTTGGACACGCTGAGTTTGAGATGACTGGAGGGGATTCAATCTAAGATCTCCAAAAGGCAGTTGGTGATATTAGATTAAAGCTCAAAAAAGAGAACAGAGGTAGACATATAGATCTGGGAATCATCTTCATAGAGATGGTAGTTCAACCAATGAGAGATGATAAAATAAACAAAATACATACAGAGAAAAGGCCCAGAATAGAGCCTTAGGGGATATTTTTGGTTAGGAGATTAGATCTGAATGAATAAAGGAAAATCATGTTCATGTTTCAGAACGCAGCCTTCGGGAGAGAAGCTCCTCACAGGAGAATAAACGCTTACCACTGCAGCTAGAACAGGAAGGGCAAGAGCCTGGAAAAAGCACAACCAGAAATCATCTTCAACTACTATGAGTAACAGCCACTGTGTAAGTCCAATGTGTAAGTTCATTGGGTTTCCAGGAACAAAAATTTTAAAATTCCAGGTGAGAAAAGCTGGAGAATTTTATAGTTCCATGAGAAGAGGTGGGACTCATCTAAGAAGAAGAGAACATTTTCCTCTTTTGGAAGCCCCCAAATTAAAGTCGCACTGTAAGTCTGAGGGCAGTACAGTTTCTAAGGAAATATGAGGCTCAGCAGAAGAGACTGGCTGTTTCTTCCTAGAACTTCCATCTTAAGAACGGACGCCCAGGCCAGCCACGTTCATGCCTTTCTTGATTTTCTTTCTCCACTTTTTCAGAGTAACCTTCTCATTCCAGAAGCTGCCTTTGCCACAAGCAAACCTTCTCACTTTGGAAAATCCTTCCCATCCAAGAAATCTTTTCCTCTGATTAGCCCTTTCCTTTCAGCCCTTCCAGGGGAGGAAAGGGCCACCAGGGCAGCCATGTTCATTCCTTCATTCTTTCCTGAGCTCCACTCCTGTCTTTCCAGACTCTACTATCTTTACTCTCGTTTCTACACTCCTCTTAAGCTTTTTCTTCATATGTTGTTTTCCTCCATTAAAAAGTAAATTCCTCAAGATCAGGGACTATCATTTTGTTTCTAGCTATATTCAGTACACCTGGTGCTTAGCCCAGTGCCCAGCACATAGAGTTACTGCTTAATAAATTCTTGTTGACTCGACTTCACCAGAGGATGAGAGAGCTCATCTCTCTGCCATTCCCTCATGTTTGTCTTTCAGTTGAATATCAACTACAGTGTAGAGCTATAAGCCTGGAGGACTATAGAGATCCCTTGGAGAAAGTAGGTGAAGTTATCTTGACTATTACCATGGCTTACAAGCTTCTACTTTGAAGATGAAGAAAGGACAATGTGTGTATGTGTGTGCACATGTGCTTTGTACAAAACTGACCAAGTGTTGAGATTCCTAAGGAAATTCTGGATGGGGGTACATTCAAAGAATAACTTATGGAAAATTCTTAAGAATGAACTCAATTTATCTAAGTCTAGAGTTTGAGATATTGGGACACAGGTTACACATAATGCATTTTCTCTTCCCAAATTAAAAATTATTTTAGCTCTGCAAAGGTTATTATTTTAAAATGAAATATTTAGCATATCTTGGATTTACCTCAAATTACATTTTCTTAACAATATTTTGTGTCAGGAGCCAAGATGGCGGAATAGAAAGACTCACATATTCTAGCTCCGAACCCACAGCCCATGGATTTCCTCTAAAAAGAACTCCCAACAAATTCTGAAACAGTGGAAGCCACACAGCAACACAGAGAAGGAGATTTCCATTCCAGAGAACCCTGAAAAACTGACTCCAAAGGTCCATCGCACACCAGATGGGAGCGGAGCCCTCCCCTGCCCTGGGCACAGCACTGAGAAGAGCGAGCAGATCCGAGCAGGCTTGAGGGACGGAATATCCAGCAGCCGCAAAGGTCCCTCCACCCACAGACTCACAGGTCAGTGAGAGAGACAGGCTGAGAGGGAAGCGGGGTGTCTACAGGACTCAGGCTCCCTCGGGAGGCAGCGGCAGAGGCAGCAGCAGAGGCAGCAGGCAGCAGCTCAGCAGCAGCTCCATTATAAAAGGTCTCTGCATACACCCCCTGAGGGAACTGAGCCTGGGAGGCAGCCCTGCCCCCACCTGAGCACCAGAAATGAATCTCCCATTGAATAGCAGCCAGGCCTGCTGCCAAAAGTCCTGAGTCCTGGGGAGCAGCATTTGAATCTCAGACCTCAAGCACTAGCTGGGCAGATCTGGGTAGGGGGGAGAGGATTCTCAGAAGTCAAGTAACTGGCTGGGAAAATGCCCAGAAAAGGGAAAAAAAAATGAGACCACAGAAGGTTATTTTCTTGGGGAACAGATGATTGCACCATTCCTCTCTGACGAAGAAGACCAGTGTTTACCATCAGGTAAAGTCAAGGCCTCTGTATCTCAAACATCTGAAATAGATACCCCATGGGCTCAGGCCATGTAAGAGCTCAAAAAGGATTTTGAAAAACAAGTTACACAGGTGGAGGAAAAGCTGGGAAAAGAAATGAGAGAGATGCAAGAAAAGCATGAAAAATGGGTCAATACCTTAATAAAGGAGACCCAAAAAAATGCTGAAGAAAATAACACCTTGAAAAATAGGCTAACTCAATTGGCAAAAGAGGTTCAAAAAGCCAATGAGGAGAAGAATGCTTTCAAAAGCAGAATTAGCCAAGTGGAAAAAGAGGTGCAAAAGCTCACTGAAGAAA
>CM053773.1:111453531-111491437 GCA_028658325.1 Potorous gilbertii
GGAACATTGTGGCCAAATTTCAGAGTTCCCAGGTCAAGGAAAAAATATTGCAAGCAGCTAGAAAGAAACAATTCCAGTATTGTGGAAATACAATCAGGATAACACAAGATCTAGCAGCTTCTACATTAAGGGATCAAAGGGCGTGGAACGAGACTACGGATCTGAAATGAGGATAAAGGAAAAAGGAGGAAATCTGAAACTCCCCAAATCTTTGATTAATCATTTCTCTCACTTAAGATGTTAAAAAATCCCTATACTTTTTACTATACAAATCCAATGGAAGTTTTCAAAAGATAATTTCTAGATATAAAATCAACTGATTGTGAAGTTAAATACAAGGATTATGCTAACTGTATACAGTTTAGCTACAAAATCAATTGGCTAGCACAATTTATGGCACCTTCCCTCATTTTCCTAACTCTCCTTATATCCCTGATAGATAATGAACAAAGAGGCTTCTCCTTTAGGCTAGAAATTAAAGCTGTCCTCACTTTCAAATCAAGAGGAGTCTCAGTCTCTCACAGAATCTATTTTCCAGTCTGTCATTGGGTATTGTTTTCCCAGCAGCTGTAAATCTCTGTAAGCCTTTCTCTCAAACTCCGACCTCCAGATGAGAAAGCTATTTTCTTTTGCCTTCTGCCCCTACCCCTACCGCCCCCCAAAAAAACTTCCTCCTCAGAAATTCAGACATTCTTCTATTAACCGTCAGTCTCCTCAATCAAGCAATATATCAACAAGTATTTCTTAAGTTCCTACTATGTACCAGGCATGTAGAGGAGAATACAAAGATAAATTCCAAATGGTTCCTGCTCTCAAGGAGCTTATATTCTACCAAGGAAAACAACATGCATATAGAACATGCCCAGAAAGACAGAAAACTGTGCATTCTCTTTGACCCGCTAGGATTATACCTCAAAGAAATCAAATAAACAAGAGATTCTATAGGTAGAAAAATATTTGTAGCAGTTCTTTCTTTCTGGTAGCCAAAAACTGGAAACTAAGGGGAGTGTCCTCCTATTGGGGCATGGTTAAACAAACGGTGGCATCTGAAAATAATGGAATATTATTATGCCATAATAAATGATAATATAGATTCTTCCTTTCTTCCTTTTTTCATTCTTTCCTTGTTTACTTTCTTCTTGCCTTCATTCTTCTTTGATCTGGGATGGTCTATCCTTTCTTTGCAGCCCCATCCCCCTACCCTTTCCTAGGACTGATACCAGACTTAGCATAGACACTCCAGGGGCTTTAACCCTACTATAAATCAGCATGCAAGAACTCAAGTGATACCAGCCTCAGCCTCCCCAGAAGCACAACCCATTTGAGCTGAAATAAACAATTTCAAAGGAAAGTGGGGAGATCTCTATAAACTGACACAGAGGAAAGTGAGCAGAACTAGGAGAATTTATACAATGATAACATAACAGAGAAAAATAACTTTGAAAGACTTTACGTGTCTAATTAGTGCAATAATAAACCACAAGCCCAAACAAATGAAGATGAAACATTCCACTCATCTCCTCCCAGAGAGTGGATGAACTTAAAATGAAGAATGAGATGTAATATTTTCATACATGGCTGATGTGGTCATTTGTTTTGCAGATTTCTCTCTCTCTCTCTCTCTCTCTCTCTCTCTCTCTCTCTTTCAATTTGCTCAGTGGGCAGGAGAGTACTGGGTGGAACAAATTAATTTTTAAATGCCTGTTAAGTGAAATACAGAAAAAACCCCTAATCTTTAGAAAGAAAAATAAACATGGACATTAAATAACAAGATATCCACAAAGTAAATACAAAGTAACAGTGATGAAGGCGGTGAGGCAGAAGTAGCTGGGGGAATCAGGAAAGACAAAATACAGGAAGCAGCACTTGAACTGAGCTTTGAAGGAAGCTAGGGATTATGACAGGGAGAGATGTGGAGTGAGTAAATTCCAGTGATGGGGAGAGCCTGTGTAAAGAAAGGCACAGATACCCATAGAGAAGAGGGCAAATCCTGTATAAGAAACAGAAAGCAGCACATTTAAGTTTGAATGAAGACCCCACAACAGGGACTAATGCATAATCAGGGTAGAAAGACAGGCTGAAATGAGATTGCGAAAGGCTCTAAGTAGCGAACAAAAGAGTGCATGTCTTATCCTAGAGGAAGCAGAAAGGAAGCATTCAGACTCATGCCACAGAAATATCATCTTAGTGACTATACGAGATAGAGAGGAGAAAGATTCAAGTCTTCTTTCTGAAGACGACTGCAAGAGGAGGCAATGAAGTCTGGAACTAGAGTAAAGGCCCTATTAGTGGAAGAGGAGGGATGTGAGCAATTCTATGGCAATAAACCCCACAAGGCTTGGCAACTGATAGTCTAAGGTGACTGAGTGAGATGAAGAGTCCAGGGATGACTCTCCGGGGAACCAGAGGGACTGGAAGGACTGTGGTACCCTCACCTCAAAGGAAAAGAAAAATGAATTCCATTTGCAAGATGTTGAGTTTGAGATGATTTGAAAATGGCCAGTTTGAAATGTTTGCTAAGTTATCACAGAGTGGCATGTTAAAAATCATCAACTGCTTCACATGCATTGTATTAATGAAATCTTGGTCTTCATTAAATGTGAACTAATAATTTAGAATTTATACTGAACTGGATTTTGCTTTATTCAAACTCACATTTAACTGTGAACCTAGTCGTTGGTGTTAGAAATGTTGTAAAGAGATGGGCATGGTAATACACTTTAATGCTGGTGGAGCTGTGAATTAATCCAACTATCCTAGAAAGCAATTTGGAATTATATGAAAAAAGTGACTAAAATATCCATACACTTTGACTTTTAGAATTTCCACTGCTGAGCATATACATCAAAACAGCTAATGTCAAGAAGATCTCCCCTATACCAAAATATTTATAGTATCATTTTTTGCAGTAGCAAAGAACTGAAAACAGAATAGCCACCCATCACCTTGAAGAAAATTTGAATCCATGAATGTAATAGAGTATTATAATGAAGCAGAAACAATTAATAGGAAGAATATAGAGAAGCATAGGAAGCCTTGTGTAGGATTTGAAAAAACCCTAAAATGCAGTAATAGGTGAAAATTTATAAAAACAAACTCTGTGAGAGGTAAAAGTCCAAACATGTTTACAAATCATAACTTAGATACTCACTCAAAACTTAATATACTATGACCTATGAAAGCCAAAACAAGAACATTGTGGCCAGGACACAACCAACATACAAACTTATGTTCGGGTATAACAATGCTTAACTTCCAAGCTCATTACTAAACAGAAAACCAAAAATATCCCCTAATCAGTGAATGGAGGACAAACCACCTCCTTGAATACTAAGAGGAACTGCCCACTGGGGACCCAACTGCAAACGGCCAGATTGGCCAACACAGCTGCTTATTTCCTTTGTTCCTTCTTTATATGCACACACATAACACATGGATGAATATATACGTATGTACGTACATATATATATGCATGCACATACAAGACTAAAAGAATGTCTAGTTCTGTCCTTTGGTGACAATGTGTTCATCATCATGTGGTTTTATGCTCCTGGTATCTATGTACCCTGTACTCCATCTTTACCTATGTGTATCATATTAGCTTCCTCTCTGAGAATGCAATTTTCCTTGATTATTCTCTCAATTGCAAAACACAGATATGTCTTTAGAAATATAATAAATAAAAATAACTAGCATTTAAATACTGTTTTTAACATTTGCAAAATACTTTACATAAATTACCTTCTGAGTTTAGTATTACACCTATTATTTACCCCATTTTATGGGTGAGAAAACTGACACACAAAAGAGCTAAACATTAACCATAATCACACAGCTAGCATCACGGGCAGAATTTGAATCCAAGTGTCTTGATTCTGGGTCCAGTACTCTATCCACTATATCATACTGCTTTTCATAATCTCAGCTATGGTTCTACAAGCTAAGTATAAGTCAACTCTTGGATCTTGCTTCCAAATCTCTCTAGACTAATACATAAAAACCCAGGGAAGTAAGAGACTGAAAGGAAATACTGCTCTCCAAAGAATACAAAATGCAAAACTGAAAAGATAAGATCTGTTTTCTCTGGACTAGTTCCCAGACTGCTGGACTGGGAAAAAAAAAAAAAGACTAGGCAGATTCATTTCAAAATCCAAATGCCACAGGGGCAGAGTTCCCTGGCAGAATTTGTCCAGATTTTGCTCCCTAGTTCCAGCAAACCCTCCAGCAGGGCCGAAGGAGCATGGAAAGAAGTTTGTGACGGAGGTGTTACCACAAAGTCTCAGAGGCATTCAATCCTTTCTAGACTGGAGGTGTAGCTTCCTTTGTGTCACTGCTAGGGATGCAGGGTGTGGGCAGTCACTCCTAAGGCCAGCAAGGATTCTCTGCCACATGATAGCCTAAGATCACCAACAGTTATGATAGCAAATCATATTGCTCCATCTGTCCTACTTCAAAGAGCTCCTTTTGAAAGGAAACTGTCAATTTCCTGTTTTCTAACCAGAGAGGACACCTCAGCTAATTCACAGAGCAAAGATGACTGAAATAAACTGCACCAAATGAAAAGCAGGCTTCTAGCTGGACAAATTTTTTTTTCCAGATTTCCTTTGATGATTCATTACTCAACCGGCCTCAGGGCAACAGTACTACAGAAGTCTATCAGTACAATTGTAAAAATTATTTCAAATACACACAATAAAAGTGACACCACTAATTCTTATCAAGTACAGAGGGATATTTTATCACAGTCTACAAGGGGTAGGCTCCAGGTTTTTCCTACCTCCCCTTATCTGTCATTGATTTCACCATTCCTAAGGTCTCTGTGAGAATTTGTTCTTTTGGATCTGACCTCAAGGTCCCTGTGATCTGGGCATAGCTCACTGGGACTTTCACCTTCCATTTACTTTATTTTTTCCCAATTTTATCACAAGTATTTTTATTAACAGGTCATTAGGAAAAAACAATCACAATAGACATCTCTATCCAGTTCATTCCTTTAATAAGCATCTCCACCTTAAAAAAGCTGTACATAGTCTTTTTCTTCATTTTATTCCTTGGAGAACATCATTTGAGGGGCCAGAGCAAGTTGTTGGCAGCTTTGAAGCACTTGTGAACAGTACTCAGAGGTGGGGAATCTGAGACCTTGAGTTGTTCTGTGAAGTTTGGATTCTGTCAAAGGGCCACACTTGAGGACCTAGAGTACCATATGTGCCCCTGAGGTCACAGATTCCCCACCCCATTGATTAAATTCTTCATGCAGATAATTGCAGCTGGGTGGCACAAGGCTGTAAGTACTAGATCGAGGGTTAGAGGTTTAGAAAGACATGATTTCAAATCCAGGCTCAGACACTCACACTTAGTTCTATGACTCTGGGAAAATCAATGAATTGCTGTCTGCTTGAGTTTCCTCATCTGTAAAATGTGGAAAATAACAGCACTTTCCATGCAGGGTTGTTGTGAAGATCAAATGAGATATCTGTAAAGTGCTTTAGAAATCTTAAAATACTGAATAAATGATAGTTGTTGACTTCTTGTTGTTGTTATATTTACTGACAAATTTTTCAGCAAGGGCATTAGAAGTCAGGGCAGTTTTTTTCTTGATCTTGCCACAACCATACCTGCAAATCAAGTCATTCACAGACTTCAGGTTTGAGTAACTCTCTACAAGTATATGATTTCACAATCCTCATATGTTAATTGAAGTCTAGCTGTTTTTAACAAAAGACCACTGAAGATTGGGTGAAGATATAGAAGCTATATTTTGGCTGACACCATTGATACCTCTAAATTTGATCACAAAAGCTAATCTGGGTTCAACAGGAACATTGTGGGTGCTAGCTCTTCATCCCAAACTAGCCAACTGCACGTACATCTGTATTGTTTATGGTAGGTGTTCACCCTTTCACAGACAACCTTCCTTCATATCATCCATGGCCTGTTTGTGGCCACCCTATACAGAGGCATTTCATCTTCAGTTTCACCTTTAACTTTTTTAAAGGGATCCTGGAAAAAAAGGCAGAAGCTGCTTCTTTTCTTCCACTCTCACCATGATTCCAGTCAGTAAATGGGCTTCCAATTACTTCATGTAGAAAAGCTTGTCAGCTACCTACTACTTCTAAGACTGTCATTTTTAACAAGTTGATGCAGCAAACATTTAACAAGTGCCCACCATATTCAAGACACTCTGCTAAGTCAGTAGATTTAAACTGCTAAGTTAGTAGACAGAGACTAAACATAAGAGGAGGTCCCTGCCCTGAAGTTAGTTACATGCTATTGAGGAAATACAATATATGCACAAGAAAGTACATTATATGGTAAACTGAGCTGGCAGAGATCACTTAAAACTGGAGGGATCAAGGAAAGCTTGACGGAGGAGATGACACCAGAGTCAAGTCTTGGATTCAGGGAGACAAAGGTGAGGTAGAAAACATTCTAAGTGTGGGGAAACAACAGGTGGTGTAAATGTACTGATAACAGAGAAAGAGGGTCAGGTTTGGGGACAGCCAGTAGTCCAGTTATGCTTAAAGTCTGGAAAAGAAAGATGAAAACAGAGTAGGTGAGTAGTTGCCAGAAGGTGCAGAAAAGGAATACAGGAGCCAGATTATGGAGGATCATACATGCAAGAAGAGTAATTTGTAGTATAGCATCTAGGTCCTTTTCAATCACTGGACTCCTAGAAAACTATTCAAGGCTCTAAGGACTCTGTGAACGCTAATCCTCTCTAAACCAAAGCCCATGCTTTTGCAGTGATGCACTTTCCTTCACTAGTCAGACAACCATCAACATGTAGTTAGTTCCAACAAAGGCATTTAATGAAATATCACAGTGATAAAAGTAACAGTACATTCCTCCCCATAAAATTTTACCTCACTCTCCCACAACTACCTCCCACCTTAATGGGGAGAACAGACACTCATAGGGATTACATATGGGTCACACACACACCACAGGGACTATATATGTCCAGGGTACATGGTTAGAAGAACAAATCATGCCTTAAATGCTGAAGAGCTACCAATCATGGTGATAGCATCATGTTGCTTGTCTCCTAGGCCTCTCCACAACAGGTAAACTGTCTCTGTAGCTCCCTTTAGGTATTGCACCTACCCTACTCTCCCACTGGGTACCACGACTGATGCTCCTTGCTGGGCATTCCATCTGCTCCTCCAGCTGGTCATTGAACATCTGGCTATTTGCAGTAAGTCTCTCCCATGCCAGAGTGTAATAGCTCTTTTTATTCAGTTCTTTCTATAACTTTCACAGTCTAATGGGAGAGGGATAAGGGGTAGAGATGTGGTTCCAAAGCCTCTCCCCTGCAGAGAAGGGATACCGCCCTTTTACCTTCCCTCTGTGCCTAAGCTATGGTCTTTAGCTGAGGTTCTATCCTCAAAGTCCCCTGCTATGCTGTCCAACAACCACTGTTAAACTCTCTGCAGAATTATGGTCAGAAACTTAATTAATTCTTAGGCCTAATCTCACCCTACCAATTGGGACTTGAAACATATATCTCCAAGGTTCTACTTCACCAAATAGAAAAGAAGCTGAAACTGTAGTGAAAAAATTACTTTTAATTTTCCTTATCACGCTCCTCTATTTTATGCAAATGATTAAGGCTGGGCTGGTAAGAAAAGGTGATTGTACTGAAAAGGAGAATAGTTTTGTCACACTTCTGGGGGAGAAAACACAGTTACCCTAAGGAAAATGCAAAACCACTGAACATTTTTTTAAACAAGGAAGTGACATAATCAGACCAGTGCCTGAGGAAGATAACTGGAACTGTGATGGGTGGATTAAAAGAAGAGGGACTGCAGGCAAGGAAAGTAATCAAGAGGCTATCGGAGGAATCAAGGCAAGGTGAAGAGGTCCTGAACAAAGGTGGTGGCTATATGAGAGGAGAGAAGATGGGAAATGCAAGGAACACTGAAGGAAGAGTCTAAAAGACTCAGAAACTGATTATTTTAGAGCTGGGGTATTAAGGGAAGGGGGTCAAGTCAAGGAGGACTTTTCAACTGTGAATTTAGGAGAATGGGAGAATGGAGGTAATCTTAACTACATTTCATTTGGCTCCATCAATGAGATATGGCTATTGATCTTAAGCCTCCTCCTAGAGATTCTCTTCTCATAAGTGATAAATTCTGCCAAAAAAATTCAAAAGTACTCCTTGGCTGCATTCAAGTACCCTATTAGAGGCATCTCAATCCTGAGAGCTAGATTTGATAATGACAAATCTAAGGGAAATAATATGGCATAATGGATAGGGCACTGGATTTGTAAACAAGGAGATACAGATTCAGATTGTATCTTAGACACTAATTACCTGTGATCCCCACAGTAAGTCACTTAACCTCAGTGAGTAGCCACAATTTACTTATTTACAAAGTAAGTGGGACGGAGTCTATGGCTTCTAAGGTCCTTTACAGCTATAATCAAGGAATTATCATCTACTGACCCCCAAGGAAGTGCATGGCTAAATATCGGTGTCTCTATCTATCTATCTATCCACCTGTATACATACATATATATATATATATATACATACACACAGATAGATATACACAAAGACATTCTGATATTCCCAATATGCATAAAGCAAATCACACTGCATCTTGATACCATCTTGAGAGAATCTCAGGAACAAAAGATATAAAATATTACCTCCCAACCCCCATCCAGACCATCCTCCCAATAGAACAGCCTTTAAGCCTAGGGTTGGGTAGTCAAGTTCAGGCCTGTCTGATACCCTGAAAATGTAACACCTGACAATAAAACCCCTTAATCTCTGCACCTGCCTGGCTGAATCCACCCCAAACCATGCAAGTAGGAAAGGACTTACCCTTCTTAGGGCAGGGCAATAAATTAATTTTAGCAGTTTCACTGATCTGGCAGTTTCTAATCTTTCCACTTTAACTAGGAAACAAAGGATAAATTGATTCCTTTATCCAAGTATGTGTTGGAACAGGCTCCTAGAGCTATTATTAACTTCTCATGAGAGCATTTTCACCTCAGTAATATACAAATCAGGGATTGATTTACTGTTTTGTTGATTGTTTAGCCTTAAGAAAGTGATAGAGAGGGCTGAGCCAAGATGGCAGAGTAATAACACACAATTTCTAGAGCACTGCCCCCAAGCCAAGTCAAATACCTGTAAAAAATGACTCTAAACAAATTCTGGAGCTGCAGAACCCAGAGAATGACAGAGTGAAGCAAATCTCCAGCCCATGACAGCCTGGAAGGTTGCCAGGAAGTGTCTATCATGCCACACAAGGGGCAGGGCACAATCCAGCGTGGGCCACACTGGCACAGACAGGACCTGAGTAGAACTTGGGGAGACTAAATCTCTCACACTAGTGCTGGTTTCTAGACTTCAAGACCCCAAAACACCAAGGACAAATTGGAAAGTCAGTTGATAAAGCCTGTGGGACCAGTATGGGAGAGTGGAGTTGTCCATGCCTAGCGCCAGGGTGACAGAGGGGGCAGGGGGCGGAGGAACCCACTGCAACCACAGTAGCAGTAGGGCCAGAGAGCAGCCAAGAGTACACCCCCCACCCCCACTGGAAGCAGAGATCTACCTTGATAAAAAGCTCAAAAGTTGTGACTGGGGAAATAAGCAAAAACCAAATAAAGAATCAGATTATAGAATCTTACTTTGGTGACAAGGAAGACTGAAACATGTAAACAGAAGAAGACAACAAAGTCAAAACTCCGACATTCAAAGCCTCTAAGAAAAATATTTCTTCAAAAAAGATTTTGAAAATCAAGTAAGAGAAGGTAAAAATTGGGAAGAGAAATGAGAGTGATGCAACGAAATTATGAAAAATGAGTCAACTGCTTGCTAAAGCAGACCCTAAAAAATGCTGAAGAAAATAACACTTTAAAAAATGGACTAACCCAAATGCCAAAAGAGATGCAAAAAGCCAATGAAGAGAAGAATGCCCTAAAAAGTAGAACTGGCCAGATGGAAAAGGAGGTCCAAAAGCTCACTGAAGAAAATAATTCCTTAAAGATTATAATGGAGCAGATGGAAGCTAATGACTTTATGAAAAATCAAGAAATTATAAAACAAAAGTAAAGGAATGAAAAAATGGGAGACAATGTGAAATATCTCATTGGAAAAACAACTGACGTGGAAAAATAGATCCAGGAGAGACAATTTAAAAATTGCAGGACTATCTAAAAGCCATGATCAAAAAAAGAGCCTAGACATTATCTTTCAGGAAATTATCAAGGAAAACTGCCCCAATATTCTAGAAGCAGAGGGTAAAATAAATACTGAAAGTATGTACCAATAGCCTCCTGAAAGAGATCCCAAAAGAAAAACTCCTAGGAATATTGTGGTCAAATTTCAGAGTTCCCAGGTCAAAGAGAAAATAATGCAAACAGCCAGAAAGAAACAATTCAAGTACTGTGGAAATACAATCAAGACAATACAAGATCTAGTAGCTGCTACATTAAGGGATAGAAGGGCTTGCAATACAATATTCCAGAAGTCAAAGAAGCTAGGATTAAAACCAAGAATCACCTACTCAGCAAACTGAGTATAATACTACAGGGGAAAAAATGGTCATTCAATGAAATAGAGGACTTTCAAGCATTCTTGATGAAAAAATCAGAGCTGAATAGAAAATTTAACTTTCAAACACAAGAATCAAGAGAAGCATGAACAGGTAAACAGGAAAGAGAAATCATAAGAGACTTACAAAGTTGAACTGCTTACATTGCTACATAGAAAGATAATATTTATAACTACTGAGACTTTTCTCTAGGGTAGTAGTTGGAAGGATTATATACATATAGACAGAGGGCACAGGGTGAGTTGAATAGGAAGGGCCAATATCTAAAAAAAATAAAATTAAGGGGTGAGAGAAGAATATATTGGGAGGAGAAAGGGAAAAATAGAATACGGTAAATTGTCTCTCACATAAAAGAGGAAAGAAAAAGTATTTTTAAAAGGAAGGGAAGAGAGTGCAGGTGAGAGGGAAAAAGTGAACTTTACTCTCAAAATATTTGGCTTAAGGAGGAAATAACATGCATACTCAATTTGCTATGAAACTATCTTACATGACAGGAAAGTGGGGCAGAACAGGAGAAGTGGGGGTTTGGAGGATCATAGAAGGGAGGGCAAATGAGCGGAGGGCGTAATTAGAAGTAAATACTTTTGAGGAGGGATAGGGTCAAAAGAGAGCGTAGAATAAATGGGGGGTAGGATAGGATAGAGCGAAATATAGTTAGTCTTCCACAACATGACTTTTATGGAAAGCCTTTTGCATAACTACACATGAATAACATATCGAATTGCTTGCCTTCTCAGTGGGGATGGGTGGGGAGGGAGGGAGGCAGAGAAGTTGGAACTCCAAGTTTTAAAAATGAATGTTAAAATTGTTTTTACATGTAACTGGGAAATAAGATATACAGGCAATGGAGTATATAAACCTTTCTTGTTCTCCAAAAAAATAAAGGAGATAGGGATTAGATAAGGGAAGGGTGTGATAGAAGGGAGGGCAGATTGGGGAAAAGGGTAATCATAATGCATGCTGTTTTGAGGTGGGTGAAGGGGAGAGATGGGGAGAAAATTTGGAATTCAAAATCTTGTGGAAATGGAAGTTGAAAATTAAAAATAAATAAATTAGAATTTTTTTTTAAAAAAAGAAAGTGATAGAGAAAAATGTGAATGCAGATTAAACTTAAAAGAGTATTATGCATTTTCAAAAACTGGTTGTTAAACATTAACCAGCATACCACTTATACAGTAAAATTTATAGGATTTTTTTTAAGAGGAACACAAGATATCTATATTGGGTATAGAATCCCAAGGAAGTCAAAGACAGAGGAAAGGTTCAATATACATGAAAACATTTATAGCAGTATTTCTGTGGTTCCAACAAACTGGAGGCAAAGTGGGACCTAGCAATTGAGGAGTGGCTGAACAAATAGTGATAAAGAAATTTAATGGAATACTATTGTGACTTAAGAAGAGAAGACTCAAGAATATTCCTCCCAGGTTTGCTCCTGGCTTCTGAACTTTAAAAACATGTTATTTAGTCTTGAAACTTCACTCAGAGCCTGGGGCTTCCTCAATATGGCACATCTGACCACCTCTGCAGCATTCTCCACATGGACCTTCCCTTTGTAAGGTCTCCCTTTTCCCTTTTCCCATTGATGACCTCCTTCTGGAGCTTTTACTTTCTGTAGGAACCCAGGGTGGCCTTCATTCCCTTTCTTCATTTCCTTTTTCATTCCCCTCTGACCCCAGGTCTTGATTGAGACAACAAAAGCAAGCCCCTCAATGAGGTACCTTTATTTCCCACTCCCACCCCTTTCTTCTCAGCTTTCTTTTGTATGTGGTCTTCCTCACCAGAATGTAAGCTTTCTCAAGGGCAGGAACTCTCTTTTCTTTTGCTCGTATATCCCCAGTCCTTCACATAGTTCCTGGCACATAGAAAATACTTAATAAATCCTGGTTTCCTTCCTTCTGGGAAACCTGAAAACATCAATGTGAAGTAATACACAGTGAAGTGAATACAACCAGGAAAACCACTTCTATTAAGATGACAATAACGTAAAACAAAACATTTAAAGACATCACAATCAGCCAGTAATTGTCAACGAGTATTTCTGCTTAGGTAGATATTAAGTTTGAGGTATTGTACTAAGTACTAGGGATACAAAGAAAGGCAAAAGACATCCCTCTCTCAAGGAGTTCCCAATTTAATGGGAGCAACAATATCTAAACTCCATATAAACAAGCTATAAAAAAAGATAAATTGGAGATAACCAGCAGAGAAAAGGACAGAAAGTCTTATTGTTTAAGGGTTGGGGTCTTGAAGAAAGACAGGGAAGCCAGGAGGAAGAGATGAGAAGGAAGAGAATTCCATCATGGGGACAACCAAAGAAAATGCCAGGAGCTGAAAAATGGAGTAGCTTCTGTGAAAAATTGCAAGGAGATCCATTTCATTGAATCACAGAATCCATGGGGACCAAGGAGAAGGATAAAGTGAAACACTAGAAAGAAGGAAAGAGGGGTGGCCAGTACTGAAAGGCTCCGAATGCCAAAGAGAATTTTACATTTGATCCTAGAACAGGGAGGCATTGGAGTTTATTGAATAGGGGTAAGGATTGGGTGAGGACGACTGACAAGGACTGGGTGAGCCTTGCACTTCCTTAAGATCATTATGGCAGCTAAGTGGAAGACAGACTGGAGTGGGGAGAGATTTGAGGCAGGTAGACCAAATAGCAAGCTACTAAAGACACTCCAAGTGTGAGGGGACGAGAACTTACCCCAGGCTGGTAGCAATGTCAGAGCAGAAAATGGGGCATTTATGAGAGATATTATAAAAGTAAAATTGACAGGCCATGGTGACAGATTGCATAGGGAGAATGAGAGAGTGAGGAACTGAGTGTGGGACATCTAGGTGAAATAGGAGGAAAGATTCTCAATGGATACAGAAGGAGAGGGGCAAAGATGAGCTATGGAAAGTTTGAGGAGGGATGAAAAGATTTGGAAAAGCCGCCATGGTGAGGGAGCTGGAGAATCAGGGAGGTAAAAGGAATTCCTTTCAGCTGTAATGGACCAATTGAGAATATGTAACATAAACATGTAGTTGATCCAGTCAATATGGTTTCATTATTTTCTCTAGTTTTTGGCAGTAGTTAAGTAAGAGCGAAGGTAGCAGATGGTGGGAATCACCCAGGTCTATGATTTGGCAGGGCAAGACTGGCAAAAAGGGGTCATGGGAATAAGGACAAAAAGAAAAGGATGGTTTAGAGTTGAACTGGTTCACTAACCAATCCAGATGGGGACAGGAGGAGAGTTTAGCTAGGGCAGAGGTAAAGGCCTAGGAAAGAACTAAGAACTGATGAACTGGACATGACAGTGAAGATAAAGAATATGATTTGGAGTTTCAATGCAGAAGGAGAGGTAAAATGATGATCAGATAAGGCAATTTTTTAATTTGGAAATATGTTTTGTATGATATTAAAGGTATAATTGATATATTGCTGTAGGAGCAAGAAAATTTGAAACAACTTAAAAACAATAAAATTAAAATAAAGTATACTTTTTTAAATGATAAGGCAATTTCAGATTTTATAAATGTGGGTGAGAAATATTTGTGGATAAATAGCAAGATCAAGAATATAACTGTTTCTGTGTGTAGCTGAAGCAAGTGATCATAGAAAATGAACCAGTCGAGGACCTGGAAAGTAAGGGTGTTCAAGGCAACATCAATATGGATGTTGAAGGCCCCTAGTATGAGAGCAAAAGTCAAGCTTGGGAGAAAGATTGTGAGCCAGGCACTGAAAACTCATCGAGGAAAGAAGGGGGATATCGTGGAGGTCAGTAGGCAACAGCTACCAGAATTCTGATTGTTTGGTAGATATAGATTTATCCAACCTTGAAGGAGGAAAAGTTACTGAGTGATGGTGGTGGAAGTGAACTTGGAAGTAGCAAAAGGGAGCAAATAGTAATCCAACTCATCCACACACAACCAATGGGTAAAGTCAATGAGTGAAAGTATGCCCACTAACAGCAAGGCGGGCCCCTCCCCCCAACATACAGGTACTGGACAGCAACTGCAGAACAAAGCACATGCTATCAGAAACAGAAAATGTGTTCATTTGTTTTGCTTTATATTGTTGTGAAGCTATAATAACACTTTGTAACTGAATCTTCATGAATTAGAATCCTGAATTAACAAGAGGAGGAATCGGTACTGTGATTTCCCAGTGGGTCTTCAGGGCTCCAGAGTATTACAGAGGTTTTATAGAATATCTGAATGCCAGTATTTTCTCCTACTATTTCTGAGATTCTCTTTATCTATTAATGTCCTGGTTTTGGTTTTTTTTAGGTGAGTCTTGACCTATGATTTCATCACTGTAGAGAACTCCTGATGTGAAAAATCTCCATCCAGGCAGACTGGCAACTCCCATAACTTTTCATCTTAGAAAGTTACCCAGGAAACTGAGAGATTAAATAAATGGTCTCTCTGGTCAAACAGAAATAAAACTCAAACCCAAATCTTCCTTATTCTAAGGTTAGACCTCTATTATACTACAATTCCTCTCTCTGAGAAAATTAACTTTGTTTATTCATTTTTAAACCTTTTAATTTCAATATTTCAAAAGAATTTCACATACTTCAGTAGAATTTCAACAAATTTTTCTTTAATGATGTTATTAACTTTCTTTGACGTAAGGACAGAACTAACTATTATTTTATTCTCATCTTCTCTCACTTCATAATTAGTCTAGTAAATATATTACAAATTAGAATATGACAAATGCATATGAAGAAAACAAAGTGCTAAGAAGTCAGCTGAGAGATGCCTTCCAGGTTGTGAGTGGTAGTGAAGAATCCAAGAATGCTTAACTTGATGTGTGACTTCTTACAGGACCTTAATGGTTAGAATTCGCTTGTCAACAGGAGATAGGGAGCATGGTTGATATTACAGGTGAAGGGAAAAATAATAAAGACACTTAATCCTGAACCCCTCATCCTAGCCTGTCAGCAAATGATTTGAAAGTAATGTGCTTTGAAAAATTATAAAAGAAAACTTTTTTGAAGCATAACCAAGAAAATTTCAATAGAATAAAAGTAGTGTTAGAAGGTGTTTTATTTCTTTCTTCTAAAACTGCCTTCTCTGTTAAAACAGCCTTAGGAAAGGGGTACAACCAAATCATTAACAGAAACTACACTCTAAAAAACAGGAGCTGTAATGACAAGACACAAACTGCCACAAGTAAACAGCATGGTGAAATTTTAATTTTGATTTTTAGGTGCAAAGGAATCTGTCATAAAAAGACCAAGGTGAAAAAGATAAGACAAAGAAACAAAGAAATAGAACATAAAAGAGGTTATTGCACATTTCAAAAACTCTGCAGAGAATATCACCATTCATAACAAGAGGAAAAATAGAATTATTGCTCTGAGATTTGTATTACGGCTCTCAGGATTCAGTATCTCATGATAAACCCGAGGGTGGGAGGTAGAAAGCTGAGGTAGGAGTTAATGAAAGAAAGGATGTTCAGGGCTTCCCTGAATGGTAATTAAGTCATTCCTGTCTTGGAAAAAGGCAGGACAGCCTAAGGACCATAGCCTTGCTACAGTGTTAAGTACCTAGAAATTGCTTGGTTTACTGAGGACTTTGAATGTGTGCTAGACACCCATGCAGGGTGTAATCTATGAGTTCCTATTTAATTAAAACATTTTTTTGTATTATTTTACCAACATCAGTCTTCTGTTTTCCAGTGTAGCCATTAATTCCAGATCTAAATGGGGCTGAGGTACAAAGGAAGGCCATTTTCCTACAGGACCATCAAGAAAGGTAAAAAATGAAAATAAAATATTTTTTAAAACAGAGTTCACAGTTCTGAAAAGCCCAGGAGAGAAAGAAGACAAGAATCTCACAGTCCAAAAGAAACAATGCTCATTCTCCAGAATAGCACAGATTCTTTGGGAGGTTGTTAATATGCAGTGTGCATCCTATGAAAAGGCCGTGTCTGCACATGTCTGTTTTCTGTAACAGCTGCTAAATGGCCATGGGTTGAACCAACATTTCCCATCTTGCTTAATATTACCACTATAACACATCTAGGCAGTTGTGCAAAGCACAGTAAGTGCATCAGCTCACAATTTTACACAAATCTGCTCACCAAGGACTTGCTTTTAAAAGTCAGGAAGGATTGCTTTTAAAAGTCAGGAAGAAATTGAGAGCTAATGTGTATTTAGATTTTGCATGAGTTCTATCAAGTTCTGGGACTGGTTGGAGCAAAAGTGTGCTGTTTTTGAAAATAAATTTTTGAAAATACTAAATTTAATGCATGTGAACTACTGGCATTGTTCAAGGAGATGGAATGTGTAACAGAAACTACAGAGAGGAAAAGACACTGAGATTCAGGTCAAGAGATCCGAGTTCAAGTCCTATCTCTGAAAGTCAGCATCGGTGTGATCCTGGGTAAGCTTGAACCTTTCTGAGGTTTGAGCTCCATATCTATGAAATGGGAAGTAGTACTTATTTCACAGGTTTGATGGAATATGTTTGATGATCAAGTAAAGCACTCTAACTGTACAAGTTAAGGGGATAATAAAAGTTCTGCTGACTCCACCACCTGAAAGAAAGTAGTCTTGGAGATTTCTGAAACAGAAGCAGGCACTTCGACTATCACCTGAGCATGATTTTTTTTTAATGAAATTTGGAAAGCAACAAGGTAGAGTGGAAAGAACTAGGACTAGAAGCAAAGTATACTAGGGTCTAACAGAATCCAACTCTCATGAAAATGAGCCCTGAAGCCTTGGGCAAGTCAACTTTGGTGCCTCAGTCTTTCTTTACTTAAAGTGAGGGGGCTCCATTAACTACAGGATTAGTAAAGACTCTGTCTGCTAGCTCAAAAATTCCACATTTCATGACATCTTACAGCCTAATTCTATACTGGAAAAAAACAGATTTCACATATATGTACATATATAATACATATGTAATATATAATGTTCAAGACATACTATGTGTGTATATATGTAGATATAGTTATCCCTTTCACATCACAACTTTCTCCATTGCAGTTTCAATGTACTGTGGATAAGCATAAGTAATTAAATGGGAATTTTGGGGAAGTTTTGCAGAAGCCAGTGAAGATACGTGAAGGCCAACAATCAACATAGATATAACATTCCACAAAAAGAAAAGAAAAAATTTGGATTTCTTCTCTGGTGTGAAGAGAGGGTCAAAAAGCTTTACTCAGAAATTGGAAAATTTCATTTGATCCTGAGGGTTCAAAACCTGTATGAATAATTAAAATAAAAACCATGAGACAAATTATATCTGACTAAATTTATACAACTGAGGTTCCAGATGAAGTGTATTTCTTTTGCCTATAGGACGTCAACCACATTCTTGGTTCTTGAAAAATATTAATTGATGCTCTACCCGAATCTGGGATAGATCTATCCTCTACACTAGTGATATTAAACTCAAACAAAAAGTGGGGCCACTAAATTATACACATAGATCCTTTTAGGCTCTCTCTGTGAGCCCATATTAACTAAGAAAACCACATATTAACATAACCTACGTCCTACTTTGTTTCTTTTCTTTATTTTGTTAAATAGTTTCAAATGACCTTTCCATCTGGTTTAGGAAGCACCAAAGGGTACTGTAGCACATTATGCACTTGACAGAGTCTAAATCATGCTCCTTCTCAGATAAAACACAGCCACTCAATTGTAGGTACTTCGCTAACTCTTCCTAAAACCACTCTCCTCCTTTTCACTCCACTTCCCACTTTAACTTCGTTTATTCACTACCAAATATTGATTAGCTCCTAATTGTGCCCCAGTTACTGGATTTCCTCCTTTTTTAAGTCATTATTTTCGTTATTTTTTCATGACTCCCTCTTCTCTACTTCTGACTGTTTTCACTGCTCTCCTTTTTTTCCTTCCCTTCATATTTTAATTTTTCACTGTGGTCCTCCATTTTATTTGGTACCACCAAGAATTTTCTTGTTTTTGCATCCTTCTCAGTTTTTTCATCTGCATATCCCCTGTTTATTTAGCCCCTCTGGGGTTCTTTTTTTTCCTTTTTCTCCTTTTTCATCTCATACCCTCAACCTATTTTCCATTGCTTTATGTTGTTTTTACTTCCTACAAACTAAAGAGCTATTTTAATGGAAAAAGCACAAGAAGCGGAGTCAGAAGAGACCTGCCTTCAATTCCCAAATTCAACACTTATCCACTGTGTAACCCTGGGCAAGTCACTTAGTTTTTCAAAACCTCTTTCTCCTTCTTCAGTAAAACAAAAATGAGATGATGCACGTGAAGTGTTTTGCAAGACTTAGAGAACAATATAAAGGTTAGCCACTCACTAGGGTTTCTAAAAACATGATCCCATCAACAACACCTCCCACTCCATTCAGCAGGGCTTCATGCCCCTTGAATGTTTCTCCTGTGGTGGAAATACATTTGTTCTAATCCAGCCATACTTTTTCAAATAATCACTTTGTGACCATTGACATATATTGTTCTAACAGCTTGACAGAGTCAGTAGTACATATACTGCCATGGAATGGAGCAAAATTCATATTCTTTTGGTGATGGAATAACCATCCTTGGTTCATTTGGCACAAAAATTCTAACTGTGCAAACTAATCTACCACAGTAAGCTAAATCTTTCAACAAACTAGATATTCAACCAAAGTGCTAAGAGACATTTTATTATAAGCCCCACATCCAGTCCTTCTTTCAAAGAACTTCCTAAGGAATCACAAAACAGTGAATTTAAGCAGGGAACAGGGAAAGAGAGAGGGTTATTTGCTCTTTCCTTGTCATATGCAATAAAGCAAGCAGAATCTGGACTCCAGGATGATTCTACTTTGTTTCTTTTCCTTACTCAGAAATACAATATAAAGGTTTCTGCTCAAAGGTATTAACCTCTGGCAAAGTCTAAGGTCTCTCTGCCCATTGAACTCTGCCCCAACTGCTCAGCGACATTCCAACAGAATGTTAGAAATAATACTTAAGAACACTACCCTTTGTGTTTTCTAAGATCTATTACATTTAATTATGGGCCCCTCAGTTTAAGGACACTGACAAACTCGAGCTTTTTCCAAGAATGGTGAAGTGTCTAAAAACTACATCCTTCTGAAAAACAATTGAAAGAACTAAAGATGTTCAGCCTGGAAAAAAGATTTAAGGGAAATATAACACTTTCTTGAAATTTTTAAAAGGGACAGCTAGTGGAAGAGGGATTCGATTTATTCTGTGTGACTCAGAAGGGCAAATTTAAAACCACTGGACAGGTGTTTCTGGCAGACAGTTTTCACTTCAATAAAGTGTTAAGCTGTTCAAAAATAGAACAGGCTAAAGTAGTTGAGTCCTCCATCATGAAAAAAAATGGTCCAAATACAAGCTGAAAGACTACCCATGATGGATTTTAGAAAGGAGATTCCTGCTTCGGATAGGAGGCTGTAACCAACTGAACCAACTGAAGTTCCAGATTCCTATGAAGAAACTTCTTTAGGGTCAGGGACCAGTTAAGGGAAGATCTCTAGAACTCATTTTCAAAGTTCATTAAGAATAAATAAAAGGGCATCTGGGCAACTCTGAAATATTTCATGACACACTGACTCATTTGTATGGGATTTGAATTATAGGTTTATCTACTGAAAGTTAGAAGGGGCCTCAAAAGTCAATTTATCCAAATACTATATTTTACTTTTTTTTTTTTTGGAGGGGAGAGGGCAGGACAATTGGGGTTAAATGACTTGCCCAAGTCACACAGCTAGTAAGTGTCAAGTGTCTGAGGCAAGATTTGAACTCAGATCCTCCTGATTCGGGGGCCAATCTTTATTCACTGTGCCACCTAGCTGCCACCAAATATTATACTTTTAAGGATGTGGATTTTAAAGTCCTAAGAGGTTGAAGTATAGTTCACTGAGGCACAGGTAGAAAGGAGCCGAGCTAGGATTTAAACTCAGCTCCTATGACTCAAAATCCTGCACCAATCCCCCTGAACCATGCAATGGTCCACCCATAACTCCTGGATTAATATTATTCTTAACACCTAAGATCCCAATCAACTGTCCCCCTGTCCAGTTCTTCCCTTAGCACTCACCTGTACAGAAATGCTTCTCAATCTGGAGGATGTGACCTAACGGCACTTCTGCCACCTGCCACTAAGAATTGTTTCCCTACATGTAATCTTCATTAAATTTCTTCTTAATGCTTATTTTGACTCTCATCTTATCTCACCTTCTTCAGCCACAAGCAATGGCTTACTCTGTGCCTCTGGATAGCTTCTTTTCAAGTCTACTCTTCTTTACATGGAGCCAGTAAAGAGACTCACAAATTCTTTCATTTCACAAAATCTGAGCACTGTGCTCTGTCTTAACTCAGATCAGCTAAGATCAACTCATCCTGATGCTTTCAGAAACCTGATAACTAGGAAATCATGCAATCCCAGGTCTCAAAAGAAGAAAGGATCTAAACACCTACCATCTCCAAAAAGATGTGTCACAAGCTTGGTAAGTGTTTGCTTAAGGTCAAACTCCACCAGCTTCACGGCCTCCAGGGTGTGGGTCTCCTGCTTCTGGGCAGAGCGGCTACTTTGTTCAAACAGTTGGAGGGGTTCTCCATCCTTTATGTCACCAAACAACTGTAAACCAAAGAGAATGGTTTGAATTATTTTAAATAAATAAATATATAGCAAAATTTCTTACCAGGTCCTACAAAGGAACATGGGAAGTTGATGAGGCCATGTCATTCACTTAGTGAGAGAGAAATCCACTATCTCTCTGATTGGCAAACAAATAGAAGTAAGAGGGCTATAGTAACCACATTCATTTGGTGCGCACTGTGTGTGCAAAGCACACCAGTCATTTCTGTGTGGTTGTTAAATTTGTTTTCTATTTCTTTCTATTTAAGACTAGGTCTCCCTATGTTCCCAAGGGTAGAATTTCTGGGGCTACTCTCAGCCTAATCCCATTACGGCTCAGCCCAGAAGGTCCAACCACATGCCAACACTGAAACAGTGAAAACACTTCATTGGCCCAGCTGACTAGAACTTACTAGTCCCAAGCTCAAAAGATCTACCAGACTGTCTCGTTGGTAGCAAGGATTATAGATGAAGGCCCACCATCTCAAGTTCACATTAGCCACTTTGTAAAGTGATTAAAGAATTAGAGGGCATGTCTCTTACTCTTGATTTCCTCCCCTATAATAAAAATCATCATAATTATAACAAAAACTGCTAGTGTTATATAGCACTTTAAGATATCTGAAACATTCTACATATGTTAATTGATCCTCACAACAACCCTGGGAGATAGGCGCTGTTGTTATCCCCATTTAACAACTGAAGAAACTGAGGTAGAGAGTGGCTAAGTGATCTGCTCAGAATCACACAGCTGCTGAGTGAGGTTGGATTTGAACTCAGGTCTTCTTTCCTTCAAGTTCAGTGGTCTATCCACTGTACCACCCAGCTGAAACTGGCCTACTTTTTTTGCATGTGAGATACACTGCAGTCTTTCTTCTAAGTGGTACAGCGAATACAGTCAATGCGGGCATATCACTTAACCAGTGAAATAAAATGAGTTCAACTAGCTATTGACAATAAGCCAGAATAAATCACAAAGACAGGTTTTATTATAATCTGAGTGTGATATATCTGACCAGCAGTTGATAGGAATGTGCATGATTCACAAAAGAAGAGAGATTGGGACTCACATAGGATCTAGTTTTTACTTAAGAAAAGGTACAAGAAAAAAAATGATACCAACTAATATTTCATATTTCTAGAAGGCAAAAAAAAAAAACCAACCCAGCTTCTAGAAGGCAAAATAAACTACAAAATTATTTCTATGCTGCTTCAGGAAATGCGAGATGGGTAGAGGGGATGGAAAGAAAAGAAGGCGAATAAATACATTTTTTTAAAAGAAAAAAAAAGAAGGGGATCATCAAAAAGGCAAATGGAGGAGAAGAGGAAAGAGATGTCCTCATCATAGAATCCAAAGTAGCTGTTTGGTAAAGAATTTACTAACATTAAAAATTGCCTTTTGAAAGGAAAGCCACAATGGGTTCCTTCAAGTGCAAACTTTGAGAAGAAAAACAAACAACCTTGACCTTGTTAATTATTACCTCTGCACTACCATGAAGGAGAGTTTTCTCCTCCCCTCCCATTAGACAATGACTTAAAGGATTGTTGATTCTTTATTGGACATCTGAGTCTAAAATCCTACATGAGCACCATGACCTCCTTAACTTACAATTTGCTCAAGAAACCTTGGTCAATTTCCAGAGTTCTTTGAGATCTATGGTTTAAACACTCACCTTTGCTGATATAGATCTCATTGCATTATTAATAAAAGAAAGGGAGTCCTACCCTCAAAAACACACCCAAGATCAGAACATTCGCTGAGAAGTCGAGGAGGACAGTGCAGTAACAGGAATGTTGGCGACCCTACTGTTTGTTCCACTACTGGCCTCGCCACTCACTAGTGTGAATCAACAACGGGGAGTGAATGTTGGAGTAGGGAAGTATCTTTGAACTCTAGGACAAAGGCATTTTTTCCTAATTATTTTTTTTTGTTTTGAATTTAATGAACACCCAAAAAAGAGAAGATTGTTTATCTAAATATAAAGTAGAAAAGGAAAAGATGATATGTAAAACGGACAATCTGGAATAACAATAAAGCACTAAACATAGCATTTAAAGGTTTGCAAAGTGTTTTATAGATATCTAATTTGATTCTCACAACAACCTTGGGAAGTGGGTGCCTTTATCATCAACATTTTACAGATGAAAAAACTGAGATAGACATAGGATAAGTAAATTGTTCATAATCATAAAGGTTGGAAATGTCTAAGGTGGGATTTGAACTTAGGCCTTCCTAACTCGAGGTCCAGTACTCTGTACACTAGGCCAGGTAGCTGCCTCTATTTGTTCATCTATATTATGTACAGCTTACTTTTTTCCTAAGTGTATAATTCCCCACCATATTTCTATAGCTGTTCTGCTTTTTTGTTTCCCTTCTGTTAACTTCTGTGGATTTTTAAGGACGCTTCAGTAACACTGACAAACTCCTCCTCCTTCTCTTTCCAATACTTCCCCCTCAAATCTCCTTTTTGATCAACAGCAAACATCTGTGAGTCATCTCCTCTGACTGTCACTGGAAACATATATTGTTTATGAAATAAATAAGCTAAAAGATCTATACAAGGTTTAACCCAATGACCTTGGCTTCCTCAGCATCATGTTTTAACAAAAGCTAGAACAAAGGGCTTTAAATATCAATCTACCAAAGAGGACCAGTTCTTGATAAAATCATCTCAAAAAGACAGTCAATATTTCTAGAATTGAAAAGAGCATAAACTTTTAAAGAAGGAAGCATCCTCAGGAATCATCTCATCTGACCTCTTGATAATACAGATGAGGAAATGAAGCCCAAAGACATTAAACTGCCAAGAATCAATTGATGGCAGTGCCAAGATGAGAACCATGTCTTCTGACTCTCAGTCTGTGATTTGCCACTTGCCAATATTCTATTTTTCCACCTGCTTGGGTTTATGTTTCAGAGAAAACATAGGTATATTATAAGATTCTTTTTCCACTGAAGGCATTTTGGAAGTGTCTACAAGACAAAGACCTATGATATATCTCCCCATTCTCTTCACGTGGCTTGACATTTTGCTATGCAGATAAATGCAGGTGAATCAAAAGACAAATTCCATCCCGACTATAGCTCTTTCATGAAGCCAGGCTCACACAGTTCACTGTTCACACAGCTGGAGGAAGAATATCTATGAGAACATAATTGTCAAAAAACGTTAGGGCAAATAAGGAACCAATAAAGTATCACCAAGATGAAAGCCAATGGGATATTTCAAAATGAAGCATAAAGTAAATACAAGTAAAACTGAAAACAAAAAATGAATGAAATTTACTTTTTTACCAGGTGCTGAGAGACAAGTACAATATGGGGAGGAGGGGGTATAATGAGAATAGAATTTCAATGTGATATTAGCTCTGAGAGCAAAAGAGCAAATCATTCTTCAGCTCAAATGCCTGCCATGTTTCTCCATTAACTATTGAAAAAGATAGAAAATATGGAATAAGTTTAAAAAAAATCATATTTATCATTAGGAGACCTAGGGTTTGAGGACAGAGTTGGCAGCTACCTAGCCTTAGACAAGTCATTTAACCTGAATGAGCCTCAATTTTTAAAATGGGAATTATAATACAGAGCTACTATAAGAAGTATGGATTCCTCCTCCTTTTTTCCCTTCTTCTCCAAGTACTGAATGCTTTCCACAATATAATTTACTTTGATCGAATGATCTCGCACTCCAACTCCTATTATTCTCTATTGTCTGGCCCAAATAAACTGGTCAATGCCCTCAAATCTTGTATGCCCCCTTCCATCCCTTGCCTTTGTTCACGTGCTGTCTCTTGTGCCTAGAATGGGTCTCCCAAGCCCATCATCTCCACCTTTTAGAATACTTCCCTCCCTTCATCAAAGCACAATTCAGATGTCATATGCACCAGGAACTCGTCTGTGTTCTGCATGGAATATGGTGATCTCTCATTCTTTGTTTCTTATCTTTATATGCTTAGCACTTATCCTTATATATACTTTATTTGCTTGTTGAATAAACCAAAAGAATTTTGAACAAAAGTATCAGGGAATGATTTTCAAAAGTATTTTTACCCTAAAATGAAAATTGAAAAGAAATCAGTATGTCTGCCTATTACATTTAAAGACATGACAAAGGATGTGAAGTTAGAAGGTACTCACATGCCTACTTTCTCAATTTTAGAAAATTCTTCTCTGATACATGGAGTTCTTGAAAACTATGTAAGCAAAAGACAAGATACTTTTAGTTCCTACTAAGCTAGAAAGACTCCTAGACCAAGCTCGGTGATAGTTTTTTTGTCTGAAAGGTCCCTCACTAGACTATATAAAGTGGAAGAATTTTTTAACTTTAGCAACATTTGAAGACTATCCATTAAGTTGTAGAGGGACTAGTCACACTAATAAAACCACAGATGCTTGAAGTTTGGAAGTATAAAAATGGTCTGTGTACTCACCAGGAGGACCCATCATAAACATCAAGAGTGCAAAGGAATAGTTCAGTTTTCACAGATGATTTTGTATGGCAGACATCTTCACTACTACATGTGACCAAGAAAATGCAGAGAATATATGAGCCTATTACATAAATTGCTTATTGGTTACAAATCAGCATTTGACTCAGTAGACCAAAATGCAGTTTTTAAAGATTTTCTTTAGGAAAGCTTTCTCCCACAGAAAAATTGAAATCACATAGGATTCCACATGTCACTACATAGATCACTTTATTCAGTGATGCACTGACTAGATCAAATGAGCCAACAAACAGGGAGAGGCATGCTAAACAAAAGCATTCACTGGTGTTACAGTGGATATCTTATGAGGAATTCAAATAAAAGGGGAATTTCCTACCGATGGCAAGGTTCTTGAGATAACCCTATTCACAAATAACACTGTGATAGATTTGTGGGATGTGGGAGAAAAGGGATAGAAAAATGTTACTCACAGCTTAGTACAGGGGACAAGATGATAATTAGCCAACGCAATATTCTACAAAACGAAACAGGTATGGGGAGTGGGGGAGAGTATGTTTGGCTAGAATGGGTATATATGTAGCTATAACACACATTACAAGTTCCTGTACAAAATATAACTGGAGGCCCAATGGTGGGTAAAAGACTATGGAGATATAATCCCAGACGATAATTTTTGGCATAGCCTGGGAAGCCCCTGTTCTTGTCAGAGGGTCTCTGAAACAAATGGTTCTTCAAGGATGTATACCAAACATATATCAGGAATAATGGGTTGTAGGAAAGACCCCCTTCTAAAACTCTTGTGGGTTCCAAGTCTTCCTCCCTAATGCCCCTTCAATAATGCCACAGGCACTTCTGTACTCTGGGCTAGGCTTTTATAGTGCTGGGGACAGAGCACACTCTAGGAATGTAAAGACTGGTAAATCTCAGTAGGTAAAATATCACTATGCAAACCCAAGGGAAGTTAAGCAATATGATCTGGAGTTAGGTTACAGCAGAAGTATCTCCGCTCTGAGTGCATGTGGTAGACAACCACTGCCAGATATGTAGTTACCACAATGTGGAAATTACAGAGGCAAAAACCTATTATTGTTAGGCTCAAGATTGAGGCTTCAGAGAAAGCCTAAACCATTATGACAATTATAACAAGGCTTCTTAAAGAACAACATGTCAGAGTGACACAGAGAAACAATAACCTCTTGGGCCATAAAAGGTAAAGAAAAGATAGATCCACAATTCCATTCTTCCTTCAATGTCGTCAATGTCGAACTTAGTTGAATAGTCATAATCTCATACATGCCCTAAGGAAACAAACTTTATCAAAAATAGGTAAATTAAATCAAATTACTGATTAAACTACATTTAGAGAATTCACAAACAGACTCATTGAGGAGGAAAATTTACATGGTCTCAAGGAGTTAGGGATAGTTGAGATCCTTCCTCAGAATTCTTATCTAAGGAATGCTTAAAGTTTTAAAGTAAATCTTTACATCCAATTGGACAGGTTTTGGTCAGATAAGGTTAATGTTAACTAAAATTTGCAGGAAGAATGACTGAATCCAAAATAATAAAAGAAAATAAAAATTCCCATAACAGTTACATAAAGAAAGATGGGGCCATACATCTAAGCACAATTACATGTAAAAACTATCATTTTTTTAAAGTTTTGGGTTCCAAATTATTCCCCTCCTTCCTTCTATTTCCCCTTCCCTGAGATGGCAAGCAATTTTGTATAGGTTATACATGTGCAAACATGCAAAACATGCTTCCATATTAGTCATGTTTTGAAGAAAAAAACACAGACAAAAAAACTCACAAAAAAGAATAAAGTAAAAGTATGGTCCAAACTGCATTCAGACTTTATCAGTTCTCTTGCAGGACATTTTTCATCATGTCCTTGGGAATTGTCTTGGATTGTTGCATTACTGAGAGGAGCTAAGTCATTCACAGTTGATCATCATACAATATTGCTGTTACTGTGTACAATGTTCTCCTGGTTCTGATCACTTCATTTTACATCAATTCATGTAAGTCTTTTCAGGTTTTTCTGAAATCATCATGCTTGACACTACTTATAGCACTATAGTATTCTATTGCAATCATATATCACAACTTGTTCAGCCATTCCCCAGCTGATGGACATGTCCTCAATTTCCAATTCTCTGCCACCACCAAAAAAAAAAGAGCTACTATAATTATTTTTGTACAAATAGGCCATTTTCCCTTTTTTTTGAAGTTTTTTGGGATACAGACCTAGTAGTGGTGTTTTTGGTCACTGTTTTATAGTCCTTTGGGGATAGTTCCAAATTGCTTTCAAGAATGACTGGATCAGTTCGTAATTCCAACAGTGAATTAATGTCCCGATTTTCCTACATTCTCTCCAACATTTATTGTTTTCCTTTCTTTTGTCATAATAGGCAATCTGATAGATGCGAGATGGTACCCCAGAGTTGTTTTAATTTGCATTTCTTTATAAAATAGTGATTTAGAGCATTTTTTTCATATGACCATAGATAGTTTTGATTTCTTCATCTGAAAACTGCCTTTTCCTATCTTTAAGCATTTGTCAATTGGGGAATGAATTACATTTTTTAAATTTGACTCAATTCTCTATATATTTGAGAAGTAGGACCTTTATCACAGAAACTTGCCATAAAAACTTCACCAGCTTTCTGTTTTCCTTCTAATTTTCACCTTGCATTGGTTTTGTTTGCGTAAAAACTTTTGAATTTAACATAATCACAATTATCCACTTTATATCTCAAAATGCTCTCTATCTTTTGTTTGGCCTTAAATTTTTCTCTTATCTATAGATCTGACAGGTAAACTATTCCTTGATCTCCTAATTTGTTTATGATATAGCCCTTTATGTCTAAAAATCACATACCTGTTTTGACCTTATCTTGTTATACAATTTAAGATACTGGCATATACCTACTTTCTGCAAATCAGAGAATTTCAAAGTTGGAACTCAATATGATTCAATTCAGCTGATATTTCATAAAGGATGACAACTCAGAGTCAGAAGGGACCAGAGAAGTCATTTAATCCAATCCCCTCTTTTTAGAGATGAAGAAACTGAGGCCAGGGGAGATGAAATAACTTTCCCAAGGACAAAGTGGTCATGAGTGTCAGAGATGAACTTTGTACCGCATTCTTCTGAGGACCCTTGCCATTTAAGTAAACTGATAACATTTAGTAGGATGTGCAAGATACTGTGATTCCACCCTAAACTGCTTACCCATGCACAATATTCTTGCTAGATATTAGCCAAAATGTAGGAGAGGAAAAATTATTTTTATGATTCAATTATTTTGTAAAACAAAATTTATTCAAGCATCATAGTTTTAAAAACACTTACCTGGCACATCATAAGGGCTTACTAAATACTTACTGACTAACCAAAAAAAAAAAAAGTGAAAAGGATACCTGAAATTGATTTGAAATTTTGAGCAACTGAAAAGTCAATCAAGCTATTAAAGCTCTAATGTAATTAACTTTGGATTCATAAAATTAACATCTAACTAACTACACTAAACATATATCTAATAACATAAATGTAAGTTGGCTGAAATGAGACACTAACAGTATCTTTGCCTTTGAATGGATCTGAGAATATTAAGGCATGTATCCAGAGATTTCAAGCTGTCTCAGAGAGAAAAATATTACTGATTAATGTGACCAAACAAATTGGCCAGGACCCTTAGCCAGGTACAGGAACATCAGGCCCTTCCTACATGTACACAGCTACATCCAGATGACCTCAGGGCATACTACCCATGAGTGGGCAGAAGTACAAAGCAATGAAGCCACAGAGAAGCAGCTCCCATTATACAACTTTTCAGGTCTTGTCTGAAGACAATCTTGCCTCTCTGAGCCTTCTGTAAGATTAGCAGCATTATTTGGTGCTTTGCATGGGCTTATTTAGATAATGCCAAGCTGATTCCTCAGGTCATGAAAATGTCTGAAAACCTCTCGAAGTGGGGCAGGCAGGATTTTAATCCACAAAAACTCAAGTTGTTCTTCCTCTGGCTACAAATTCTCATTGCTCCAGAAGAAGTATCTTCCAAAGTCATTTGCATGTGCATCAAGGATGGACAATGTATCTATAAGCAGATATAGAAGTTTAATTTGATTGTATGGCTTTATTAGAGAGGCTCATATTGAAAGAATTAGCACATTCACCATAAAGGAAGAAAAGATTGCTTCCAATTAGATTAACTCACATACATTTTTGAGGGGGTGGGTTGGAATGGGGGGGATGGGGGAGGGTGGCATCTTAAATTCATGCAGGAGTGCCATCTAGTGCCCCAAACAATCAACTGCATGAAAACTAGTAGAGATCTAACATACAGAGTCATATAAATTTGTATTTCTATGAGCAAAAATACAATGATTTGGGACAAAAGAACATGAGAACAGTTAACAAATTGAAGAAACTGAAGAAGATGACTACTGATACTAGTATTCATTCTAAAGATAAGGAAAATGAGGTTGATGCATTGAACGACTTGCCCATGCCACACAGCTGTATTGGAGGTAGAATTCTAACACTGGTCTTTCCTGAGTTTACACTCAGTTTAGTATTCCCTGCTGCCTCTCTTAAACCAAATATAGATATATAATTTTATCTTTAATAGAAATACAATTTTATCTTTCATTTTGATAGCTTAAATTTATCATTAAGAACATCAGTTATTGTACTATGTTGTAAATGTGGTGATGCTTTCAGATCTATTGAGGAGTGTTAGCCTTTACTCTAAGATACCGAATTATCAGGTAGTCCAGAGCAAGTGGGTCTGGAGATCCAAAGCTAAGAACATATAAAGAGAAGCTTCTGGGCATATGGACCTGAACATTCCTCTATGATAGGGTCACCACCCTACACTTAGTGAGTAAATAAATATTTATAAGACCCCTACCATGTGCTGGGCATTGTGCTAAACTCTGGACATCCAAAGAAAGGCAAAAACTGGGCCTCTCTCTTTAGGAGTATACATTCCAAAAGAGGGAGGGGTGGTATATAAAAAACTTGGTACACACCAGACATATACAGAGAGGATGAAGGCAATCTGAAAGGGAAGACATGAGGAGAGAAAAATAGGAAAGATCTACTGTTGAAGGCAGAATTTGATCTAAGTCTTAAACAGGAAGCCAGAGAAGTCAGGAGGCAGAAGTGAGGGGGCAGAGGATTTCAAACATGGAAGGGAGACAGAACAAAGGTATAGAGATGAGAGGTGCAATGTTGTGCTCACAAAACTACACGAAGACCAGCACAGGTGGTTCCTAGAGCTCCTGGAGAAGAGCAAAATATAAGAAGGTTGGAAAGGCAGGAAGGAGTCAATTATGCAAAGTTTTAAATTCTAGATAGAGGTGGTTATATTTGATCATGGGGGAAGCCAATGGAACTCACTGAACATGATGTGTAACATGGTCAGACCTACAGTTTATAAAAATCAAATTGGGACACGAGTAAGTGGTAGACAGACTGGAGTGCAGGGAAACTGGAAGCAGACTTATCAGTTAGAAAGCCGTTGCAATAGTATAGCCAAGAGGGAAAAATGCCTTAAACCAGGAGGAGAGTTGTATAAACGCTGAGAGGTTTTGTATGGGTGAGATATTGTAAAGGTATAAAGAAAAAGGTCTGGCAAGAGACTGGGTTAAGTAAGATGAAAGAGAGTAAGGAGTCAAAAGTAACAATGAGGTTGTGCCTACAGATGACTGGGAAGATGGCGGTGCCCTGGTGGTAACGGGAGAGTTTGAAAGTGCAGTGGGCTTGGCAAAGAAAGGCAGTGACTTCTGTTTTGAAGATGGTGAGTTTAAGAGTACTGTGGGAGAGCCCATAAGGATGTCCAAGAGATGGAAGAGGGAGTAGGCTGGATATATAGATCTGGGAATCGTCTGTACAGAGCAAATAATTGATGCGCTGATGAGAACATCAAGAGAGAGCACACAGAGTGAAGAGATAAGAGCACCCAAGATAGAGCCTGTGCAAATGCCTGCAGTCACTGACCATGAAATGATGGAAAAATCTAAAGGAAACTGATAAGTGACCAGGCAGAAAGAGAACCAGGTGGGAGCAGCATCACAGAAAACTTAGAGAAGAGAGAGCATACAGAAGAAACAGATGATCAACAGTGTCAAATGCTACAGATGGGTCAAAGAGAACCAGAATCAAGAAAATATCACTGGACTGATTAAAATGCAAAAAAAAAAAAAAAGATATCAAACTACAGCTAATCAAAGAGGTACAACTAGTATAAAAGATGCCATGCCCATCTCACACATCTTAGTAGAACCAGGAGCTGATTGTGTGAAGTCTAGTAAGAGTAGAGAAAGCCAAAGGATTACAGATTGCCAAGTAAATTAATTAACTGAAAGAGCTGTAAGGGACCTAAAGTCATCTAGACCTACCTGAGCTTACATAAGAAGAAACTCAAACCCAGAAAGGTAGTGATTTGTTCCATAATCAATCATGATCTCCTATCTTTACATCTCCTAATCTTCTTTTTCACTGTGACCTCTAGTCTCTCTCACCTTCTGTACTCTTCCTACCACAGCCATGACTCATGTTTGGCTTCACCACCTTCCCTTTCCAATCTGGACCCTAGAATTAACCAGGTAAATGTCACACTGCCTTCCACTCTTAAATCTTAGACTGTAAACTCGTTAGGGACTGTCTTTTGCCTCTTCCTGTATCCCCAGAGCTTATCTCAGTACCTGGACCATAGCTGATATTTATTGATTGACTAATAATTAAAATGGTACATAAGATATATTTTTCTTTCAGGCTTTGCTTGTGATGTTTTGGAGTTGTTCTCATTCAGGTCTGTATCTTGAGTATCCCTGTCATCACAATAACTTTTAATGGTGGGCTTTTTTTAGTTCCCGGTTCTTATTGCCTTACTTTTCAACTTTGACCTTTGTATTAGGGCCAGTCTGTGCACAGCTCTGGAGGAACTGTCTAGTCTGTGTTGCTCCTGTTTTATGTCCTCTGAGGTCCTGCTGCTGTTTTCTTCGGGTATCCAAAATGTTTTACTCTAGGATGTCAAGGACATTTGTCTGGAGATCTCCATGCTTTCAGTAAGCCTAGAGCGGTCTTATGTAGGATGAAGTCCAAATGATGTCCTCCTGGACTGCACAAGTTCCTGATCTGGGTTTGGGTCTGAGTAATAGCAACATGAGTTTATCTCTGACTGGAGTTCCAGTAGATTTTGCTGTTGGACTTAGCCACTGTTAGCAAGATGGAAAGATTTGTGATTCCAGGGACACAGCTGCAGGCTTGTTTTTGATTTGGGTTTTCTGCTCTAGTTATTCCACTGTAGGTTTCAGACTGAGCTTTAGGATGGATCTGATTCTTCCACTAGGGTAAAGGCCACACAGGTGCTGTTCGCTTCTGTCCATGTCCTTCTCTCATTGTTCTCCCGAGGATCTGTGACGGCTACTTTCCTTGAGGGGAATCTGGGGTGCTCAGGAAAGACTAGCAGATTCTGATGGGGGGGCTTGCTGAGCCCTTTGCAGGGATGCTCACCCACCTTTGGTGTCCACCTGTCCCAACTCTTACCTGTGGCTCCAAGAAGTTATAACACATGCAGCAGTCTCACCCCAGTAAAACCACCTCAGCAAATGGAATAAACCAGGTTGAGGGTAACCAACAGGCCTCTAACCCGTAAGATATGTCTTCCCCAAGCATGAAGATCTCCCCCAGTGAAATGAGTGGATGAAAACCATTTGCTCCAAAAGCCATAAAGAGTTGAAGTAGGAGCTGTGGAGCACTCAGACACTGGTCAGACATCAAAAACACCAAGATCATCCACTACATCCTCGGCCCTCACCACTGGACCTGGATGACTTTGGAAAAGAGAGTGAGGCTAATGACTTTGTGACTCTGTTTCCCTTAAATCCAATTTACACGTAAGTCAAGATGTCATCATGTGACATCCTTTGTCCTCCTTGAAAAACGAAGGATAATAATTCCCTTTTGCCCAGCACTTGGCCCAGTATTTGGCACAAGGTAGGCACTGAAATGCTTGGCGATACAACCTGACTGTAGCTATTCATTCTCTGCCAGTCCTGGATGTTTCCCACCATATACACAAGCAGCTAATGATGCTGGAAAGAGGAATTCATTAGCACTTACTGGATCTGTTACTAATGTTAGAACTTTTCCTAACTGGGGTCTCCAATACTATGGTGAATATATTACCAATTTTTCACTTGATATAAACTCCATTATATAGAAAAAAGGACTATGTGGATCTACGGACCATAAGATTTCCAATAGGCTAAAAAGAGAGTTAAATATTATAACAAAGTATGGTCAGGTAAAACTATAGAAAGAAACAGGGTAGGGGGGGATAAGATAGTAAAGGAAGACCACACCCTAAACCACCAACTGAGTGAAAAGAAGGAAAAATTCAGTTTTTTCACTATCCACCAAGGAGAAAGGAGCAGAAAAGAAATTTAAATCTGCTAACTCCAGTCTCAACATATACACAGACCAATGCTATAAATGGTTGTGATAATATGTGCAAAATGCTTTACAATCTCCATTGAAGGAGGAAGCCCAGATCCAGCCATCTTTTTATTTTTCACCTAGCTGTCCTCCTTTGGACTTTGCCATGATGTCCCTGCCTCAGCATTCCTTCCCTCCACCATGATTTTCATCTTCTTTTGGTTTTGTTTTTCTCCATTACATTGTAAACTCCTTGAGGGTTAAAACTGTCTTTCTTTTTTTTTTTTTTTTTTTTTACAATTTCCAGAGTTTACTACAGTGCCTGGCACAAAGCAGGGTACTTAATAAATGTTCAATGAATGGCATATAAATAATACTTCAATTAGCATTATTATGTTATCTAATTTCAACTGCAACCTTACCAAGGAAAGGAATTCCTCCCTAACTATTCACACTCCTCTGTCTGGTATTTAAAACCCTTTATAACCTAGGTCCAAGGTAGGATTCCAGGCTCCCTACCCATTATTCTCCTTTACAGACACTGAACATTCAATTCAGACCTCCCTGTCTTTATCTGGCTGCCCCCAGTGTTAGAAATGCCCTTCTTCCTCACTTCTACCTCTTAGAGTCCTCAAATTTCTGCAAGGCTCAGTTCAAATGCCACCTTTCCTTATGCTTACTGCTACTTTCATCCCCACATTACCTTGCATTTACTTTGCGTATATTTCTTAAATACTCAATTTCAATTCAATGAATATTCATTTTCATTTATTATTAATTTAATAAGCATTTAGTAGGTGGCAGGCACTGGGGAGACAAATAAGGAAAAGATAGTCCCTACCCTCAAGGAACTTACAATCTAACAGGGAATGACAACACAAAAAGAAGCTGGAAGGGGTTTTGGGGAGAGAGGAATGCCAAGGGGTGAGGGTCTAGGCTGATGCAATTCAAACTAAGCAGTAGCTGCAGATGCAAATTAGAAAGTGAAATCCTGCCCTCTATAAAAGAAAGCTTTGGGAGGTCTCCATCCTCCAGTCCTCCAATCAGAGAAGAGAGTAGGCTAGGGGAGCTGGGAAGGTGCTCAGTATCCAGTTTTTAGTAGCATGGTGATGAGATTTCAAGTGATGAGGTAACAGTGGTAGGGACATCTTATTCCCAGGAGTTCAAACCGAGTGTAGTATATATACTACGTACACATAGTTTCTTCACCTAGAATGTAATATCCTTGAGCTTAATAAATGCTAACTGATTAATTGATCATCCAAAGTCACACTAGCAGTAAATGATGAAGTTAGGATTTGAACCATAAAATGTTAAATTTGGAAGGGGATTTATACCAACCTGTTCATAAAACTGCACCCCTGAGAGGAAAAGTGACACACTCATGGTTACACAGCAAGTTATTGACAAACCTGGAACCAAAACTCAAATCTCCTGAAACCCCAGGAATAGTGTTCTGTTCCCTATGCACAGCAGTCCTTAAATGCTCATTAATTGCTTAATTGAACTAAAATTGCTGTACGAAGCAGTGCTTAAATGTAAAGTAACCACATTTGGGAAGTGAAAGGTAGGACAGTAGTCTAGGCATACATTTTTGATGCAAGGATTTCTCTGTAGCCACAGAGCCACTTACATAATATCTCTTTTAACATACAATCCCAGACATAACCATTAGACTGAAAAGATGATCATCCAGGTGTTTCTTTAGTAATTATCACTGTGCATTCACAAGACCTTATTATATACACTAGAAATGGACAATAGTATAACAACATCTTCTACAATCTTCTAGTTTCTAGTTTTCATCCCTTTGCATTCTGAGATACTAATACTTTTAGTCAGGTGTCTAACGAAGGGTCTGAACATCACAGCTCAGTGTCCCCCTGCTCATCTATTTCTGCTGATTCCCAAGCACAGACAATAATCCATTCTTAGAAAAGGCTTTGCTTAAAAAGTATTCACTTGAAAAGGAAGTCTTCAGGAACGCTGTTGCATTCAGAAGTGCAGACCATGGGAATCTTCCTTAGACAGGTTTCCTAAGACTACCTAGGGCAAGCAAATCATTCTTGTAGAGACACAGCCCTGGACCTCTAACAATGACAACCCTGTATGTTTGGCGGCTGCACCACTTATTAATTCTTGCCTTGCAAATGAAATAAAAACCACTTAGAAAAATTCTGCACGTTCATACTTCTTACCTAGGAAACTCCCATGTCTTTATTTCCCCTGAAAATGGCAAGCAAATTCAATTATATTCAAATCCAACTGAAGTATTTCAGCAAATATTAAGTATTCAAGATGCTTCAGAGGAAGGATGGGTGCATCTTAGTCAAAGTGCCTAGAGCTCCATCCAATAGGATTTCACATTCTTTTTTCTACAGTGTTCAATATATTAAACTGAGTGAAGTACCTTCTTTACATTTTTGGGAAGTTCTACTGAGGAACAGCTTTGTCCTGAGCCTTGGCAGGATGTCCAATCCTAATTTAGCTAACTGTTATTGACTCCTTCCTGTCATTCACTGGATTTACTATGACTCACCATGTGTCAGTTCATCAAGTTGTAAGGACTAACACTGGGGCAGGAATGCATTAGAGCCTGACCCACAAAGAGCAGAATTTATTTTCTCCCCACTGTTTATTTCATCTCTTTTCCTTGTGATTTTTGCTAGTAAATTTTATGGGAACAAACTGGAAAGAGCCAATGTATCATGGTGATACAAAAATCTATAGCTGGATTCATGGATAAACCACATGCCTAGGAGTTGAACATGGTTAAATGTCAACTACGAACATGGTTAAATATCAACTAAGCATTAGGAGGAGCTATAGGAGGAGCTCGCATTGTTTCTCTTTGTTTCTCCCAAATATGTATTTATCCTTTCTCCCTCCTTTCCCCCCTAAATAATCAGAGAACAAAATAAACCCAATCTTAAGCAAGACATTTAAAACTGTGGTTTTGAACAACGTTGTATATTTGCCCCTTTTGTTGTTTTCTGATTGATAAAAGATATAAAGATTGCATTCAACCAATCAGTGAACCAGTATTTATTAAGTGCTACACTGTGCAGGGCACCATGCAAGGAGTTAAAGATAAAAATACAAAGCAGGAATACCAGTACTACCCATTGAGTTTACGTGAGTTTTTAAGCTATTTGATATTACCTCCTTTAGGTAGCTCAAGTTAGTTAAAGGTGTACCCAGTACCCTTTCATTTCATAGACTCTCAGTGTCAGGTGGAAATTCACAGGTTATCAACATAGTGCAGGCTGGAGCTGATGGTTAAACAAGAATTCCCTCTACAACATAACTAACAATAGGCATTCAGCCTTTGCTGTAAGACCTTCAGGAAGGGGGAGCCATTCTACAGCTGGACAGCTCTAATTCTAAATTTGCCTCTTTGAAATGTCTACTCATTGTACTGGTTCTGCTCTATGGGATCAAACAGAAATTTAATACCCTTCCCAAGTGACAAACTTTTAAATGCTGCTACCCCCGCTTCCATATTAATTTGCATAAGTCTTGCTACAGTTCTTGTATTCTTCATGTTCATAATTCCTCCTGGATTAATATTATTTAATTATATTCATGCACCTACAAGGCAGCTATGTGGCACAGCAGATAAAGTGCCACGTCTGGTCTCAGGAAGATCTGAATTCAAATCCAGCCTCAAAACACTTACTAGCTGTATGACCCTGGGCAAGTCACTTAACCCTATTTGCTTCAGTTTCTCATCTGTGAGAACTGAAGAAAAAAATGGCAAACCACTCCAGTATTTCTGTCAAGAAAACCCCAAATGGAGAAAGACTCACCTATGTTAGGTCCGAACCCACAGCCCACAGATTTCCTGTAAAAAGAACTCCTGACAAAT
>CM053773.1:111491937-111528769 GCA_028658325.1 Potorous gilbertii
TTCAAGTTTATTAATCTCTCCTTTGGTTTTCAGTATTTCTATTTTGGTATTTTCTTGGGGATTTTCAATTTGTTCTTTTTCTAGCTTTTTCAGCTGCATGCCCAAGTCATTGTTCTCCTCTTTCTCTATTTTATTTATGTAGACATTCAAAGATACAAAACTTCCCCTAAGAACTGCTTTTGCAGTATCCCATAAGATTTGGTAGGTTGTCTCATTATTGTCATTCTCTTGAATAAAGTTGTTGATTGTTTCTATGATTTCTTCTTTAACTCTTTCCTTCTTTAGGATTAGATTATTTAGTTTCCAACTGATTTTTGGTTTATCTTTCCATGGCCTTTTATTACACATAATTTTTATTGCATTATGATCTGAGAAGGATGCATTATCTCTGCCTTTATGCACTGGATTGTGACATTTTATGTCCTAGTACATGGCCAAGTTTTGTAAATGTTCCATGTACCGCTGAGAAAAAGGTATATTCCTTTCTATTCCCATTCAATTTTCTCCAAAGATCTACATGTCTACCTTATCTAGGGTTTTATTTACCTCCTTAACCTCTTTCTTGTTTATTTTGAGGTTAGATTTATCGAATTTAGAAAGGGAGAGGTTGAGGTCCCCCACTAGTATAGTTTTGCTGTCAATTTCTTCCTTCAACTCCCCCAACCTCTCCTCTAAGAATCTGGATGCTATATCACTTGGAGCATACATGTTTAGTAATGATATTGCTTCATTGTCTATGGTGCCTTTTAGCAGGATATAGTTTCCATCCTTATCCCTTTTGATTAGATCTATTTCTGCTTTTGCTTTGTCTGAGATTAGGATTGCTACTCCTGCCTTTCTTACATCAGCTGAAGCACAATATATTCTACTCCATCCTTTGACCTTTATCCTATGTGTATCCCCCCATTTCAAATGTGTTTCTTATAAGCAGCATATTGTTGGATTATGACTTTTAATCCATTCTGCTATCCGTCTCTGTTTTATGGGAGAGTTCATTCCATTTACATTCACAGTTATGATTACAATCTGTAATCATCTCTCCATTCTCTTTCCCATCATTTGTGCTTTTAGCTCTCCCATCTCCCTTCCCCTCCTCAATAGTATTCACTTTTTACCACCTCCTCCTGCAGCCTTCCCCTCCTTCTTCTAGCCCCTCTCCCTTTTACTTCCCTTTACTCTTATTGCTTCTTCCCTAACCCTTTTAGTCTCCTTCCCCTTTCTTCCCCCTTCCCCTCTTACTGCCTATAGAGCTAGTTAGGATTATCTACTTAAGTTTATTGTTCCATCCTTTAAACAAATCTGATGAGAGTACCTCTCAAACAACGCTCATCTCCCTCCCTTCTTTCCCTCTACTATAATTTTGTACTTTTCTTGTGATATAATTTTCCATTTTCTGCTTCCTCCTTTTCACACCTTGTATTACAATCCCTTCTTATACTTAGATCATATTTTTATCATGATACCATTTACTTTATACCCGTTCCCTCTATGTATATCCCTTTTATATTTCATAATAGCTGCATAATTCTCAATATTAGCAGGTATCATCTTCCCTTGTAGTGAGGTAAACAGTTTGCCCTAATTGAGTAACAAGTTGTCCCCTCACCACCACCTGTTTACCTTTTTATGAGTCTCTTGAGACCTGCATTTGAATTAATTAACTGTCTATTAAGTTCTGGCGTTTTGGTCAGGAAGCTCTGGAAATCCTTTACTTCGTTGAATGACTTTCTCCTTGCCTGAAATGTTATGCTGAATTTTGCTGGGTAATTGATTCTTGTTTGTAGTTTCAACTCCTTTGCCTTATGGAATATTGGATTCCAATTCTTTCGATCTTTGAATGTAGAAGCTGCAAGGTCCTGTGCAATCCTGACTGTATCTCCTTGACGTCTGAATTGTTTCTTTGTGGCTGCTTGTAACATTTTCTCCCTCACTTGATAGCTCTGGAATTTGGCAACTATATTTCTTGGGGTTTTGAGTTTGGGATCCCTTTCAGGAAGGGAATGGTGGATTCTTTCGATGACTATTTTGCCCTCTGAATCTAGCACTTCTGGGTAGTTTTCCTTGATGATTTCCTGGAAGATACTGTCCAGGCTCTTTTCTCCATCATGGGTTTCTGGCTGGCCAATAATTCTTAAGTTTTCTCTCCTGGATCTATTTTCCAGGTCAGTTGTTTTTCCATTTAGATATTTTACATTTTCTTCTATCTTTTCATTCTTTAGATTTTGTTTGACTGATTCTTGCTGTTTCATTGAGTCATTAGTTTCTACTTGCCCAATTCTAATCTTTATCAAATTGTTTTCTTCAGTTAACTTTTGCATCTCCTTTTCCATCTGCTCAATTTTTCCTTTTAAGGAACTATTTTCTCCAGTTAATTTTTGATCTTCCTTTTCCATTTGTTCAATTTTCCTTTTCAAAGAGATGTTCTCATCAGTGAATTCTTTCTTCATAATTTTAAAATCGTTGGCCAGTTTTTCTTCTATTTCCTTCTTCAGCTGTTCCAGGAGAGCTGCTTGTGCTTGTGAGCAGTTCATAGTCCCTTCTGAGGTTTCTGGTGGAAGTACAGTCTCAGCTCTGACCTCTTTGGTTCTTGTGTTTTGGTCCTTATCACCATAGAAAGATTCTATGGTTCTTACGCCCCTCTGCTTTTTCTTGTTCATGATGTTGATTGAGTGTTATGGCTTCTGATTCTTTCAGTCAGAATCTACAAACTTTTGCTGAGCTGATATGTGAAAAAGCTGAGAGCAGGTTTTTGTTTTGTGTTTCCCTGATCAGCCCTGGGGTTAGCTTGTTAAGTGTAGGGGATGAGTGGTCTGGTCACAGGAGATCTCCTCAGCTGAACTGAGGCAAAGGCAAGCTCAGGGGCTGGTGATCCCAGCTGCCCTATTGTCTTTCTAATTCCCCTGGAGTTCTGAGGCACACCTAGATGCTAATGCGTGTTCCCATCCACCCTGGGGCTCCTCTCCTGGTGCTGAGGCTTGCCTGGGTCCTATTGCAAGTTTTCTCCGCCTTGGGTCCTCTGTGCTTCTGGTCTGCCTCCGCCATAGTAGGAGGAATCCCCTTAACTATTTTCCTAGCCTCAGGTGTTATGAGACTATTATTGGCTCCTTTGCTGTTCCCACTGATCTGGGATTTTTCTGGGGAAATATTTTATGGTTCTTCCATGGTCATCAAGGGGGGAGGAAAGAGCATTTACTGATCACTCCACCATCCTGGCTCCTAGAAATTCAAGTAGGTGACACCAAAGTTTGCTCTTCGGGCTGAAGGTGTCAGGAGCTGCTGCACTGATATCTGGTGCTCAGAGGCTCTCACTGGCTCGGTTTGGCTTGTCTCCTGCCGTTGGTACTGCTCTGCCAGTTCCACCCACCATTCTCAGCTTTCTCGGGCCCCTTCCACTCCGCTGCACTGGCCACGCTCCACTGTGCACTGTGGGCTCAACCCCGCGAAACAGATCCTTTCCACTGACCTTCCAGTATAACCTGAGCTCCAAATCCGTCACAGTTTTGTCTCCCACTGAATTCCGCACCTACAAAATTTGGTCAGATTCTCCTTTCAGAGGTATCCAAAGGAGTTTGTCTGAGAGCTTAGGTGAGTCGTTGCTCTCTCCGCCATCTTGGCTCTGCCCCCTCCTTTTAACTTTAGAAGCCATCTTGTTTTCTTTACTAGTTGACTGAATGGTGACTAGGCTTCCTTGGTCTTGCTCCAGCCCTCAAAATCTTGGTTTTTCAGCCCATTCCTGTGATCTATCCCTTTGAAGCATTATATATATTTCACAGATCTCTAATACTTACATACGTGTGTGAAAGTGAATGAGACAGAGAAAGAGATAGAGAATGAGAACATGAGACAAAAATAAATGCTATTCTACTAGAGGCAAGGAACGATCCCTAGTAGGAAAAGATGAGAGACAAAGACCCAAGAGAGAAATATCTAGGATCTGCACTGAAGAGATACTCAATTGAAACTTTCAAATAACTTTAGAAATTATTTAAAAGGTTTCACATTTAAAGCTTTGAATTTCATAGTTGGTCAAGGTCAAATACCCATTCTTTATAAAAGCTTTCAGAGGCAAAATCTAATAATCCTGCCAGCTATTTTATTTAAAAATATACATATAACTGGGGGAAATAGGCACAATGGGCAAACATCTCTGGTTGAATGGATGACTTCTGACAGTTATTTGTTGTTATTTTTATTGAATAAATAAAAAAGCATTAATGTTTCATTGATTAAATAGTTAAAAAGGGAAATAATCTTTAAGTTCTATATATTCACAGCTTCACATACAATAATACAATCATTACTGAATGCTGCAAAATTATATAATGAAGTTTGGCCCTGAAGAAAAGATGTGATAAGGTACCTCTCCCAAATTCTTTGCAAAAGTGGGGGACTATGGGTTAGACATTGCATATGACTCAGTAGTTCCAACCTCAGGTCTCAGTAGATATGAGAAGGATCTTAGTCACCACAGAAACAAGGGAGGGTTGATTGGCATAAAGGAATCCTCTCAGGAGAGGTCTGAGCCAGCTGGAGAAAATTGAGGTCTTTATAGTATAAAAAAGACAGGTTAGTATTCAGCCCATCAGATCAGTGACAGTAGAAAAAAAATAAGGAGATGTTAGACTATGCAAGTCTTGTGGATACAGTAGTTACTAAATAAGTCTATTTATGTCAAAGGTCAGGTTTGTTTCAGTAAACATTTTTCTTTGGGACTAGTCTCATTAGAAAGTCTTGTATTGGCAGGAAATCTCCAAGATGTTGGAGGCTTCTTCAAAATGGTGTCAGTCTTTTTCTTCTTGACGTTGCCAATTACAGTATAAACTAAAGGTCTTTATTTACCCTGCACCATGACTCTGTTTCTTTGGCCTCACAGGTTACTTTATCTGGGGAGATATTTCCTCAAAACTTTAAGTGCTCATGTTCATCCTCCTTTTCCATACCCACACATATAATACCAGACTGTTTGTATTTATTAGTTCTGCTGAACTTTTCCACACTTTTTTTATTGATAAGGAATGGCTCCCTGAAAGGGAAAGGGGGAGAAATATAGTGTGAGATACAGGAAATGTCAAAACAAAAGATACCAAAACAATTTATTTGTAAGGGGGTTGAGGGGAGAAGGGCAAATAAAAGTATGTCCCCAGGTCTTACTGACTCCAAGATCAATGTTTCTGCCTACTACATTGTGGGTGTTCTGACTCTTCCCCTTGAAAGATGAAGGTGTTATTCCTGAAAATCTAGTGTTTCTAGATTTTTCTTTAAAGTTATAAAATATGACCCTTATTATATCCCTCCAAGTTAAGTGGTTGCTTATGTTTCATAATCAGCACTGTGCCTGTGACAAGGAGACCTTCAGCTTTTATGGTTGTTCAAAGAGGATTCCTCATCAAAATCCACAGTCAAAATCATATGCAGGAGAGCTAAGAATACAGAATCATACCACTGCTGTCTTCCAAATGGTATTCAGCTACCACTAGCAATGTGGGGAGGGGGTGAAGAGGAGTCCCTAGCAGGTTGTGAAGCCTCCTTTGAAACAGCACAATATTTCTGTGAAAATATTTTTGCTGCTTTCACACAGTTCAACAGCTAGTGCAAAACATATTGTTCCTGTAATTACATAGATTTAGTAAAACCTAATGAGAGCCTCTCAGTTGTAAGCAGGCAAATGCAGAACATGATTTTTTGCCTGAGATCCAGGAGACATGAATTATTCTGGAAAATTCAACTATTTTTTGCAAGGTATACATAGACCTATGTATCCTCTCTTTCTTCTCTCCCCTCTACACAAAGTGACAACTGGTTAAGGTATATATAAATTATTCTGGAGAATTCCACAATTTTTGCAAGGTATGGACATATGTACCCTCTCCTTTTTCCTTCACCTTCACACAATGATATAAGTGGTCAAAAAGGGAGGGTTTTCATTCTGGGGAAATATATAAGGACCAGATATGTTTCTGGGCATTTGTATCCCTGCTGCTTAGTGCAGTGCTATACCACAGTAAGCTTTTAATAAAATGCTTCATTTATTCATTCACTGAGCATCAAGAAATATAAGCTGTCCCAAAAGACTTAGTGCAGTTTTAACCCTTAATAGTTTACAACTGTACCAAGATTTTTGGGACATCTTGCATAAAGTTTCTAAATCTACCTGCCTTCTAACTAAAAAGCTTAAATGAGAATTAAAGAGTGGATTTTAGTTTCTCCTGCTGTGTCATTTTCATCCCAAGATATCACAATTAAAGCAGTCCTACTACTACATAACTGAGTGGCCTACCCCTAAAAACCCCCTTTATTGACAAAGAAGGCACACAATCATGTCCCAGTGAAATACAGAGGCTCTTGGGTGACACCTTGAAATCCCAAACCTGAGAGGCAAATGAAACCACAACTCTGAGAAAGTAATCAGTGGCTGCCAGCTATGCAGGCTGAAATTGGCATTCCAGAAAGGAGGAATTTGGATTTTTTAAGTCATCACCAGTAAGCATTTATTGAGCACCTAGAATCACCAAGGTGTTGTGCTTGAAGCAGAGGTATACATAAAGAAGTCTGAGACCAAGGATCTGTCAGATGTTCAGCCTGGGAAACAAGTGAACTAATGCCACAGCTTTCTACAAGCCTGGGTGCTGCTCCCTCCCCATCCCTCTGTCAGAAATGGTCTTTCTGCTTGGTTTGTGATCATGTAGAGCAGACTATAACAATCAGATATCCTGCCTGTGGAAAAGCTAAACACTGAGGACCATGACTGGAAGCCAGGAGGAGTGCCAAATGCAAGGCAAGTCAGGAGGTAGCCAAGGCCTCAGGAACAGGGAGGGATTTGCTTGGCCAGCCAAAGGAGTGCGGGGAAACAATCCAAGATGAGAGCTGTAAGGAAAGCCTGGAATGGGGGTGCAAGGGAGATGAGCCGGCAAAGCAGAAGATCTTGGACAAAATCCTAGCCTTTCATGGAGTCTTCAACCATTGGGCTCATCCAAGAACAAAATCTAGCTTCAGAGAAAAGGAGCTGGAGGCCCATACTACTATGGAGGGATACAGAACTATGTTCTACTCATCTGTAATGTGTGCCCATATGATTTCTGTTGCTCTGTTATTCAACTATTTCCTAATTGTTTTTGCATGTGTTTTTTCCCCAGTTCTGTCCCTGGTGTAAAACTGTTAGCACAGAGAACAAATAAATGCCAAGGTAGATAAATTACTATTACAAGTCCCCACCCAATTTGACCCTGAGAAAATTAGGTCCAGAATGACAGAAACCAAGGGCTACATTAACAAATCAAGGCAGTAACATGCCAAATGTCAAATGAATGATGACAACAAACTCCATGACATAGGTAGAAAAGATTATCTATACTTTGAAAGTACCAGGGAAAATCTCTCTCCTTAAATCTGCTTTTCTTTTCTCCAAAATAAGAATGTTACCCAAATTCGAGGAATCCCATATTGTGCCCATGACCCCTCCCGCTCAGTACTCTCCGTATATTGTGCGCAAGAGAGAGGAGGGTAGAGGAAGGAATTCTAAGGAATTCCTATGATTGGTAAAGATTCCAGAAAGAGTTAAAAGAGATTAACAGTTGTATGTGAGACATTTAACCTTTTTGAAAAGTCCCACCAATAAGCTATTAAGGAAATTTGGCAAACACATGTTGAAGAAAAAAAAATCCTCTTAGTCTCTGAAGTCTATTAAGGAAACACTGGAGCATAAAGTAGGAATAATGGGAGGTTTCCTCAGCTCATCACAAGAATAACAGTGGGGGAACTCCATGGGTAAGGCCCAGGAACAGAGGTGTTCTAATTAGCCATCTGGACAGTGGAGGAGGGTGGCATATGGGAGGAGGGTAAAATTTTATGATGATAAATAATTTATATCTGCTGACCAGGAAAAACCTGAAGGACTCCAAAAGTCCTACACAAAATGTTGTATTGGAACAAGGGAAATTCACCAGTAAAAAGTAAAATAAATTGATATATCTTAAAAAGGAATAACCCACTAGGGCTGGAATAATGATGGCTTCTGAAAGAACAGTAATCATTTCAGTAATAAAAAGACTAGAACTTAATACCCATATTTCAAAGGTTATTTTCAAAATCATATATAATATATGTACTACATTGTGATTATATAGTATGATATATATTTATATGTTATAATTATATATTATATTATCTAAAATTATATATATTAACTTACCAATGGCTAATATATCTCATATAATTATTTTATATTTTTCTTATATATTCTGTATTTCCACTGCTGTTGTTGTTCATTTCTTTCAGTCATGTCTGACTGTGACCCCACTTGAGATTTTCTTGGAGAAGAACCTGGAGTTTTTTGCAATTTCCTTCTCCAGTCCATTTTACAGATGAGGAAATTGAGGAAAATAGGACTAAGCGATTTGTCCAGGGTCACACAGCTAGAAAGTGTCTGGGGCCAGATTTGAATTTAGGAAGATGAGTCTTTCCAACTCTAGGCCTGGCATTCTATCCACTATACCACCTAGCTACCCACTATATACGTGGACACAAACATACATTCTAAAAACCCATAGCTGTCTGTCTCTTCACTTACCATTCCATTAAACTCAGGCAATCAAAAAGTTCAGTGCTGTAAAAATAATGAAAAGGCTACTTGAACACATACCTAGAAAAGTATCCTAACCAACCTAAAGGGAGTCATCCAGCTTTTGCTCAAATATGAAAGAACCTAATATTTCCAGAGACAGATCATTTCATTCTTATACTGTTGGGAAATTTTTCCTTACATCAAACCCAAGTCTGTATCTTGAAATTTCCACACACTGTTTCTATTTCTGCCTATTGGAGCCAAGCACAACAAGTTTTTTAATCTTTCCCTACGTGACAAGCCATCAAATACTATCATATTTCCTCAAAGTCTTCTTGTCTCCAGGCTAAACAGCCCAAGGCCCTTCAACTGAGATTCATACGGCATAAACTCAAGGTACTTCGACATTTTAGTTTCCCTTTTTGGGATGCCCTCAAGATTATCAGTATTCTTCCAAAAATGCATTGCCCACAACTGAAAACAATATTCCAGATGAGGTCTGAACATTCAGCAGAGAATAATATTATTAAGACTTTCTGATTTCTAGAAGCTATAAACCTCTCCTAATATAGCCTCATATCAAATTAGCTTTCTTGAGTCACCATATTGGTTTGGCTGCTGACTTGTGCTGAATTTGTCATACTTCTTTGTCATATGAAATGCTATTGAGTCAAACCTCCTCTAATATTTGTGGAAGGAAAATACTTCTATTTAACCCTTTTAAAGTTCATGTTGGAACCTTGCTTCTGTCCTCCAATAGAGAGGAAGAATGTATCTATGGAAGAAGTAAGCCTTTTCCAGTCTCCTGCCTGGAAGTGGCAGGTGACAAAATCCTTCAAGAACTGTGTCTCAGAGGGAGTCAAAAGGAAGACAAGTCTGCAAGTCCCAGGCTGAGCACTGTTACCATTGCTGAAAGAGTTTTATAACAGCTGAAGAGAGTACAGTACCATTCAGCCCAGTCAGTGACAAAAGGTAGAAAAAGATCACAGTTGTCCATCCAAGAGTGAGAATAGGAGACAACTGGAATGATCTGTCCAAGCAGAGATGCTGCATCCTGAGAAGCTGCCCATTGGCAAAAATAACTGACTGGCCTAGACCAGCAGTAAAGGCCTAATAAGGAGCAAGCAGAGGTAGGTGGATGGCAAAGGGGAATGGAGTCGGGAAGATGAGTTCAAATTTTTTCTTAAACATTTCCTAGCTGTGTGATTCCAGATAAGTCACTTAATCTGTCTGCCTCCTATTCCTCAACTGAAAAGTGGAAGTAGTGACGATGATGATGATGATGATGATGATGATACTTGATCTCTCCGGGGTATTGTAAGGATCAAGTGAAAGCACAATACCCAACACATACTAAGTCCTTAATAAATTTCCTTCCTTTTCTTTCTCCCTTCTCTTCACCCATTACCATTACCATTATCAGCAGATTAGGCTGTCTCACAAAAAAAAGGAGAAAGTTTTTCTAGGCTATTGGTTCTATGGAAATGCTATGCCCAGTGGAGAGCCAGCCCAACCAAATAGCAGAATAACTCCTAGAGAATGTCTTGAGGGAGATAGACCTAAAATGATACAGTGGGCAGGAAGAAGTATGATGAGTTATCTCCTCAAATCCGTTCAAACAGATCTAGAAAAAGCACCAGATCAAATCCTGATGGGGACACCTAAGAAAAAAGCCTCTGTAAGTCCTTCTTTCATCCTAGGTTGGCACAAGAAGATAGGCAGAGAGGTCTAATAGATCCAGACAAGAGTGTAAGCTCTCCAGCATGAGCAAAGACTGTGCACCAGGTCAAGAGGAGGTCCCAGACCAACAGTAGGGTTATCTTGTCATGGCTTTGGGAACAGGTGCCAACTGAGTGCTTTGTCTCCCACTACCCAGACTTCGATCCATGAGACACTGATGAAGAGAACTGCACCTAGAGGTGGTATTCTACAGTAAGGAGCAATCATGGATCCTGGGCTGTGTAGCAAACAAGGAGCAAGCTTAGAAGGAAGAATCTATAAGGTGGTTTAGAATCCCAGGAGCAGAGCAGGGACCTCAGTTCTAGCTTCTAGCATAGTCTGTGAATACTCTCCTCCAACAAATAAACATCAGCAAACAAAAAACCTTGTATGTATTTGTTTATATGCATGCTAACCCCTCTGTAGATTATAAACTACAGATGAGATAATGAATCCCTTGAACTGGGCATATTATTTGAATTAAAATTACATATTTTCATTAGGTTGGAACCTATGACATTTTATAATGATGATAACTCCAAATAGTGTACACTTGAGATTACTTTATGAGATTTCTTACCTGCACGAATCAGATCTCGCTGTATTTCATTTTTACTTTTGTAGACCTAGTATCTAGCATGCTTCCTGGCATAGTAAGCATTCAATAAAAGCTCATTCATTGATATTTACTCCTTGAGTCCAGCTATTCACCCAGTTCTAATCATACCATGTAGTGCTATCACTGATGTCTCTTCTGTCCATCTTTTCCACAACTGAATGAGAAACTTTGTCAAATGATTTGGTAAAATCTACAGCAATTTTCTAGCAGCATGGAGTCGGAGAATATGGGTTTTACCTATGTGATGTTGGGCAAGTTGCTCAACCACTCTGAAGCCTCAGTTTCCAAATATGAATTAGAACAGATGTACACTAAGGTCCCCTCCAGCTCTAAACCTGTGATCCTATGATCTTATACCTATCAATTTAATAGCCTATCAAAAAAAAGAAATAGAGTCTAGAATAAGGTCCTCTATGAAGCCATTTTGGTTCTCTATAATTACTACTTTCTTTTCTAAATGTTGAATAGACATCTCTTTTATAACACAGTCTAAGACTCAAAACTGAATTTATATGTTTGTTTAATGAGAAGGCCATTTATGGCCTCTATGGCCTTTATCTTTGAACACTTTAATCTTTGAATAGTCTGTAAGGTCCTTACAGGTTCTTAACTTTTTGGGTGATAACAATGAAAGAAAGGTCTACCTTGGATAATCCAAATAATTAAGGGAAATATGCCTACATCTTGGGGATATGAAAAGATTAATCTATGTGTGAATTTGATCAGAGAAAAGAAACAAATATGAATGAACTTGAGAAAGAGAGGAGACAGAAGGAACTAGGGCCATGCTATCAAGACAAGATTAAAAGCCAGGATGGCATCTTCCTTCTCCTAAATAATTCCTTAGTGTATCCTCTGGGTCATCATGCCAGCACATCTGACAGAACATAATAATGCGGCTTAAGGGCAACAGGGAAATACAGCCTATTTGAACACTGCTATAGTCCCATGCAATTTTCAATTAATATGTTGTTAGTCTAAATAGACAAGAGGATTTGTATGGGCTCCCTCTGGTGGGTACATTAAACACAGGAAATATACAGATCATTCTGAACTAAATGTATAAATCAGTCAGCTCTGGGTAAACATTTCATAGAACCACATGACTTAAAGCTGTGAATGTCCTTAAAGGTTGTGTAATTCCCATTCTTCCTTTTAAAGAAGAAGAAACTGAGTCCCCAAGAATCAAAATGATTTGCTCAAAATTACACAAAGAGTAATTTACAGAGCTAGTAAAATGAAGCAATTCAGAAATCAAAACAATTGATACCTGAACAGAGAACATAAAGCAGACTAACGGAGAATGCCGAGAGACAATGTTTCCAGATGTAAAGAAGACCTGGAAATCTCTCTGAAGGTTAATGATTCAAAAACATTATTATTGTTTCATCTTGTCATTTTGTTTTTTTGTTTTTTAAGGCACATCTCTCAACAAAAACTGAAAGAAAAAAACTTCTTAAAACTGAGGAATGTTGGCTACACCAACATTCAAGGCTTTTATCGTACATAATGCCCTTCTCACGATGCTCTGTGTCTCTCAAGAGGAGCAGCATATGTACATTCAAGTGCTAAAGAGGGTTCTATTCAGTCTGTCCTCCCCTAGCACAAATTAGCTTCCTACAATAAGAACAACCCTGATGGGGCAGGCCCATTGTAAGCATTCTATAAATACCTTTTATATTGAATTAAATGAAAAAAGAGAACAATCAACATAGAACAAAACCAAACCAACTCGTTTACAAACCTCTGAAGTGCCTGTTGCCAAGCACACACAGATGATATTCGATAAAATTAGTGATAAAGATTACCAATAGGAACTCAGTTCATTAGGATACAGCACGTCCAAACAGAGAGTAATGAGCAATTTAACAGTGGTAATAAAAAGAAAAATTCCCCATTCCCTTGGGGTCATAAACTGAGCCTTTAAAGTCATTTAGGACAAGATGTCACCTCAAGCTCAGCTGAAGAACCCAAGTTCAGCTAGTTAAGAGAATGATATTAATGTCCCATTTAGCCAGTTAACATAAATAAAATCATATAAAACGCAGAAAGGAAGGTATTAAGTTTATTTCAAATAATAATAACATAGGAAAAACTGTAACTATGCAAAACACAAAAGGAATGGGTCACTTTCAATACTTAATTCCATTAGAGGACTTACTTTCCCATTTAAGTACCAAAACACTGTTTGATGTTTGCCTATTTTGATCTAGACCTGTAATTTCATCTCTGTAGGTTTCCAACTTCACCAGTCATTCTTATGCAATTTAGATGCTTGCACCACAGCCTAGAGCACTGAGAAATTGTGTGACTTTCCTAGGGGAAATAAAACAGCTAGAATGTATCAGAGACAGGGACTTGCAAGATCAGCCCTCTTTGCCTCTGCCACACTGCTAAACAATGCAGCTAGCATATTAAGCTATGTTCAGCTAGCATGGTTTAATGGATGGAGTGTTGGCTTCAGGTCATTATCAAAGCCCATCTTTTACACTTACTACCTATGTGAAGCTGGACAGGTCCTTTAACCTTCATGTATCTCAAGTAACTTCCTAGGACAAATCTACTAAATCATAGAGAGCTTGCTAGGTAGACTTTTTGTTACTTTAATGACTTAAAACAATAATTTCTCTAAAATACATAATATTTTTGAGACTATGACCTTTTAAGTAGAGAATACTGAAGATAACAATTTTCTTGATGACTCCTGTATCATCACTAGGAATACTTACTACTTTAATATGATACAATAAAGTGATGACTGAAGGACCCTATTGAGTTATAGCTAGGATCCCATTAGTGCAAATAATGAATTCACTGAAGTAGTCACATGTATTATAATTTGCATTATTCTAAACGATAATTATATAAAATACAGTCATTGTTTCCACCCCAACAGAAATACAGTATGAATTCCACTACTCATTTATATACACACATATAAACATGTATATATGGTATAGATATATTGAAATTAAATATTTTAGAATATGAAATTAGACATTTTTAAAACAATGACATGATTGTATACAATTATAATATTATTGCAATAATTTAGCAAACATTTTATTAATGGTAGTGATGAACAAGTAAGTAATTTCATGGCCTGAAATGAGCACCGATAAGCACTGAACATCCATAGCTTACAATTATAAACATAGTTCTTATGCTTTTTTCTTAAACAATATAGTTAAGAAATTAAAGGTTAGAGGGAGTAAAGGATACAGGAAGAATCCAAAGTACTCCCTGTTGACATTTTCTGAAATAATCAAGTGAGCACTTTCTTCTGAAATCCTGGACTGAATGGAAGAGAGCTTAGAGCAAATTCTCTCTGTCTCCTTGCTCTGCCTTCTGGTGCATTTTTAGAACTTTACTAGGGTATTTATTGGAACCTGGACTTCTCAAGGTCTTACTAACATGCCACCATCTTGCAGGAAGTCACCTTTGGTTTTATTAATATTCCAAGTCCACGTATTAAAAAAGCATATTAGGTGAGAGATGCAGAAAGACAAGAAGCAGACTCACTATTAGTATAGAAAAGCAACAGCTGACAGTGAGACCTAGCAAGAGAGGAGACAACAAAACTATCAAGAGCAAATACAAAAATTTTCCAATCCCAGTCTGGGCTAGGCTATGTCCTGAAGAGACAATGACCTGACAGACCTCAAGAGTCCCTGAGGGCCTTCCAGTATAAAAGCATAATACTTGTTCCTAATGATTCAGAGATTTAGAGCTGAAAGTAGATCTTGGAAATCATTAAGTCCAATCCTTTTGTGGGCTAAGGATTAAACTGAAGCCTAATGAGTAAAGGGGACTTAGCTTAATGTCACACAGGTAAAGGAGACTCTAAGCCAGATCTTCTTACATCACACCCTGTGCTTTCTCAATGATACTTTGTTACCTGCCGTGACCCGGAGCTATAGAAATAAGGTAAAATTGTGTCTGTGAGATTGTTTAGGAAGCCTTAGCTAAGCTATTTGAGAAGCAGCTTAGAACTGAATGACGGTCTAGAATAGAGTGGAGTTATCTAAGTTAGACTCCTGCCTTTCACAGATGCTGGAAGAGTCTCAGGCTCCATAAGCCTCAGTTTCTCATCTTTAAAATGGGATAACAATAACCAGAAATACCTCATTTCCAAACACATCCCACTCCTTTCTAAAACATTGTTTTTAATTAACTAATAAGTATTTAGTAAAGGTGTGTTCAGGGAGGCCCAGTACCTTGGTGTGATGACTGCCAAGCCCTTTTGCAGGATCTTTCTACCTTTGGTGTTCACCTGTTCCACCCAACTCTCACCTGTGGCTCCAAGAAGTTGCAGCATGTGCAGTGGTCATACCCTGGTAAACAGTTTCGGCAGACGGGTCAAACCAGGTTGAGGGTAACCAAGGGGTCTCAAACCAGGTCTTCACCAAGCATGTGAAGACTTCCTCTGGTGGAATGGGTGGAAGAGAACAATTTGTTCGAATAACCATGTAGCTAGTTGAAGCAGGCGATGTGGAGCATTTAGAGCTTGGTTAGACACCAAAGATGCCAAGGGCATCCACTGTAGCCTGAGACATCACCACCCATCTTAACTCTGTCCTGCCACTGGACTACGATGGCTCTGGAGGAGAGAGTAAAACTGACAACTTCATGCAACTCTGCCTCACTTAAATCCAATTTACACACGAGTCAAAAGACATGACCCATACCATTTTACCATTATGCCTCAAAGTCCTGCAGCAACACGCAAATGATGAAGCATCAGGTGCTGATACACTGGGAGCTGTAGTCACAACCCTACACACAGGCAGCCCAGCCTATAGAGTCATTTCTCACTGGAAGCAGCAGTGGGACTCAGCAAACTCCTGAGTGTCTAAGCAGCCTTTTAAGGATAGTATTGCTCACATCCTGGTATGAGTAAGGGGGCTAGGAAAGGGACCCTAAACACTGTCTGCTTACCCAACACTAGCCTGATTACCCACAGCAGGAGGGGAATCCCACTATGTGGTCAAAACACCAAAAAATGTACCAAATGTACAAAACCATCTGCAAAGACGATTCTACTAACCACTGGCACTTGGAACGTGCACACACTTATAGACAATCCAAAATCCAGTAGACCTGAAAGAAGAACTGCTCTTGTTGCAAGAGAACTCAACAGGTATCACATCCAAATAGCAGCGCTGAATGAAACAAGATTGGCAAATGAAGGCTAGCTTGTAGAAGCTGGATACACATTTTTTTCTGGAGGGGACACAGTAAAGGGAAGCACTATGAAGCTGGTGTGGGTTTTGCAATGAAACCTAATCTAGTCAACAAGCTAATATGCCTGCCAAAAGGAGTGAATGACAAACTCATGACAATGCAATTGTCACTCATAGGAAAATGCCATGCCACCATCATCAGTGCCTATGCTCCCACCATGATAAACCCTGATGAGGTCAAAAAAAATTTTTTGAAGACATAGAGACCCTTATCATCAATCTGTCAAAAGAGGACAAGTTTATAATTCTGGGTGACTTTAATACTAGAGTAAGCTCAGACTACCAGACTTGGCAGGTAGTCCTAAGGGAGGAATGGAGTTGGAAACAGCAACAGCAATGGTCATTTGCTGCTGAAAACTTGTGCATCGCACAACCTTCTCATCACCAACACTGTCTTCTGTTTACCTAAATGCAATAAAACTTTATAGATGCACCCTCACAGCAAACACTGGCATGTAACAGACTATGTGATTGTAAGGAGAAGAAACAGATAAGATGAAAGAGTGACAAAGGCAATGTGTGGTGCAGAGTGCTGGACTGATTATAGACTTATCCTTTTCAAGCAAAATATTCGCATTCATCAAAAGCGCTGACCCCAAGGCAAAATGGCTATCAGAAGGATCAATGTCAACAAATTAGAGCTCTTCTCTGAGCCTGAACAGTTTGTTGCTAACTTGGAGGAAAAGTTGAGCCAACACACAGTTGGCAATAGTGGAGCAGAAATGGAGTGGGGAACTTTCAGAGATTCAGTGTACAGCATTGCATTTGCTCATCTGGGTCAGAACACTCACAAACACCAAGACTGGTTTGATGAAAATAATGGGGAAATTCAGAAGCTGCTAAATGAAAAATGTGACCTCCGCAGGATTTACCAGCAGGATAGTTCATCTGCTTCTAAGAAGGCAGCATTTAATTCCACCAAAAGCAAAGCACAAGCAAAGTTTAGAAAGATGCAGGATTCCTGGCTCAGTAGGAAGGTAGATGAAATTCAGCTTTATGCTGAGAGTAACAATTCAAAGGACTTTTGTGATTCCCTGAAAGACTATTTATGGACGAAAAACCTATGGTGCATCACAACTACTCAGTACTGATGGAGCCACATAGATTAGTGATAAAGACATGATCCTAGAGAGAAGGGCTGAACATGTCCATAGTGTTCTCAACAGACCATCACCAATAATGCTGAGAACATTTACCATTTACCTCAGGTTGAAGTCAATTCCTCCTTAGCTGAGCTTCCAACTGAAGAAGAGGTTTTGAGAGCCATTAGGCTCCTTTCATGTGGCAAAGCACCTGGTGCTGATTCTATTCCAGCTGAGATTTACAAGGCGGGGGACTATTCATACAAAAGCTGACTATAATTTCCCAGATTATATGACAAGAGGAATGGTTATCCCCCAGGACTTCAAGGATGTCTCCATTGTCCATCTCTATAAAGGTAAAGGAAATAGATTGTCCTGCGACAATCACAGAGGGAGTCTCTCCCTTACTTATTGCTGGCAAAATTCTTGCTAGAGTCCTCCTTAATAGTCTGATCCTTCACTTGGAAGATGGTCATACACCTAAGAGGCAGTGTGGCTTCAGAAAGGGCAGAGGAACAGTTGATATGGTATTTGCTGCCTGACAACTCCAGAAGAAATACCAGGAGCAGACCAGAGGTCTGTACACGTTTGTAGATCTGGCCAAGGCCTCTGACACTGTTAGTAATGAGGACTTATGGAAAATTTGGCTGCCCGGAGAAGTTCATCAGTATTGTACGTCAATTTCATGATGGCATGTTTGCCTGGATTTTGGATAGTGGACAATGCTCTTGTGCCTTCCCAGTTACCAATGGAGTAAAACAGGGCTGTGCGCTTGCTCGCATGCTTTTGAGTATGATGTTTTCAGCCATGTTGTCAAATGCTTTCAATGAGGATGAACACGGCATCAGGGTCCCTTACTGTACTGATGATAAGTTCTTCAATTTGAAAAGGCTACAAGCCAAGACTAAAGTGGAAGGAGTGTTGGTGCATGATTTTCTGTTTGCAGATGATTGTGCATTCAATGTAGCCCCTGAAACTGAGATGCAACAAAGTATGGATCAATTCTCTGCTGCCTGTGATAATTTTAGCCTAATAATTAACACCAAGAAAACACAGGTGCTCCACGAGCCACTACCACACCATCTATATGTGGAACCATTGATTACAACAAATGGAGAAGTTTTGAATGCTGTGGATAAGTTCACTTACCTTGGTAGTGTATTTCCTAGGGATGTACACACTGACAATGAGGTCGATGCACTCATTGTCAGGGTTAGCTCAGTTTGGGAGGCTCTGAAGAAAAGTTTGGGAGAGAAGAGGTATTAGACTGACTACCAAACTGAAGGTCTACAGAGCCATTGTGTTGATCTCATTGTATGCTGGTGAAACCATGACAGGAAACAAAATCACTTCTATTTGAACTGAATTAGGAAGATTCTGAGGATCATTTGGAAGAATAAGATACCAGACACTGAAGTCCTTACTCAAACTGAAGTGCAAAATATATGCTTGCCAAAAAGACTATTTCATGGAGAACTCACATGGGGAAGGCGATCACATGGTGGTTAGAAGAAGCAATACAAGGACATTCTCAAGGTCTCTCTCAAGAACTTTGGATTTGACTATGCAACATGGGAGACACTGGCACAGGACCGCTCAGCACGGCATGCCCACATCAGAAAGGGTGCTGTGCTCTAGGAGCAATTCAGAATTGAGACAGCTCAAAGGAAACATAGGATGCGCAAATTTGGAGTATACACCCCAAAAATTTATAAGGACTATCTGTGCCCAACCTGTGGTAGAGCATTCTGAGCTCATATTGGTCTGATCGGCCACAGTCAGACACATTGAAACTTCACTTTATCATGGTGGTATCATTTTGTTCCTCTTCAAAAATGAAGGAGAACAACCACCCAACATAAAAAGCATTTTGTAAATACGGACATGCTATTTTAATACCATGCTTTATTATTGTTCTATAAAGGTATCCATCAAAAATGGTTAAAATAAAACAAGACTTGATATTTAAAGAGGGTTAAGCCCTCAGCTATTTGGAAGATACACATATGTGGGGTGGCTTTTTCCCTAATGATGACAATGATAATATATTAATGAGATATTTCTCTCTCCATATCTCTTCTTTCCATAGATTGTGTGAGAAAATGAGGGGAACAATGCTCTGTCCTGCTAGCTAGCAACACACTATTCCCTGAAAGTATAGCACTAATATGCTAGGAAAAGATTTTATTTTTCCCCTCCTGCTTCCTGAAAAATTTGTTTTAAAGCCCTTCAGTAGTACTGGATAACTTGTAAGTTAAGAGTCAACCAAAAATGTCAGTATGCCAGAAAAAATCATGAAAAAATGTTCCATTTTTCTTCCCAATATAACAAAGGATGTACTTGTCCAGATAATTCAAGGGAAAGGTAAGCAAAGAAAGAAGTCATGGGGGAAGTGAGGAGTGTAAAATAAAATTAGGGAAAGAATATTGTTGATTATGAGAAAGGGCTAAAGAGAGCATTATGAAGAGGGTGACCAGCAGGACACCCACAAATAAGAGAATAATTTATAAGACTGTAGGCTTGGAAACCAAGAAGGATGTTAGAGAAACTAACTCAGATTATCTGGGCAAGAAATGTTAGGGTTATCCCGACAAACTAGTTAGAAATGATTTTGTTTTGAGAATTGGGGGAGGGAAGGTAAATTTACCTGTGAACCTGCGTAGCAGGATGGACTGATTGGAAAGTAGAATCCAACAGGATACACACAGATTTACAGAGTTAAAATAAGGGGCTGGAATGAAATCTTGTTATATTATTATACTTGACCTCAAAAAAGCAGGGTTAACAAAAACGATCTCAGACAAAGAGACAGTTAAAAACAAACACCACTTTGAAAGGGAAATTATGCTTAAAGAATTAGAGTCAATGAATCAATATTAATATTTAATAAATATGCCAGGTAGCACAGTGGATAGAGTTCTACACCTAGTCAGGATGACATGTGTGTTCAAATCCTACCTCAGACTTATTAGATGTGTGGTTCAAATCCTACCTCAGACTTACTTATTAGATGTGGGATTCGGAGCAAATCACATAAACTCTCTTTGCCTCAGTTGCCTCACCTGCTAAATAGGGATAATAACAGCACCTACTTCACAGGGTTGGTGTGAGAATCAAATGTGACAGTAATTGTAAAGCATCTAATACAGGGCCTGAAACTTAGTAATGTTGGCTATTATTTTGTGCATCAAATAGCCTAACATTTAAATAGTTAAAAAAAGCTAGCAGAAACAGGAAAATTATAATAATGGGGAACTGCAATGTATTCCTTTCAGATCTAGACAAGTTTAACAAAAAGGTAGATAAGAAGAAAATGAAAGAGCTGAATGGAATTTTAGGAAATTAGATATGATAGATCTCTGCTCATTACCAAATGGGAATAGAATGAAATATAAATATTTCTTAGCTGGATATGATACCATTAGAAAAAATTACAATGTATAAGAATATAAAAACCTCACAAAAATGCAGAGAAGCAAAAATGTTCAGTGTTATCTGTTACTGACTACAATGAAATTTTTAAAAAGTTTGAAGACAGGATTAAAAATTACTTGGAGACTATGTAACTTAAAGGTGGCACAATGGATAGAGCTCCAGTCCTAGAGACAAAAGAACCTGAGTTCAAATACAACCTCAGACACTGACTAGTTGTGTGACCCTGGGCAAGTCACTTAACCGTGCTTGCCTCAGTTTCTGCATCTGTAAAATGAGCTGGAGAAGAAATGGCAAACCACTCCAGTATCTTTGACAAGAAATTTCCAAATGGGGTCACGAAGAGCTGGGCACAAATGAAATGATGCAACGATAATTAGTAATTTAATTCTAAAGAATTGGCGTAACAGAGAACAAATTATAGAAACAACAGAAAATCTTCTGCACAAAAATGACAACAGACAACATAAAACTGCTGGGATGGAGAAAATGAGGAATATAGGGGGAAATTGATATTTTTAAAATCAATAAATTTGATATGCTACCAAAAAAATAGAATAACAACACATTTTAAAATTCTAGTTCTATAGCAAATCAGGAATTCTGAAAAGCAAAGATTAAAAAAAAAATTAAAGCAAGATAAGACAAATAATTGATAATAAAAACTAGGACCTGAGTTTTCTTTGGGAAAAATGTAACAAAATATATCAGCAAGTAATCTAGTTAAAAAGAGAGATGGAAACTAAATTACCAGTATTAAAAAGGAAAGTGGAGAGATGATACAAAAAAGCGATCTGAAACTATTTTGTCTAATTATAAACCAACAAAACAAATAATAGATTAAATGGATAAATATTCTAAAAAAAATAATACCCAATCAGAACAAAAAATCAATTGTTTAAGTAATCTAAATTTAGAAAAAGAAAATGAATAAGGCATAAAATGACTTACAAAGAAAACTTCCTGGGATCAAATGGATTTCCAAATATATTCTATAAAATATTCAAAGTACAATTAATTCTAATATTACACAAATTGTTTGCAAAAATAGGAAGAGAAAGAATCCTAGTAAAGTTATTCTATGACACAGATATGGAATTAATACCTAAACTTACAAAACATAGCAAAAGAATATTATAGACCAATTTCTCCTAATACGTACAGACTCAAAAATATTAAATAAAATATTAGCAAAGAGTCTATAACAATATATTTTTTTAAATTATATACCATGAATTGGGTTTACACTAAGAATTCAGGGTTTGTTAAAGGTACTAAATATTAAAAACATAACAGACCAAATTAATAACAAAAACTGAAATGTCAAAAATATAAATAGATTCTAAGAAAAAAGCTTTTGATGAAATTCAACACCCATTTCTCTTAAAACTACTAAAAATCATAGGAACAAATGGATCTTTTCTTAATACAGTAAGCAGTAGTTTTCTAAAACCCAGAGTCAACATAGTATTTAAAGGAGAAAGGCTAGAACTCTTCCCAGAAAAGATCAAAGACAAAGCAAGGGTGTCCATGATTCTTACTATTACCTGATAATGCCCTTGAAATACCAACTATAGCAGTAAGACAAGAAAAATCAATTGAAGAAATAAAGCATAAGCAAAAAGGAAAGAAAACCATTGCCTCTTGCAGACGACATCAAACTGTTAATTACAAAATTTACTTCAGTTAAGTAAAAGACTATAATATAAATCCATAAAAATAATCTGTTATTTCTGTATAACACCAACAAAACCAAGCAGGAAGAGATAGAAGGATAAATTCTATTCAAATTAACTAGAGAAGGTATAAAATATTTAAGAGTCTACCTACCAAGAAACACAGAAGGCAACTACAAAGAACTGTAAAATACAACTATGAATATAACTATAAAATCAACTGTACTGTAGTTGAATACAATCACAAAACCCTCTTTTCAGCATAAAGACTAACTTAAAAAATTAGAGAAATATTTATTGTTGGTGATTATCAACCATAATAAAAATGCCAATACTATCTTAATTGATTTACTGATTTAGTACTATACCAACAGAAATATCAAAGCATTATATGTAGAGCTAGAAAAAAAATAACATTCATGTGGAACAATAAAAGACTAAGAATCTCCAAAGAATTAATGACAGAATGTAGGAAAGAAGGGAATAGGGTGCTAAGCTCTACTTAATATTACAAAATAGTGATCATCAAACTATTTGGAATGAATTAGAAAATAGAAAGTGGATCAACAGAACAGATTAGGCACATAACATACAGAAACAAATGAATATATCAACAATATTGTTTAGAATCAAATCAAAAGCAATGTAACTAGGCAATATCAATGTAGGATGGAATCTAATAAGAGTAAAAAAAAATATGACATTTAGTCCATTGCCTTTGGGACATTTAGTTTAACTATGTTGAAGTCTTCTTTGTCTTTTTTCCAGGTTATTCATTACAGTCCAAATCTCTGCATAAGTGACCTGGATATATGAGTTGTTACCAAAACAAGAATAACAACAAGAAATTAGCAATTTATACAGAGCTTTAAAGTTTATAAAGTGCTCTACATAATATCTTTTTGGATACTCACAAGACTGTGAGGCAGGTGCTATTATTTTCCCATCTTTGCAAATGAGAAAATCTAAGGACACAGAAGTTAAGTGACTTGCTTCATGGTTACACAGCCAGTTAAGTAGGTCATATTTGAACTCAAGTCTTTCTAACTCTCTAAGTCCTGCTCTATGCACTGTTTCACCTAGATGCTAATTTGTGGCCAGTGGGAAATCAAACAGATACAGTCAAGAAATTCAGTAGAAACTGACAATTCCTCCCATGACAGACAAGGTGAACTCCTGCTAACTGATAAGATAAAACAGAGTAATGAGGCTTCAAATGATACAAGATCACAGCCATGGACAAAAGTCTTTAGAGTTATCTAAAGTACCTTTGGGCTTCCTGTGTAAATATAATGAACTATACTCACTTCTGCTGTCTCTGTGAACTTTTTAGACAGAAACCAGAGAGGACTTTTAAACCATAGAATTAATCTGATGGCAAGCTAATAGGTTCCATTAAAATAAAGTATTTCCTCATCAATGCTTCAGTTAATTTCCCTATATTTTTCATTGCAGTCATAGCACTTTCTTAATTTAAAGAAGATACAGATGATTATGTATTTCAGGTATATAGGATGATACATGTTGTGTGATGGGAAAGTTTGAAAATTGCCAGAATTGCACTGTCAGCAAGTGGATTTTAACACCAGTCAGCTCTGGGAATGGTGATCAAGACTAAGGTCTGTAGATATTTAATTTGATCTAACTCTAGATAATCCCTAGAGAAGACCAGCCTCCTCCCATTTCAGTCCCACTAAAAAGAATTCTGGAAGAAAGAATCAGTTTGGGTCTAATTCTAATTGGTTCAAATTGGATCTTTAAGGTCAAGCTTCCTAAATTTCCCTCGGGTCAGTACACACGATTTCTGAGTTCTACATTAGACTAGATAAACCAGGTTGGCTGAAAGATGAACACACCCATCCTGGTGCGGGATAGATTCAAACAGGACAAGAGGACAGGGACCATTCCCCTGTCCTTTCTATTTTGTACTTGTACTATTTTCACCTTTGTGTTTCTGTCTCTTCAGAATGCTGGTATGCATTGTGTGACCTTTATTGCTACTTTTTGTAGCACAGGGACTTAGAAATACGTGGAAGTTTTTGTTTTCCCAATGAGGCAAGCACAGCTGACAGATGCTATGACCTGGATATCAAGAGATTTCTGACATTAAACATGGACAAAAATATAGCACTTTTTGCCCAGTAATGGTAATTGGCACCTTGTCAGCAGACCACATTTCTAGGGGACCTTGATCTGTCATCTTCCATATCATATTTATCATATTAGTTTTCCAGCAAGCTTTTACTTTTCTCATTAATTATTACTCTTCAAATTTTAAAATGTCCAACTTTTCCCAGAAGTAGAATATTAATCTAAGCATGTCTTATATGGGAATTGGACTACTATGCTACTGCTGCTACTATACTATTATTTTAAAAGCCAGAATTTTATTACAAAACCATAAAGCCTAAAATGTGGAAGGTCAGCTAGTCCAAGGTACGTCCAAACAAAAATTGTTTCTACCTAACAAGTGAGCATATAGGCTGTCTTTGAAGCTTTCCAGCAGAGGAGAGTGTGCTACCTTCCAAATTAATCAGCACTTCTGTTCAGTTGTTTTGGTTTGTTTTTTTTTATAAGTCTAAATCTGAGTCTCCAGAACTTCTACTAAGTCTTCCAGTTCTACCCTATGCAAGCAAGCATAAATCTAAACTTGTATAGGACAGAACTCCAAGTAATTAGAGGTTGAGTCTTCTCCAAGTTAAATACAACCCATACCTTTTATTGATGCTAATATGACATGGTTTCTAGTACTCTCAAAATCCTGGTTACCATTCTATGGAAAAGTTACAGCTTGTCAATATCCATCCTAAAATATGACAACCAGAAGAGAAAAAAATTATAATAATACAGATGTGTTTTAACTATGGAAAGATTTATTTTTAGCTATACCGGAGAAAAAAAGGAAAATCAGCAAAAGGAAAGCATCGCTACTTAGAATAAGCAGAAAAATGTTGACATGATAAAAAAAAATAAGCAGTCATCTTTAATTCTGTATCTACTTTCTCTGCCAAGGAAAATGACTTTCAGAGTAGAAGGGATGAAACAAAAATGGGTTAAAGATAGTTGGAATTCAACGCAAGGCATGATGGCAACCATTGGGTAATCCCTACTGCTGAGGTAGACTGAGGTCACTGGAGCATTTGAGCTCAGGAATTCTGATATGCTATCAGGTTAATGTCCATAAGGGGTCCACAAAAGTCCAATCCCAACATGGTGAGTCACTAAGAAGGGTGGGACCACCGAGCTGCCTAAGGAAGAGTGAATCAGCCCAAGCTGGAAATGGAACAAGTCAAGGCTTCCATGTCAATCAGCAGAGGGATGGGTCCATGAGTGGCTACTGCATTTCCAACCTGAGCAAGATAGGGAGACTGAGTCATGAAAAAAAAAAAGAATCCAAGATAAAAGAAAGTTAATAGAGTGGCTAGCTGCTTTCAATGAGCAACCTTAACCACAATGATCCCAGATAAATTTTACCCTCAAATATGGAAAAAATTGATGGGTATGATTTTTTTTAAGCCACTGCCACTGATAGATAATGGAAGATAGGACTGAATGAGGGATAATACCTTGATTTTAAAAAAAAGAGGGGGAAGAGATGAGCTTCTATAAACAATAGTTTAACTTATAACCTCTTCTTCATGCATTTATGCTGGCTGGAAGTGATCATTTCCTTTTTAAAATGTTCAGAAAACATTCTATTAATTACATATTCTAATTGAAATTAAGTTTGTGTTGTTCAATCATTTCAGTCCTATCCAATTCTTTATAACCCCATTTGGGGTTTTCTTGGGAAAGATACTAGAGTGGTTTCCCATTTCCTTTTCCAAAATTAAGTTTATGGGTTTATAATTTGCAGGCTCCACCCTTCCTTCCCATTTTGTCCTTTTTATGTAAATCAAACATTTTTCCATTTTTACTCTTAACCTAACTCTTATCCTCTATTCCTCTATGATTCAGTGCAAGTTTTCTGTCCCTATTGCTATACAATATTGGTTCACAGAAAGGTACAGCCTGATGAGAGGTAAAGGAGTAGGATGAAGGACTGCATGGGAGAGAGAGGTTTACTCCCATCCTTTTTTATCATGTTGTCTATTACTGAAAAAAGCACAGTAATGATGACTGGTTAGTACCAGAGGATTCATTTTTATACTGATCTTATATTTTAACAAGTGAGCTATATGATTTTCCAGTCACAGTGGTTATGCTGGTTATTGAACAGCGAGGAAAGACCTTTATTAATGAATGGTGAAGACAGTTACAGGTGTAAAATGGAATACCATGTCCTATTGCTAAAAACCACTCATGCATTTCATAAACACATATACTGGCATTTCAGGGTGGAAGTGGCCACCAAATAGTGTCACTTGTAGCTTTTTCATTTTGTTTTGTTTAAGTGGGTTTGGCTTATTAATTCTTTCCATATAATTTATTAGAGTAGACTGGGAAAGTCAAGGAGTTTAGACAGTGTTGTATTGATGAATGGATGAATGAATAAATGAACGAACACAAAGGCATTAACTAAGTGCATGCTATGTGCCAACCACAGTGCTAAGGGCTGGGGGATACAAAGAGAAAAAGGTAGTCCCTGATCTCAAGGAACTGACACTCTAATGAGAGGAGGCAACAGAAAAGAAAATTCAATTGTAGGCCTGGAAGTCCTACAAATGGCAAGGGCCTGAGGATGTTAGATTACATAAACAGTTAAGATGATCATGCTGGAGGACTACAGGACAAAGAAGCAGGGAATATGGTAAGGGGCTGGTGGTCCTCCACCTTAACAAAAGAAATGGAGCTGTTGACTTTTGTCTCATTCAGTTCTTGTGAGCAGTCAAGCAGTTCAGGCAAAAGGGGTTTGCAAAGGTTCTGGGACAGCCCTCATGGTGGGGAGGGCTCTCATTCTGAATGATTCCCAGTGCCAAAGAGGAAGAAATAACAAGGAGAACGACAGTAATTAACAACAACAATAACAAGTGCTTATATCACACTTTTAAGGTATGCAAAGTACTTTGCAAATATCTCATTTTATTCTCACAACTCTTTAAGATAGGTGCTACTCTCATTTTACAAATGAGGAAACAGAGGCACAGAGAGGTTAAGTGACTTGCCCAGAAATACACAGCTAATAAGTTAACCCCAATTCCAACACTATCTATTAAGTCATTCAGATGCTCCCTTACAGAAGGAAAGGAGAAGATAGAAAACTGGTAGTGCTGACAGATCGTATAATCAAATTATACTGTATTGGTTCCAGGGCACCCTAGGGCCCAGGAAGGGAGATAAAGGGAAAGGCAACGGGGGCATGACACCTCCATTGAGGGGCAAAGCCCTCCAGTCACACATGAAATCATAGAAAAACAGGGAGAGTGGTAATCAAACCTATTCCACACAGGCCCACCAATATGCCAAGTTGAAAGGGAGTAAAAAAAAGGGAATAGTGTTATTTGGGGAACAATTTAATCAAAACAGTCCTTACTCGTTCTCAGCCAAATGAAGAACTGATTAGAATACAGCAGAGTAACAACAGAATCAGCCTGTTCTAATAACTGGGCCAATTCTATTAACCCACGGAGGCCATTAGATAACACACCATGACAGTTTTACAATTTTGGGTCCCAAGATATCAAGAATGAATTTGAGTAAGAAATTTAAGTTCAATCACAAAGAATCAATGAAGTAAATAGCTGGAATGGATATTAGAAGTCAACCAGTCCAGTATCTTCATTTTATATTTGATTTTACCCATGAAGAAATGGAGGGGCAGAGAGGTTGAGTCATTTCCCTAAGGCTGTGAAGTCAGCAGAGAAGGGAATCCACACCAGATCTTCTAATTCTGTATCCTTTGGTGTTATAAGTATACTATGCTGTCTTGGAGAAAGATGGCAGTGGGGAAGCTGCTCAGCATGGAGACAAGAAAGAAGAAACAATAGAGGAAAGAAAAAGCTCACAAATTTCAATAAATTAAACGTCTCAATTATTGTAAATGCTGCCCATAGCAATCAATCAAAAAACATTATCTACACTTAGTTTTTGCTAGGCACTAGTTTCAACTAAGCTAAAACTAAGGTCAAGGGGAAAGTAACTCACTTGCTCCATTATAAAAAAAACATTTAGGTGTTTGTTCCACTGGTCTCTCACTAAGGAATGTCCCTTACCTGATGCTTGTTGAAGAGTCGGACAGCTTCCAACTGATGGAAGACTGGGTAATGATGGGAGTCAATCTGGTCTCGCCGATAGACATCTCCAACCACAAGGAAAGCATTGAGGCCAGCACGAATTAAGTTCCATTGGTGGGCTGAAGTGTGAGACCGTAACATGTGAGTACGATTCAGGTAATAGTTGTCTCCCTTCTTCCGGCTTGGGTGATCAGCTGGGACAAGGAGGCTATCAAAGTTCTGCCATGTTGTGACAACTGGAGAAAGGCCATCAAAGACTGAGAACAGTGGAGTCCCATAAGGGCCTATATATTGCTTATAAAAATGATGCTTCACCCTCTCCAATACCAGCCATAAGGGGTGATATTTCCTATTGTGCAAATTCTTTCCCACCTTGGAGAGGATCTTTTCTGGTGTGTTGCTATGGTCATCCCGAGGATAGGACTTGCCCAGCACCTCCACTGAACTGCCTGAAGATCCACTGGCAGTAAGCTCTGAAGTGATGGGTTGTGAAGTCAATGACCTACTGCTTTTGAAGATACTGCTGACCAGATTTGCCAGGCACAGTTTAACATGATGGTGCTGCATTCTTTCAGTAACACTCCAAATGACCATTGTAGTATAACTTCAAAGGCTCTAGAAATGAATCATCAAAGATGTAAAGTCAGCACTTATCTTTGTAGAATGCAAGTAAATATAATCTTCTTTTCTGTGATTTTTCTGTATTGATCCCTACTCGTCATCTCTACCAAATATCCCCCCAACAACTACAGCTGTACAATGGAGTAAAGCACAATCATAAAAATATGGTAATAAACAGGTCACATTGACTACTCAACATTGAAAAAAACTTGAAAATAATTTTAAGCTGCACATTTATCTCCAAAATCATGCCCTTGATCTTCAAATGTTTTTCTCAATGGAATGTGAGCTCCATGACGACAAGGACAGCTTCTTTTTTGTTTGTTTGTTTGCATCCTCAGTACCTACTATAATTCTTGACATATAGTAGGAGCTTAATAAATGTGTGCTAATTGATTGATTCTTTTCACAAGAATTTCCCTTTTCTACTTTATGATATATTTGATACGCATCAACAGGAAAACAGTTATAAACTAAAACCATCTTTAATTTTTCATCCTTCTCTGGATCAATAGATGCTTATCTAATAGAATTCAATAAAACCTCAATACTCTGGGAGTTAATACCTCATTTATAAAATAGACCCAGTGCTTTAAGGAAGCAATACTATTTAAAAAAAAAAAAACTTCCTAAGTATACAGATGGAAAATAAACTGAAAGGGGACACAAGACATTATCCTTATCATTAAAAAGTTATCACTTATTTTTTAAAATGTAAACAGTCTAGATTTTATGGTTTTATTGGGGATGCAGTACTCATTGTTGATTATATTTCTTGAGAGTCTTAGTAAGTCTATAAACATGAAAGTATAATAATTATGATAATCTTTTTTGAAGGGTTGTCTATAAATATCACACATCTGAGTATTTGGTACTCCTTATTAATCTTCTGCACATTTTTTAGAAACAGTGGTATAGTCGAGAAGCATTCAGTAAGCTCTTAATAAATGCCTGTTGACCAGTGCAGTAGTTGGCTTCAGGGTCAAAGCATACAGATTTGAATCCAGGGTCTAATATTCAACAATTATATGACCTTGAAGAAATCTCTTCATCTCTTCAGGTCTCTGTTTCTTGATCTACAAAATGAAGAGGTGAATTAAATGTCCTCTAAGTCTCCTTCTTTAAGGTCAAATGAAGAAAATGAAAAAACATGACTGCAACATTATTTTCCTGTATCGCAAAATGAGACTGCTTCTACTTACAAACTTTTTATATAAGATGTAGAAATGTGAGGATGAGGTATTTTTGTATAGTGTTAAAAAAAAAAGATTAGACAGAAGTGCTGAAATGTTGACTGATAAGGAAAAACAATGCAAAACAGCTATTAACTATTTATGCAATGAAAATCTTTTACTTCCCCATAACTGCTTCCACTGTCACTATAACGTACCAACAATTAAAAGACACATTTTCTAAATTCTATACTCCAAAATACTCACTCAACTAAATGTGCAAGGCACTGTACTAGGAGATGGGGATAAGTAATAAAAATAGAAGACAAGGTCCAACATCTCAGAAGAATTAGAATCCAGTGGAGTAGAGAAAGCAGTAAGGATCAGATTAATAACAATACAGTCCCCAAATCAGGCTTATACTGCTACTTTCTGAGGTCTCCCTGATCTTCAGGCCTTATGGAGGGGTCTGTAGATTGGCCTTTGTGGTTAAAGTGTAATCTTTGGCTTACTCCAAACCTCCCTTCTCAAGATGGGGCATCAAATTTGTTTCACAGAACACCAGGATTGGGCAGAAACTTATTGGGTCCATGAGAGAAACAGATATTTGATAACTTTTGCAAAAGTCACTGAATTCTTGCATACTTTGACCTGAAGTAACGACATTATCACTCTAGTTCATGTCTCTTCTGTATTCAAATCAGGCTGATTTTCATTCTATATTAATACATTTACTCCCAAGTACAACTGAAACTGTTCCCTCCAAAGTTATCAATGATTTTTTTTGGCCAAATCTAATGGTCTTTTTTCAGTCCTCATCCTTCTCATCTGTCAGCTTCATTTGACACTGATGATAACCCTCTTCTCCTGGACATAATTTCCTCTCTGAGTTTTGGTACCATTGCTTTCTTTTGGTTCTCCCACTTGTCTTACCATCCTTTTTCTGTTTCCTTTGCCAGATTATCATCTTCATCATGCCCCTTAATTCTGAATGTTTCCCCAAAGTTCTATTTTAGTTCTTCTCTTCACCCTCTTTATTCTTTTCATATACTTGTTGGCTCCCATGAGTTTAACTATCATCTCTATACAGATAATTCCCAGATCTACATATCCAGCCCCAGTTCATCCCCTGAGCTGCAGCCCCACATTATCAACTGTCTATTAGACACTTTGAATTGGAGATACGTTTTAAACTCAATATATATAAAACTGAGTTTGTTACCCCCCCCACCCTCTGCTAAAAAACCATCTCTCTTCTAAATTGCTCTGTCCATCAAAGGTTGCAACATCTTTTCAGTGACTTAGAGACTCAGATAAGCACAGCATTATCCTAGACCATTTACATAAATGAAGACATCTTCAAGTCACCTATCCAATCTCAGCATTTTATACTGTGCATTTGCACTCTTTATTTCCATTACAATGGAACCAAATACTGTATTTTACATAATTATAACTCTGAATAGTGTGAATTCAAATACATATACTTCACAGGATTGATCATTCAAATTTGTGTTCGTCCTTTGTATTCAAAGAGGACCATGACATCAGAGAAATGATAACATGACTTGCATTTGACTTTGTTTTGAGTAAGGGAGGGTTATGTACCCCATGTACTCTGAAGATCATTCAAACTAACTGGGATCTAGCTATGCAAAAATGGCATTCTTTTTTAGTCATACTGAGATTCAAGTATATACATTATACATATACACTATCAATTGTGTGCTGTATCTTCTTGTCTTAGAGAATGAAAAGTCACTCACCAGATGCTATGGACTTAAATTCCTGAGACATATCATTGAAACTAACTAAGAAGCTAATTCTTGTGTAACATATAAAAGCATGAGTGAGTCAAGGCGCTGTTGGAACATTATACTTCTCAGTTCATTTTTTTTTTAACATGGGCTAGTTTTAAAAAGACCCTTTCACAATAACAACTAAGAATGCAAATTACTAAACAGAATTGTAAATTTGTAACTTGTATAAGAGATCTGATTCCTTTAACCAATCGTATATCACTGTCTCATAGTGCTCATATTGCTGCACATAACCCACAAAGAAATCTGACACATCAGTTTGCAAGGACCCTTTAAATTTGTTGTAGAAAAGTCATCAAAAAAGACAGATATGACTGATAACGAATTTTTTAAATGTCAAGTCAATTCAATATGTTTAATTAATGCTTGTTCAATTGACTTGACTATTAAGAAGTGATGTTCAATCAATTTTTGACCAATTAAACAACATCCTTGAAAGCAGGAACTATGCAAAGCACTGAAAAAACAAAAGGAAAAAAGTAAAAAAAAAACAGTTCTTGCTTTCAAGGATTTCATGGTTTAATGGGGGAAACAACATGCAAATAGCTATGTACAAACAAGACACAGTCAAGATAAATTGGAGATAACATTCCAACTATTTTTATCATCTAAGTACCACACCACAAAGGAAATCCCTTCCTGATGTCCACAGTCATTTTTCTATTTAGTGAGGACACAATTATTAATTCTATAACATTGTTTAAGGGCACCATTAAATTATTTATGATGAAATTACTCAGAAAGGTAGTCTTTTGAGGAGATTTTTGCACATGTACTACCATTTTAATAGAGGAGCAAATTGACAAAATTTAGGAAGAAATCTTTTTTAAAAGTCAGCTTTTTTATTATGACCCCTAAGCAGTGTCCCACCTTTTGCCAAATAAAGAATACTGTCAATTAATTACCCTATTACACTTCTAACACAGCTCTTCTGCTCACTAAGATAACTTGGCTTATCTTCATCCAATGTGTCAGTAGATGTTCCCTTCATTAAAGCTTGACCATGAAGAACACATCAACATATGAGATTCTGACAGCTGGTGCTTTTATAGACCTCAACCCTATGCCAGTTTCTGAATCCCTTAATGATCAATGTGGGATCAGGGAGACCTTTTGTTTTTTGCATCCCTTGAGAGTATATATTTTAATTACTTTTACTTTTCATAGCAAGTGAAATGAAAACTTATTAATCATTTTCTAATCTAGAAAATATGTTTTAATATAGGTTAATAAGGACCTCTCGATAATTAAGACTGGCAATCTAACTTATTTTTGAGAATATCATTAGATGGAATGTTTGAAATCTTTGAACAGGAACCACAGGGACCTGAACTGAGTCAAAATGTGTTCCCACTGGTCATTCATTACTCACACTGCTGCATGTATTAGATCTGCTCGCATTATTTTCTAGATTCTGAACTAAGAAGTCTGAGGTATTTCTATTACAAACAGTACATTCATAATAATTCTCATCCTTAGTTTGTCTTATTTCAACAATGAACTAATTTATATTTTTAATGATACTGGGACATCATATTGATTTAAAATATAAAGTCATAGGTTTCTTATGCTATTTCAGCAGTTTATCTGCAACAAAGATTATGTATGGCATTGGGAATTCCCAAGGCAGCAACTTGAACAAGTCAAAAGATTTTCTGGAGTAGCAGCTAGAAGTAAAAGAAAGAATCAGCGGTAATGCAATGATACAGTAATGGGGACTCATCCTACAAGCAAACACAGTCTTTCTATGCATTTCTATAATTTTATTATCACACAACGTAATACTTATCCTATAATAGCAATTCATACTTTAAGAGAGTCATCTGATTAAATAAAAACACACTGGGGTATGCATAGGCACAACCGGCACACCCTGTAAGAGTATTCATCCTAACCTCAATCAAATTTCCACTTTTTAAAATATCTCATTATAAAGATTCATTCACATCATTTTGTTTGTCTCTTCCGGACCTAGCCATACAGGCTAAACACTAACATATGATCTACATAGAAGGCAGTGTAGGACATGGGAAGAACATGGACTCTGGAATCAGAGAACCTTGGTTCAAATCTTGACTATGATTGTTTATTATCTGTAATGACCTCTGGCAAATAACTCATCCTCCAGCAAGTAATCTGTGAAATCAAACATTGGTGAGCTGCTTTGTAATGAAGTTCTAACATGCTGAGAATTGGCAGTGCAGAAGAGAGTACCGGAAAGGGCCTGTTCACCTGACTCACAAATGGAAAATAACATACCTTCAACAGCAAAATCTTCATAACAACTTCACTGGGGTTCTTGCTGTTTTTTGTTAAGGCAGTTCAAGTGTGAGACATGTTCTGTAGACTCAGAGTGAATTCTACAAATGTGTTCATTTGTGGTCTCATTTTGTCAGAGTTGCCTCTAAAACTGTCACTGGTTTAGCTTCAACTGAAAAATGTCTCCCTGACTACAGAGTTCTGTGTTGGTTGTCTACAGTGACAGTGCAGTGCTACTACAGTGTAGTAGATGGGATTCTTAAATATGCATGTGTATCCACATATATCTTGAGAGAAAGTCACACTTTTCAGTAGTTAGGTACCCGATTCACAATTCTTAGCTAACGTGTATCTCCCTTCCAAATGCATATGGTGTGTTACACAAAGTTCAAAGCTGTTCTGGGAAAGCTATTTAGGATGTAGTTGTTTGTGGCATATTGACTAACCTTTCCTTCTCAGTTTCTATTTCCACAGATACTTGAAGGTACTTAAACCAGATGTATACGATTCTCAAGTTCCTTTATTGCTCACCCTCCATTCCCCAGTCCTCTTTTTTATTTTTTTCCCCTAAAGCACATTTAAATCTCTTATCCTCATTCACATAATTCTTTATCTTTTAAGCTTCTGGTTTCATTTCTGCAACTCTGACCCAATCAAAATGTAACTACTACTTTCTAAAAAAGGCCACTCTCCTCTCAACAGATACTGTATCTATCAGAGAAAAGTGTGAAAACAGGTCTGTGAGAGGACTGATATATTCTGATTATTCTGGACTTGGCCTTCTATTGAGTATATTTTAAGAGTACTTTTCCTTTTGCTTTTTCACTGAGTAAATGTTTCATATATTCAATGGTGTCATTGTAAATGATTTTGTGTGAAAAGGTAACGCAGAGTGATGGCTCAGAGGCTACATTACTAAGAAAGATGAGTATATTCCACCAACCAGGGTAATTCCTAGGACCCTGAGAGCTGGAGTTGTAGCTGCATGGCCACCCCTCAAAAGAATCACCTGACATGCCAAGGCAGGTGCAGAGAGAGTGACCAAACCGGTCCTAGCCCAAGGAGGGAGAGAGAACCTGAGAGAAGATAAGGTTGGTGCAATCCCTAAACTACACATCATTTATTTATTTACTTGGATATATCCCTTCGCTATGCCTTTATTTATCTGTCTAATGAAAATAATAAGCCAGATATTTTGAGGCTGGTAAGTTTTCATGTTTAAAATGTATACCTAGGGGGGCGGAGCCAAGATGACAGAGTAGAAAGACTCACATATGCTAGTTCCAAACCCACAGCCCATGGATTTCCTCTAAAAAGAACTCCGAACAAATTCTGGAACAGTGGAAGCCACGCAGCAACACACTGAAGGAGATTTGCGTTCCAGAGAGCCCTGAAAAACCAATCCTAAAGGTCCGTCGCGCACCAGACAGGAGCAGAGCCCAGACCTTCCTTGGCCGCACAGCACGGAGAGGAGCAGGCAGATCTGAGCAGGATTCAGGGACAAAATCTCCAGCGGCCGTGAAGGTCCCTCCACCCACAGATGCACAGGTAAGTGAGAGAGATGTCTGGATGGGCTGAGAGGGGAGCGGGATTTCTCCATGGCTCGGGCCCCCTCAGGAGGCAGCAGCAGAGGCAGCAGGTGGCCAGAGACTCCCGGAGCAGGCAGGAGCTCAGCAGGAGCTCCATTACAGAAGGTCTCTGCATAAGGCCCCTGAGGGAACTGAGCCTGGGAGGCGGCCCTGCCCCCAACTGAGCACCAGAACTTAAGCTCCCATTGAACAGCAGCCAGGCCTGCCGCCAAAAGCCCTGACATTGGGGAGCAGCATTTGAATCTCAGACCTCAAGCACTAGCTAGGCAGATCTCAGCAGGGGGTGGAGAGGAATCTCAGAAGTCAAGTAACTGGCTGGGAAAATGCCCAGAAAAGGGAAAAAAACTAAGACCATAGAAGGTTACTTTCTTGATGAACAGATGATACCCCCCTCCTTTCTGAGGAGGAAGAACAATGCTTACCATCAAGAAAAACATAGGAGTCAAGGCTTCTGTATTCCAAACATCTGAAATATATATCCAATGGGCTCAGGCCTTGGAAGAGCTCAAAAAGGATTTTGAAAATCAAGTTAGACAGGTGGAGGAAAAACTGGGAAGAGAAATGAGAGAATGCAAGAAAAGCATGAAAAACAGGTCAATACCTTGCTAAAGGAGACCCAAAAAAGTGCTGAAGAAAATAATACCTTGAAAAATAGGCTAACTCAATTGGCAAAAGAGGTTCAAAAAGTCAATGAGGAGAAGAATGCTTACAAAAGCAGAATTAGCCAAGTGGAAAAAGAGGTGCAAAAGCTCACTGAAGAAAATAGTCCTCTCAAAATTAGAATGGAACAGATGAAGGCTAATGACTTTCTGAGAAACTAAGAAATCACAAAACAAAACCAAAAGAATGACAAAATAGAAGAGAATG
>CM053773.1:111529269-111547708 GCA_028658325.1 Potorous gilbertii
AACTGTTGAGTATTGTTCTTGCTACTAGGAAATAAGAAATACAGGTAATGGGGAATAGAAAGTTATCTGGCCCTACAGGACAAAAGAGAAGATGGGGACAAGAGAAGGGAGGGATGATGGAAGGGAGGGATGATAGAAGAGAGGGCAGAATGGCGATAGGGGAAATTAGAATGCTCAGTGTACTGGGGTTGGGGGAGGGGACAAATGGGGAGAAAATTTGGAAGCCAAAATTTTGTGAAAATGAATGTAAAAAGTTAAATAAATAAATTTATATTAAAAAAATAAAAATAAATAATAAAAAAATAATACGTTGTGAAAAAAAATAAAATTAAATTTAAAAAAATTTTTAAAATGTATAGCTAGTTTTTTGTTCTGTTTCAGTCGTATCCAACTATTCATGACCTGATTTGGAGTTTTCTTAGCAAAGATCCTGAAGTGGTTTGCCATTTCCTTCTCCAGTTCATTTTACAGATGAGGAAACTAAGGCAATGAGGGTTAAGTGACTTGCCCAGGGCCACACAGCTAGTAAGTGTGTGAGGCTGCATTTGAACTCAGGTTCTCCTCACTGCAGGCTGGGCACTCTATCCACTACACCACGTAGCTGCCCCTAGCTAGGTAGATTCATAGAAAAGACCAAATCTCTCTTCCTTAAGACAGTGAGTACTTTCCTCCTTCCACAACTTGCACAAATTTCAGTTTCACTGAAGACAAAAATCATAAAATACAAACATAAGCATTAGCTATGCAAGTCAATGTCATGAAGAGGAAATGAAGTCAGCAGTAAAGCAAGGAGACTTGGGATCATATCCTATCTCTGTTTCAAACTGGTTGTAGGGCCTTGGACTAATCATGCAAACTCTCAAGGCCTCTCAACTTTCTCTTCTTTAAATGTGTACATAGCAGATGTGGCTCTGATAACGATGCAGAGTACAAAGTTAGAAGGTAGAAATGGGGGATTAACTACCAAGTTTTAAGAGAAAACAAATTAAGAGGTATTAGAAAAGGAGAAGAAAAATATTAGAGATGTGAAAAGGAAAGTGAAGCTGTCTTAAAAGAAATTGGATATTCAAAAGGCATGAAGATTAATGCAAGTTGTAGAGCTTTAGGGGACAGCCAGAGAAGGAGTATATTGATGAAACCAGCTAAAAAGACTTGGGAATTGGGATCAGTCCTGGTAGAATTTTTCTAGATACACTGAAAGGATCTGCAGAAGAAATTTGATTTGTTTTAAATTAATAGTACTAATAGCTATGTAGAATTTATGTAGAACCTTCCAGTTTTGAAAAGGACTTTATAAATATCATTTGGCATTCCCAACTCTGGGAGTTAAGTGCTGCTGTTACCCTCATTTATCAGATGAGGAGACTGAGATGGTTAAGTAACACGCCCAGGGCAAGAATGTCCAAGGCCACATCTGAACGCAAGGCCTCTGGGCTCTAGATTCAGCACCCTAACCACTCTGCCACATACTCACTACTGGTGGTTTTAAGAAAATACTTTTGATTTAGAACTGACAGGTATTCAGAAAGGACTCTTGCTTCTTTAGCAGCCAAGAGATCTAAAAGAAATAACTCCACTTTGAACTATGAATAGAAGGAAGATGGAACTGAAAAAAGGAAGTCCAAGGTCCCTAGGGCTGTGGTAGTCAAAATGAGGGTGAAACAGAACAAAAGTCTATAAAGAGAGTGATGATCACAGTGAATTATGTCATATTATAGTGAATGGTAAGATGGGACTGCCTGTGAAACTTTCTACCCACAGGTCCCAGACTCTCTATCTTGGAGTACTGATCTGATCCAACCATTCTGGAGAGCAAATGGGAATGATGCCCAAAGGGTTACAAAACTGCATGCACCCTCTGACCCAGCAATATAAATACTAGGTCTGTACCCCAAATAGATCAAAGAAAAATACCTATGTGTACAAAAATATTTAGAACAGCTCTTTTGGTAGTGGCAAAGAATTGGAAATTTAGGGGATGCCCTTCAATTGGGGAATGGCTGAACAAGTTGTACTATATGACTGTGACAGAATATTATTGAGCTATAACAAATGACGAGGATAATACTTTTCAGGAAAACCTAGAACTACATGAATTGATACAAAGTGAAATGGGCAGAATCAGGAGAACATTGTACATACACACTAACAGCAATGCTGTAATGATGATCAACTGTGCATGATTTAGCTATTCTTAGCAATACAACAATCCAATACAACAATTCCAAAGGACTCATGATGAAAAAGGCTATCTACCTCCAGAGAAAGAAGTGATAGAGACTGAATGCAAATTAAAGGATACTTTTGGGGGAAGTTTTTTGTGTTTTCTCTTGTAACATAGCTAAAATGATATGGTTATACATGATTCATTATGTAAAAATCAATATCAATCTGATTGCCTTCAGAGTGTGGAGGGACAGGGGGAGAGAAGTAGAGAGAGAATTTAGAACTCGAAATTTTAAAAAAACTAATGTTAACTTTTTTTATTTACATGTAGTTTAGAAAAATTTTTAAAGAAAATTTAAAAAAGAAAAGATGTAAGGTTAATGAGAGATGATTTTTAACTTTAAAGTATGTAGAGTAAGGACAAGTAGGAGAGTTGAAATGAGAATGAAAGTGCAATCTATACCAAGATGTCAAGATTCTTAACTCTTACTTCAAACTATATTCAATACAGCGTTGTATTAGCAAGCACCCTAACACAACCAGCATGGCCTGGTAGCACAGGTTCTTTGATCTACTTTTATAAATGAAAGACAGTTTCAAAGGGGTTAACAATTAAACAAGGCAGACTTTATTCTATCTAACCTTCTCACAAAGGGTTCAGAGCACCAACTCCTACAGCATTTCCTAATCATTCTTCTCCAAGGGGCCAGTAAAAGGGAGGGAGGGGCAACTCCCCAACATCTTGATAGGGCCAATCAACACAGACACAACTTGTGCATTCCCCTACGTCCCCTCAAGCCTTGTGGGCCAGTTGAGGCAAACACAGATTCCACCGAAGCCTTGATGGGGGTTGACCAAGGAACACATAGCACCCTAGCTTGTGCATTTCAACTCTAAAGTTTTCCCACTCATTGACCAGTGCACAACTGCTTTATACTTATACTCCACCCCTCCAGGGTCATGACATCTACAATCTAAACAGGTGACACCTCAGCTTTACAATCATCACTGGGTCACGGTGGAGATATTTTGAACCATAGTTAACACCTGGGAACAAGAGACTGTTATGGGCACGGATCCTGGAAAACCAAATTCCAAAAAATGGTAACAAAAAGCCACTTTACTTACGCTTATGACAGTTCAAATGCTAACTCCTCAAGGAAAACTGGGCATGTAAAAGCTTCTAAAATTGAAATTAGAAGGATAGAATCTATATCCCAGCTCTGACATTTTTAATATTAAGATTTTTTTCTGTAAAATTAAAGAGTTATACTTTTGTTCCTATTGTTGACGGATGACCTGTAAGGTATCATTCAGCAATACCTCTATCACACAGTAGTTTATCCACTTCAATGAAAACTCAGACTTCAGATGAAAGAACCACAACAAAGGAAGAGGTCTTTGGTTGTAGTTTTCTGAAGACCAATAAAGAAGTAGGGTACAGAATGAGTACATAGATATAGATATAAATGACATAAATATAGAAGCATATATCTGAATAGTTGTCTATGTCTATTTGTTACAAGAAATTTATTTTTCTTTTTTGTTTCAACGGGATGGGGGTTGGGAAGGAAAGAAAATCGATGTCTGTTAATTTTTACTAAACCATGTAGCACTTCAAGGTTTGCAGAGAGTTTTACAAATATCCTCACATTTTAACCTCAAAACAACCCTAGGAGGCAGGCGTTACTATTTTCTTCAGTACACAAATGAGAAAACTGAGGCTGAGAAATTTAAAGTAACGATTATAATGATAACAGCTAACTTTCATAGAGTGCGTGCCTACTGTGTGCCCAGGCATTACCCCGTCTGACCCTCACAGCACCCGGGGAGGTAAATGCTATAATTATGGTTATCCCCATCTTAGAAATGAGGCCAACACAAGTCAGGTGGCTCGCCCAGGGTCATACAGCCAGTATCTAAGTGTGCATCTGACCTCAGCCCTTCCTGATTTCTGGTCTCACTATGTGTTGACCGTGTCACCCACCTGCCTCTTTTCAGGGAAGAGGGAATTATAAATGTGAAATGATGCAGACACTTTCAGATGAGATTTATGTACTGTTCATTTTGTTAAACTGTTTTACTTTGTTTCCAGAGATCTCTTGCAAAGTGAGAGCAATTTATAAATGTCTGTGATGTAAAAATAAATCAATAAAACTTTTAAAGTTATATTTCATACTACAGTTATCTGCATATGCAGCATATCCCCCATCAGACTGTAAGTTCCATGAGGGCAGGGGTCATGTCTTATATATCCAAAATCTGCCATACTTCTCTAGACAGAGAAGGCACTTAATATCTCTTGAATAAAAATTTAAATTTCTTTTGATTTTAATAAGTAAATTCAGGTAACATGATTAATATTTATATATTTATAATATTAATATTTATATTGCTCTTTTCAAATGCTGTATTTTCAGAAACAAGATTGGATCATATGATTTCCTATCACTCCCAACTATCTGCATATGGAAGGCTAGGAAAAAAACCTTCCAATGGCTGAATGAGAACAAACACAACTTAGTCACTATTATTGGAATTGTAAGTGTGATGTTAGGAGAAACCAAAAGGCAAACTTTGCGAGCTGAAACTGAATTAAATGATAGCAAAAATCACAGCAGATGGGTAAAGGGCAAACTACAAACAGCTTTTAAGAAATCAAGAACATAATAGAAAGCTCGTCACTGAACAACTGTATTGAACCACTAAGGAACTGCCCAAGATTGTGAGTCTTTCCATCAATGGTCATAAATCTTCATACGGGTGCCCCTCCCCACCTTCTCTGTCATTTGGGCACAAGAGAGTTGTGCTTTATTACTGTGGTTCACCACAAGAGTAAGCAGTGCTTCCCAAGGACCCCATCTTTGTTCAATCACACTACTATGTGATCTCTGCAGTCTTAGTGAGTGATGCTATGTTGTATTTTAAGTTCTCTAGCTGGAATCAGGGAATAGGAAGTCACTTTTCTCAGAGTGGTTACATTACTGTTTTCATCAGACCTGGTTCATTTAAAGTCTGGAATTAAAGTTCCTGATAGATAATCATACTTCTGTCTACCCTAATGTATGAAAAGCTATGAATTCAAAGAAGGAAATAAACTCATCTAAAGATTCAAAAAGAGTTTTCCCAACAGAATAAACAATAGAGTAATGCTAACAGGAAAGAGAGCCTTTGAGGCAGAAATAGGCAGTGCAGGGACCATATGTATGTTTGCAGTACAGGAAGGAAACCAGTGCCACCCTATTATTAATAAATACCCTTGCTTATAAAAAAGAAGTACATCTTTACTCGAATGGGATCAGCTTCATTTACACATCATTGGTCTTGACAAAGCATTTAAGGCAAGCATTACAATACTACTTTAAGAATGAGCCGCATTTTGCTGCCTGGGGCACATGGCTTCCATGGGGTTGCAGAAGAAGGGTTGAAATATTAATGAGCAAACCATTTGTCAAGAAAATTATTCAAGAAGTTGGCAGCTGAACAAAGAGGGCAAGCCCTGTGAGAGGAAATGCCAGGGCATGCTGATCACAGGGCCTTAGAAATCATCTGACTCTCAGGTCCTCTTTCCCAAAAGCTTATCTTGGTATGAATGACTTTTCAAAATATAAATAATTTTCAAATATTCAAATATTCAAAAATATAAAAAATTTTCAAAATATAAATAAATTTGTTGATGAGATGAGGGAGGAATAGTGGGGAAAGAGGAAAAGAGCATGGCTCTAAAGAGTCATTATCAAAGTACAAATCACTACCCTTCATTCAGAAGATCAGTCCTCAATGTGTCACTATGATTCTGCAGGGAAATAACTATCAATAAGCTCTTAGCTAATAGAATGTCACACTTTCACGACAGATTTTGGAAGATGCTTTGTCAAGTCAGAAACTTTATAATTATTCAAGGGCGGCAGAATACACTGAAGAAAAATGTTCTGTGATGGACAGAAATACAAATGAAGAAAAAAGCCATAGCTTTTTAAAGGTCTTCATAAAAGGAGGTTCTGGGCTACCAAGTGAAATTGGATCCACTGCACCAAGTCAAAGAAGGTTAAAATCCATAATTAAACTGATGCACAAGGGAACGGTTTTGCAGCCAAAGAGCCGCCCAATATTAATTCTTTCTGAGGATAATTAACAAGAATGAAAAGATGTCATCATGGTTTGGAATGTCAGACATGCTTCAACTCCTTCTCTTGTGACTTTTCACTTGAAAAGGAATCAGGATTAGTAAAAAATAAATTCAGGTTATGAATGTCACCTAGCAAATGATTCAAGTCCTCAACAGGCCAGTGAACAAATTTCATCCCAACTGAGATATAGAATCTGTGCCCTTAAAAAAAAAAAGGAAAAAACCACAAAGGCAATTTATGGTTCTTTAGCACCTATGCAGAGTTACAATTCATACTGCTAGTTATTCTGAATTCATAACAACTGTTTTTCAACCCATAATTTATCATTTACTTGAGCTTTTAGTGGAAAGCATCTAATGAATGGGAGCTCCATATTTTGTAAGTTCAGAAAATGTTAGGATTATTAATTACTCACTAAATTTTGTATCAAAGGACTTTTTTACTTTTATAATAATCTTGCTAACTTATACTTTTATAGCAGTTTTTAAACAGAAGTTGCAGAGCTAATGAAAAAGAATAATGTGAACATAGTGAAATAAAATTGTAATCCAGAAATTATTTGGTAAATAGAATGGCGACTGCAAATAAAATCAAAATATGTTCTTAATCAGTCTCACTAAGCTGACTATTAAGAGTTACTTTAAGCAATGAGAAAATAATAGAGTGATGCAGAAGAAACTTCCTCGGAGTGGAAAATTCCTCTAAATCATGGGATTTAGAATTAGAAGGGCCCATTCAATCCCCTTATTTTACATATGAGGAAACCGGAGACCTAAAGGTGGAGTGACTTTCCTGAGGTGACACAGTCAGTAAATAAAGGGAGCCAGAATTCAAGTTCCAAATCCTTTGATTCCAAAGACAAGGTTCTTCTCAAGTAGACCATAATGAAATTGTCCAAATGTATTCGGAAAACCAGTTAGTTCTGAACCAATCAAAGGAAGTTCCTGCAAATACAATGTTATATTTTCTCAACAACAGCTAAAGACATAATCCTGTTTCTAAATTTTCATGTAGTACTTTAAGCCAATAGTTTTCTATATGGATGGAAACAACCTGAAAAAGAACATTTACCTACAAAAGGTGAATAACCTATTTTTACACATCTATAGTATAAAGCCCATCATTAAAATCATCATTCTGAATTTCCATATCCCTCAACTCACAAGAATCTCAAAATAGATGATTCATTAACCTTGAATATTACCTACTCCTTTTTCAAGTTTTGAACTTAAATCTAATCACAAACCAAGGTATGGAATGAAGTAAATACGAGTGTGACCAGTTAGAGGGCAGTGAAAATGACTTTCAATTTCTAATTGAAACTATATTGCAGTGCACACTTAAACCATGGGAGGGGGTAGAATTGTCACCTCACTTTTTATCTGCTGCTCTACCTGATTTCAACTCAATTTGAAGTCCATATTATTACTTCCACATGGAAATACGACACTACAGAGAGGACAGAGAAGGGAATAAGTGTTTATATAGCATCTACTAGGTGTCAGGCACTGGGCTAAGCACTCTACAAATATCTCATTTGACCCTCACAACCCTCCAAAGTAGACGCTGTCATCATTCCCATTTTAACAATTGAGAAAACTGAGGCAAACAGAAGTTAAGTGATTTTTTTCCAGGGTCACACAAGTTCTAAGTCTCTGAGGCCAGATCTGAGTTCACTCCATTCTGCATCTACTGCCTTTCCTGGTTTCAACTCTATGCTGTCACATCCCCTCTATCCCTTTCCTTTCTCCTTTTATGTGTTATCGCCCCCTTTATATTATAAGTTCCTTGAGATCAAGGACTATCTTTTTATTCATTGTTATTTCCAGTGTTTAGCACAGTAACTTAGCACATAGTGGGTGCTCAATACATTTTTATGGGATCTGAAAAAAATAAAGACACGGCAATGGAGTTAAGGTCAGTGCATTAAGACTCCATACCCAACTGAGTCTTCAGATTCTAGAAAAGGATGCAATTTAGTCTAAGTGGAAGGTACACTGAGCCTAAGTTAAAGAAGATCTGATTTCAAATACCTACACTGCTACCTTACTATCGAACAATAGGCAATTCATTTCAAATCTCAGAGTCCCAATTTCTTTGTGTGTATAATAAGGAAGTATATGCAATTTATCAAATGTGTACCATGTACCAGAAACCTGCGGCAGCTGCTGGGGACAGTAGGACAAAAATGAAAAAAATCTCTGCCTTCAAGGAGCTTATATTCAAATGAATTCTAACATACCTAATGGCTTTATAAGCTACGACCTTAAGATACAGTGAAGATATCCAGTTTCTCATATAAATATTTCTTTATCTATAAAAACAGTATATCTGTCCTTCTCTAACAACTTGCTAGGCTTTTTGTAATGGTTAATGACACAAAATGAGAGAATGTGAGAACATTCTTTCTCCTTGTAACAGCAACAAATAAAATGTCACGCTGGCTCTCTTAAAGACAGAGCAGGAATAAAACAGAATAATGCTCATTAAAAGCAAAATACGGTTACATAACTTTTGTGGAGAATAAGATGTTCCACAGAAGGAATTTTACCAAAAATTAAATGGCCCAAAACTACCTAACTTGTTAAGCATACAGCTTAGGGTTCAAAACCACATAGTGTTAGAGTAAGAAGAGCCTTCAGAGGTCCCCTAATCCAATTGTCGCTAAACAAGAATCCTTACTTGAATGTCTCCAATAAGTCATCATCCAATTTAACCTCTGCTTGAATAACTTTTTATTTGCGGGGAGCCACCATCTTCAAAAACACAATTTATTCCACTTTTAGATAGGTTGGGAAGCTTATTGCTGTCCTCATTCTGACAATATTATCATTTTTCTATTTATAGAGACGAGTAAATAAAAGGAAATACAAAGTCATGGGAGTAGGGGGGGTGCAGAAAAATCAGAAAGGCACTCTTATGGAATATGTTGTCTCTTCTGAGTCTAATAAAAGGAGTCAGAAGTTACAAAAGGTAGACTCAAGAGAATATTATAAGCATGGAGGGCCACCTACGCAAAGAGAGAGAAAAAAGATGGACTCTGTCTAACCACAAAAGGCCCAATATGGCTAGGAGGCAGAATGCAGGAGTGCTAGATAAAATACCAAACAGAGAGGGACCCACTGAAACTTCTGGAGGAAAAGAACAGTGGGGTTAAAGGTCAAAGTAGGAATCTTACCTCCAAGAATTGTTGGCTATGCGACCAAAGAGAAGACACGTGGACTCTGAATCTCAGTTTCCTGACCTTAAAAATGGAGATAATAATACGTATGGAGACTAGAGAAATTACTTGTGGTGGGGACCAAATAAGATCATTGATGGAGTACTTTTAAGTTCATGAAACGCCGTGGCAAGGCCAACTATTACTATTAAAGTATATAGGGGATGTCTGGAGGCTACCTTTCTCTGTATACAGGAAAATGGGGGAAAACAGTCATAAGAACATTCACATTTCTCCATGAATTATGAAAGGATCATGGAGAAAAAAAGTGAATGTAAATGACAAATAGGAAGTTTGGAGGGATGGGGAAAGCCATCAGGTTCAAAGCATTTTTACAGCTACAGGAAAGAAGTCATGGATCAGATGTGTTAGTGGAAGAGTACCTAAGTCAGCCTAGCAGAAACAACAAAGCATTCTGAGGAAAAGCGAGGATGCAGGATGCACTAGGAAAGTCAAACTACCATCTCCCCTCAGATCCAGATGGAAATAGCCCAAGGCCCCTCAGACCACCAGTCCTTCTTCTATCCCTGTCCGTACAGGCATCAAGAAGGGGATTAACATGTGTAGAGAAATAGCTGACTGTCACCAAAGGAAAGATAAAGTCAAAAGTCCTGGAAATGGCAGGAAAACCCAGAAATGTCTAGCCCAACCCACAGTCTGGGGATGCAACCTGGCAAATGATTCTGCAGAACACACTTCCTGATCATCCACTGAAGCTGTGAAGTTCCAGGTAACAAAGACCTAGAAATGAAAGTTCTCATTACCAAAGCCTTGGATACGATCAAATGGTTCAGTGTCACAAATGGATATGACTTTATATGGAAATAACACTGAAGAAGATGCATTACTATCTGCTTTGCTTCTGTCCTCTACCTCACTTTCTCTCTGACTTACACTGGAAACCTCTCAGACGTATTGTATTCCCTATTAAAATATAAGTTCCCTGAGGACAGGGAGCCACTCTGATTTTCTGTTTCTAACCCCAGCCTTCGGTACGGTGTTATGCATATAGTAAGTGCTTAAATAAATGCTTTTTCATACGTAACTATATGTAAAAGAACAGGGTGTGATTCCCAGCTCTGCTGCCTACATGGATGACCTTGGGTAACTTAGATGGTGCAGTGCATACAGTGCCGGACTTGAAGTCAGGAAGACTCATCTTGTGAGTTTAAATCTGGCTTCAAACACCAGCTGTGCAATGCTGGGCAAATAATTTAACCTTTTTTGCCTCAGTTTCCTCATCTGGAAAATGAGTTGGAGAAGGAAGTGGCAAACAACTACAATGTCTTTACCCAGAAAACCCTAAATGGGGTCATGAAGAGTTGGATATGACTGAAATGGCCAAACAACAAAAGTCACTTATATCACCTGGTCTCAGCATCCTCATCTAAAATGAGCATGATCTAGATCAGAGGTGTCAAACATATGGTCAGGACAAGATTAAAATGTAACTAGGAAATATTTAACAAAGTAAGTTAAGATACAATAAAACAGATAATATTATATTTTAAACTACATCTATATGCAAACCACAGGGATCCTGATGTATGAATTTGTGATCTCATTTTTGAATTTGATACTACAGAGTTTAGATCATTTCTAAGATCCCTTCAAGATCTAACTTCTCTGATCTTATCTCTGAATAAACATAAACATAGCACATTTACTCTGCCCCAAACAAGTAACCTAATGCAGAAATTACTGGCAGAATGTTATCCATCTGGTAGTCAGAGTAGCATCTATATGGTAGTCAGGTTATGAATATGGAAGAGGATTTTGATTTACAGGGTCCTATAATATTATAATTAAAAAGGAAAAGGAAGACCAAAGTTATACCTGAGAATGATACTAAATTTCACAGGGAGAATGTTAGGAAGGACTAATTTAAAGTCATGTTATTTTACTATCTCAATAATATAAAAAGCTAATTTCTTATAAATTTTTCATTGTTAATCGTTTACATTGTTAATAATGAACTATTTTCTCCCTTCTTTCCCATTGGTTATGAGGTTATAGAAAGGTAATAGATATGACAAACTTTCTAAATAAATACAAAGTGAAATTTTGGATGAGGCACCTCCATCAATATTTGAAATCAGAAAGAAGGCAAAAGACTGGCACCATTGGAGTCTGGGCTAGAGTTCCTTCTCCAAACCAGAGTCAGAACAAGGAACTGAAGAGAAGGTACTACCAGAAGGTACTAGACCTCCTCTGTGGTGGAAGTTTATTGTTATTGTTCCATGGCTCAAGCATCTCTGAACTTATGATACCATGGACCATAGCATGTCAAGCCCTTCTATCCTCCACTATCTCCTGAAGTCTGTGCAAGTTCATATTCATTGCTTCCATGACATTATCTATCCCCTCTCTTCCTCTGCCATCCTCTTTCCCTTTTGTCTTCAATCTTTTCCACATTGGTATCTCTTCCAATAAGCCCCATCTTCTCATTATGTGACCAAAGTACTTAAGGTTCAGCTTCAGTATTTGACCTTCTAATGAATAGCCTGAATTAATTCCTTTAACCTCCTTACTGTCCAAGGGACTCTCAAAAGTCTTCTCCAGTACAACTCGAAAGTATTTACTCGGCATTGCTCAGTTTTCTTTATAGTCCAACTCTCAGAGCCATACATTGCTACCAGAAAAATCATAGCTTTGATTATATGGATTTGTCAGCAAGGTAATATCTCTGCTTTTGGCATGCTGTCCAGATTTATCATAGCTCTCCTTCCAAGGAGCAAGAATCTTTGAATTTCAAGTCACCATCTGCAGTGATCTTTGAGCCCAAGAATATAAAATCTAACACTGTTTCCCTTTCTTCTCCCCATCTGCCAAAAAGTGATGGGACCAGCTGCCAAGAACTTAGTTTTGTTTTGTTTTTTTTAATGTTAACCTTTAAGTCAACTTTTACACTCTTCTCCTTCACTCTCATCAAGAGGAATTAAGAAACAAAAGTTTTATACCTCTCCAAACTCAGGATCCCATCTCTCGCCTATGCATAGTCTCTCTACTATTACCACCATGGAGCAAGAAGGTAGGATCATTTATAAATAATCAGATTCATGATTCGCTGTCCTACTTCATGACCTAATCCCTCACCTAACCTATTTCAACAGACTCTTAACTGACTGATCAAATTCTAGTTTCTGATCTCTACAACCTATTCTCCATAAAGAATTTGGACATGTCATGCCATAACCCAAAAATGAGGAGTGGCCCCCAACTGCCTGTAGATTAAGCTAGCATTAAAAAATGCTATCATGATCAACCTAGCATTTAAAAAATTTCGTAGTCATGGAATGACTATCATGTAGATAAATTCTAATAAGTGTACCACTAATTTCTGCACTGAATCATTTGTTGGGGACAAAATAGGCTTGCTATATTTATGTTTGTTCAGAGACAGAAAAAGGGATTTTATACCTTGAAGAGACCCTAGAGACTATCTAGACCAGTGTGTAAAACTCAAATAAGAATAGTGCCACTAATCCAACCCTACCTGACTAGAATCATTTAATTTACTTTCTTTCATATACTCAGTGTTCCACATGTCTCCAAACTCAGAACACCATTGCCCCCTTTTGTCCAAGGAGTCTTTCATGGCAGTAAAGCATTCCCTCTTGCCTGTGGCCTCTTAAAATATTAAGCCTTGGGGTGCAGCGAAGACGGTAGAGTAAAAGGAAGGCTCTCCTCATAGCTCTCCCCCAGAACCCATAAAATACCTGTAAAAAATTACTCTAAACAAATTCTAGGGCAGCAGAAGCCACAAAGTGACAGAATGAAACAGATTTCCAGGCCAAGACAGTCTGGAAGGCCAATAGGAAAATCTATCACACTAGGCTCAGAGAAAAGTGCAGCCCAACCTTGGCCCCATAGCACAGCAGGGACAAGACTAGAGGAGGCTTCAGGGCATGAAACCATAGGCAGCAGCAGTAGTTCTCAGATTTCTCAACCCATAAATGCCAAAGGCAACTTCAAAGGTCAGTAAGAAAGCTCTTCCCCCTGGGCGAGAAGGGAACTTGGTATGGCCCCAGCCCTAGCCCAAGGGTGGCAGCAGCAGCACTGCGGCAGCAGCATCCACTTTTGGGGGAATCAAGCAGCTTATCTTGGTTTCAATTCTGAGAGGTGGTCCTGGGGTGAGCAGGAGTGCTGGCTTGGTGGAGCTGGTGGAGAGAATTCTACCTGCAGATCCTGGGCGAAAAAGAGTTCTCATGGTTGCTAATACAAAAGAATGCAGGCCAGAAGAGGAGTAAACTCCTCTCCCTTGATTGTGCCACCTTAGAGGAACTGAGAATTTACAGGTCCCTAGGCATATCTCAAAGAACAGCTGCACAAAACCTAGGATAGTATACCCCACATTTGACAAAGGACACAAAACTCAAGTAACTAGCTGGGAAAATGCCCCCAAAAAAGGGAAAAAATAAGACTATAGGAGTTTATTTTCTTAGTGAAAAGGTCTTTTCCTCCATCCTTTCAGATGAGGAAAAGGAAAGCATACCATCAAAGGAAGACATAAAAATCAAGGCTTCTACATTCAAAACCTGCAAAGAAATATGCAATAGTGTCAGGCCATGGAAGAGCTAAAAAAGGATTTTAAAATCAAATAAGAGAGGTGGAGGAAAAATTGTGAAGAGAAATGAGAGCAATGCAAGAAAATCATGAAAAGGGAGTCAACAGCTTGCTAAAGGAGACCCAAAGAAATGCTGAAGAAAATAACACTTTAAAAAATAGGCTAACTCAATTGGCAAAACAGGTTCAAAAAGTCAATGAGGAGAAGAATGCTTTAAAAAGCAGAACTGGTCAAATAGGAAAGGAGGTTCAAAAGCTCACTGAAGAAAATAGTTCTTAGAAAATTAGAATGGAGCAGAAAGAAGCTAATGACTTTATGAGAAACCAAGAAATTATAAAACAAAACCAAAAGAATGAAAAAATAGAAGACAATATGAAATATTTCACTTGAAAAACAAATGACCTGGAAAATAGGTTCAGGAGAGATAATTTAAAAATTATTGGTCTACCAGAAAATCATGATCAAAAAAAAGAGCCTAGGCATCATATTCCAAGAAATTATCCAGGAATACTGCCCTGATAGTCTAGAACCAGAGGATAAAATAGAAATGGAAAGAATTCACCAATCACCTCCTCAAAGAATTACCAAAAGGAAAACTCCTAGGAATATTGTAGCCAAATTTTAGAGCTCTCAGGTCAAGGAGTAAATATTACAAGCAGCCAGAAAGAAACAATTCAAATATTGTGGAAATACAAGCAGGAGAAGATAGGATTTAGCAGATATTACACTAAGGGATCAAAGGGCTTTGAATAGAATATTCTGGAAGTCAAAGGAGCTAAAATTACAACCAAGAATCACCTACCCAGCAAAAATGAGCATAATACTTCAGGGGAAAAATGTGAAATCCAAATGAAATAGAGGACTTCCAAGCATACTTGTTGAAAAGACAGGATCTGAATAGAAAATTAACTTTCAAATACAAGAATCACGAGAAACATGAAAAGGTAAACAGGAAAGAGAAGCCTTGAGGGACTCATTACAATTGAACAGTTTACATTCCTACGTGGAAAGATGTTATTTGTAATTTATGAGATCTTCTTCAATATTAGGGTAGTTAGAGGGAACATATATGTAGGTGTGTAAAGGTATGTATGTACATGTATATTATATATGTGTAGGTATGTATATATACCTGAGTGTATGTGTGTATGTATACACAAACATACACACACAGAGAAAGCTGAATATTAAGGGAGAATACCTAAAAAAATGAAATTTACTGTTGACTGGAATGTACTAGGAGTAAGAGAAAGGAAGAGGTAAAATGTAGTACTCTCACATAAAAAAGGGAAGAAAGAGCTTTTACAGTGGAGGAGAAGAGGGAGGAGATGAGAGGAAATAAGTGAGCCTTACTCTCATAGGATTTAGCTTAAGGAGGGAATAACACACTCAATTGGATATGGAAATATATTTTACCCTGCAAGAAGGCAAGAGGGAAGGGGATAGGAGAGGGAAGATAATAGAAAGGACAACAAATTGGGGGAAGAAATAATCAGAAGCAAACACTATTGAGGGAGGACTGGTCAAGGGAGAGAATGGAATAAATGGAGGGCAAGATAGGACAGAGGGAAATGTGGTTAGTCTTTTACAACATAAATATTATGGAAGTGCTTTGCATTGTTACACATGTATGACCCATATTGAATTGCTTATTTTCTCAATGAGGATGTATGGGAAGAGAGGGCAAGAATATAGAATTCAAGGCTTTAATAATGAATGCTAGAAATTGTTTTAGTATGCCACTGGAAATTAAGATATACAGGCAATGGAGTATAGAAAGCTATTTTGCCCTCCAGGACAATAAAGGAGAAGGGGGATGGAAGCAGGGTGGGTAACAGAGGGGAGGACAGACTGGAGGAAGGGTGGATGAGGTGCATGCTGTCGTGGGGTGGGGGGGGTGAGGAGAGATGGGGAGAAAATTTTGAATTCAAATTCTTGTGGAACTGAATGTTGAGAACTGAAAAATAAATTATATATTTTTAAAAAATATTCAGTCTCCATTTAGACTCAGCTCAGCTGACACTTTTGAAGTAAATGTTTCCTAATGCATCCCAGCTTTCAGTGCTTCCCCACCTCTTCAAATTATGTCATTTTTATTTACTTCACTATATACATGCTGTAGCTCTCATTAGAATGTAAATTCCTTGAAGAGGGGGAATTGATTCTTTTTTGTTTTTGTCATTGTACCCCCAGTGCCCAGCACACAGTAGATATCTGATAAATGTTTTCTGAATTACTGAATTGAAAAGAAAAACAAGAATGAAGACATACACTAAAAATCTTAAATTAATCTCTTCACTTCTAAAATGGTTGCTAACATTCTACAATTTCTAGTCTGTTTCCAAAAGTTAGTCAGACAATAAGAATTCATTAAGTACTTAATAGGTGTCAGACACCTATGATAAGCTATACTAATGGATTTTTAAAATCAAAATTATCAAAGAGACAAATCACAAATATTTGAAAGCTTGTTTTTCACATGAATTTGCTGTATTTACTAAGAACTCAAATTCTCTAATTGAGAAATATGTGTTGAAAGGACAAGTAAAATGCAAATAAAGAAATTAATCATATCTTGCTTCTATTTTCCATCAGTCTGGAATTTTTAAATGGTCCTTTCTCCCACCAAGCTTACAGTCAATCTGGGGGTAGGACTTCTTCATAATAACTAGAGTATAAAAATTAAAAACAAAAAACATTATCAACATTTTAGGTGCAAAAGCTATATGATGTCTGAAGCAGGGGAGCGAATATTAATATTGAGTAATGGAGAAGGTGGAAGAGAGAAGGTTTCATGAAAAAGGTAGCATGTGAGTTGGGTGTTAAAAAATAGATAGAAATCAAAACCACTTGGTATTGGCTAAGAAAGAGAGGGGTAGACAAATGGAATAGACTTGGCACTCAAGACACAGTAGGCAAGGAATATAGCAACCTCCTGTTTGATGAACCCAAAGATCCCAGCTTCTGGGATAAGAACTCACTGTTCGACAAAAATTGCTGGGAAAACTGGTTAACAGTGTGGCGGAAATTAGGCATAGACCCATGCCTGACACCGTACACAAGCAAAAGTCCAAATGAGTATACGATTTAGGTATCAAGATTGATACCATGAATAAACTGGAGGAGCAAGGAATAGTGTATTTATCAGATTTATGGAGAAGGGAAGAATTTTTTTCTAAAGAAGTGATAGGGGGAGGAGCCAAGATGGCAGAGTATAAAGATTCACATATGCTAGCTCCAAACACACAGCCCATGGATTTCCTGTGAAAAGAACTCCCAACAAATTTGGAAGCAGTGAAAGCCATGCAGCAACGGAGTGAAGGACATTTCCGCTCCAGAGAGCCTTAAAAAAGCAACCTAAAAGGTCCATCACACACCGGGCAGGAGTGGAGCCTAACTCTTCCCTGGCCATGAGGCACAGAGAGGAGCAGATCTGAGCAGGCTTTAGGGACAGAATCTCCGGCGCCCGCGAAGGTCCCTCCACCCACAGGCACACAGGTCAGTAAGAGAGATTTCTGGACTGGCTAAGAGGGGAGCGGGGTATCCCCATAACTCAGGCTCCCTCAGGAGGCAGTGGCGGCCAGGGTCTCCCGGAGCAGGCAAGAGCTGGGGTATGTTACAGAAGGTCTCTGTATAAACCCCCTGCGGGAACTGAGCCTGGCAGGTGGCCCTGCCCCTACCTGAGAACCTGAATTTACTCTTACCCTGAATAGTAGCCCCGTCCGTCGCTGAAAGCCCTGAGGCTGGGGAACAGCATTTGAATCTCAGACCCCAAGCACTAGCTGGGCGGATCCAGGCGGGGGTGGAGAGGAACCTCAGAAGTCAAGTAATTGGCTAGGAAAATGCCCAGAAAAGGAAAAAAAAAATAAGACCATAGAAGGTTACTTTCTTGATGAACAGATGTTTCCTACCTTCCTTTCTGAGGAGGAAGAACAATGCTTACCATCAGGGAAAGGCATAGGAGTCAAGGCCTCTATATCCCGAACATCTGAAATAGATATCCAATGGGCTCAGGCCATGGAAGAGCTCAAAAAGGATTTTGAAAATCAAGTTAGACAGGTGAAGGAAAAACTGGAAAGAAAAATGAGAGAGATGCAAGAAAAGCATGAAAAACAGGTCAACACCTTGCTAAAGGAGACCCAAAAAATGCTGAAGAAAATAACACCTTAAAAAATAGGCTAAGTAGATTGGCAAAAGAGGTTCAAAAAGTCAATGAGGAGAAGAATGCTTACAAAAGCAGAATTAGCCAAGTGGAAAAGGAAGTTCAAAAGCTCACTGAAGAAATTAGTTCTCTCAAAATTAGAATGGAACAGGTGGAGGCTAATGACTTTCTGAGAAACTAAGAAATCACAAAAC
>CM053773.1:111548208-111644032 GCA_028658325.1 Potorous gilbertii
GATATTCCAGAAGTCAAAGGAACTAGGACTAAAACCAAGAATCATCTACCCAGCAAAACTGAGTATAATACTTCAGGGGAAAATATGGTCTTTCAATGAAATAGAGGACTTTCAAGCATTCTTGATGAAAAGACCAGAGCTGAAAAGATAACTTGACTTTCAAACACAAGAATGAGAAGAAGCATGAAAAAGTAAACAGCAAAGGGAAGTCATAAGGCACTTAACAACGCTGAACTGTTTACATTCCTACATGGAAAGACAATATTTGTAACTCTTGAAACTTTTCAGTGTCTGGGTAGTTGGTGGGATTACACACACACATACACACACACACACACACACACACACACACACTCTCTCTCTCTCTCTCTCTCTCTCTCTCTCCTATCTATCCACATCTCTTCTTCTATTTTTACTTCCCTTCCTGTAAAACAAGTTGTGCTTCCTAATCCCAAACCCTAGCTCAACTCATTCATTGGGACAGATAGAAAACTTTCTATAGGAAGTTTGGCAGATGATGGACAAAAACAGGTTTGACAGAATGACAGCTTTTCTAACAATGAACCAATTCCTCTGGACCATAGCAGTGTTTTTTTTTTCTAATGAAAGTATAAGAGCAGTTTAATTTCACTCATCCCCTCTCCTCCCCCCATACTTTCCCTCATCTTCTAGGGATTCTAACAATTTCACCTCAATCACAAGTTATCACATAAAGAATCTAATTCCAAGAAAAGTGAATGCAAAACAAGCTAAAAACCTGAAAAGCAGGAAACTATGGACATTAAATCTCAAGGAGGGAAAATCATCTATTTCTTCCTGATAGGGGGCAGAAAGGGTGAAAGAGAGAATATTTGTATAGTATTCCAAGTACTTAGAGGAAAAGATACATGAATCACTCTTCAAGCTTAGTAGCCTTAATTTCAGGATTTATATTTGGTCAGGTTGATTGTTTTCATCTGCACATGCTGCTGACCCTTTTTCTCTTATCTTTGGAGGAGGCAAGGCAGGAAAACTACAAGAACAAAAAGGCTAAAGCTGCTGCCAATAACTTTAATATGGGTATCAGTATTTTCCCCCATTCTAAAGCTAACTGTAAGCAACAGAAAAAAGCAAGTAACCTGAGGCTCTTGGCTTGTATTCAATAAGGTAGCCTTCATACTGTGTTGTAGAGATGAGCTGGGGTGGGAGGGAACATGTCCTTTCAGTCCCACAGGGTGAACAGAAGATCACTCTTGCCATTAAAGGAAGCTGGTTGTACAAAATGTATGAAATATTTAGGAATCAATCTCCCAAAGCACATTTGATAGCCAAATGATATAACTATTTTCAAAAGAATTGCATATTATTAACAAGGATACAAAGGAATGCTCCACATCACTATGAAGAGATATGATTTTTTTTTTAATCCTGAGGTTTCACCTTATACTCAGCAAATGAGCAAAGATGACAAAAGAAGGTAAGAGTCTATATTGAAAAGACTATAGAAAGACACAATACAATATCGATTGAATGGTGACTCAGACAATTATTCTGGAAAACAGCTTGAAGTTATGTAAGGAGGGTGATTAGAAGGCCAGGCATAAACTGCAAGGAAGACAATGAAAAAAATACATAGCAAAATATTTATAGCAGCATGAACTGGAAACAAAGAGGATATCCATCAGTTGGGAAAAGATTAAACAAATTGTGATACGTAAATGAAATGAAAAGTTATGTTGCTAGAAGAAATAATGAGCCTGAAACAGAGGTGTATGGCTACTCACATATATATGTACAGATATATATTTATGCAAATGTACGTGTGTGTATGTGTGTGTGTATGGAGTCAAAGCAAAGTAAGTATAACCAGGAAAACAATACATACAATGACTAAACCAATGCAAATGGGAAGAAGATTAAAGATTAAACATTCAAAACTGAATCCTTTGAAGTTAAAACAGCAAAATCTGACCCCAATGAAAAGATACATGATGATATTTCCCCCTACTCCTTTGCAGCAGTGGAGAACCCTAAGTATGAGATACAACATATGACCTCAGTGGGGTTTTTTTATACTATATAACTTTTGATTCTGTATAACTGTCTTTTCTTTCTTCCTTTCTTCATGCTCTCTTGGGAGGGGTGGCTCTATAAGAAGAAGTACAGGGAGGAATATGGAAACAAATGAAGATGGTGTAAAAATAAAAGATATTGTAAAAAAAGTTCTTTTAAGTAGCTGGTGGTATCACATCAGGGCACTAGACTGAAGAGAGGAGATACCAACTCACCAACATTCCAAAAACTGTTTAGAATTCTGAGGCAGATTAATTCTGCAAATAGTCTACTACTACAACTCCACTGCTCCAGTCATTCATTCAACAAGTATACATCAGGCACTTGAGATACAAAGAAAAAAATAGAAAACTTTTTCTGTCCTCAAAGAGCTTATATTCTAATGAATACAAGTGTGTGTCTTTGTCCTTCATTGTCAAAGAAGACCATGCCAGAGAAATAATGACATGACTTGCACTTGACTTTGTTTTGAGTGAGGGAGGACTGTGCAGGTCACCAGCCTCACTTCTCCTCCAGAGCCATCTGAATCCAGTGACCAGATATTCATCAGGAAGGCTGGAGATGATACAGGATAAAGCAAGTGGGGTTAGTGACTTGCCCAAGGTCACACAACTAATGAGTGTCAAAGGTGACATTAGAACTCAGGTCCTCCTGACTCCTGCACTTGTGCTCTATCCATTGTACCACCTAGCTACCCAGTGAATACAAGTAATAGATGACCATTAGTGTAACCATATCACACTAATCTTCGTCTAATTATACATGTTTTTCAATCCCTGTCATAGTCTCTAGGTACAAAGGGCTTGCCCATAACATTTCCCTATTAAAAATAAATCCTATTGCTCCACAAGACAATGATATAGATATGGTGTCTCATGGCTCATACCACTGTGCTCTCTAAAATCCCTACCATAAATAAAAAAAAACTTGATAGCAAACAATCCAATCTCATAGCAGTATTCTCCTTCCTCCTTTTTGAAGAAAATGTGATGAGTTAAGGCATTGATGGCAGAGGTCCGAACTATCTCAGAAGCAACAAGAAAAGATAAATCAGGTATCAAGGAAATGCAAACACTCAGCAGAGCCCCTATTCTTTATCTCATAAACCTAAAGGTCTGCGGCCAACAGTGAATTCATCTATAACACAGATTATTCATTAAAAAACACTTCATTTTTTTAACATTTTCAGAGTACACATTAACAAAGAAGTTGCTTTAAAAGGAAATTCAAGTAGGTCCCCCTAAGGATACATTGCATTTATATGTGCATTTTCTTCTCCTTAGGCATAGATTTTGCTCACCCTCAATTTGGAGGAAGTGAAGCTTGTTTTCTATGCATAATTTCCCCCATGCAGTCACAGTTAGCAAGAGGAGTAAAAAGGCTAGAACTAAGTTGACTCCACCCTGCGTGCTTCTCAGAAACTATTCCCCAAAAGCAAATCAGTTACTGTTGGTGTATGACATGGTGAAAAATTGAAACTAGTTTGTTTTATCTTTTTTTGTAATTAGGAAAATATTGTCAAAAAAAATTTCAGTAGTCTCCAAAGTGAAAATGCAAGTCAAAAACAAGTTAATTGTTCCTGTCACCCAGCGGTTCACAGGAGAACTGGGAAATCAGAATAACTACCGTTTGAAATGCTGATTAGCTTTCCAGTAGTTTACCTCCATATAAATAATCTCTGCCGGGCCATTTTCAGCACTACTGCTGGAAAATAGCATGCATACTTATTTTAAAATAAAAATATACCATCATAAATAAGGTTCTTTGTCCCATAAAGCTGCAAAGATTTTTCAACCATGAATAGGTTACTTATGTTTTATAAATTTCCTTTGGAATTCTGGAGGTCAATTCATAAAACCATAAATAAAAGTTACTTTGAATTTTTTAAAAATCAGATCATTTTATCTTTGTTCTTTGGGATAATGGGTCTTCATTCTACAATCCCTGAATATTATTAAAATTTAGAATTTGTAGGTATTTCATTCTGAACCTTGTTTACCAAAGAAATTATTGGTCCTTGATCTGGTTCCATCCTAATGGGGATTGTATATAATGGTGAGATTGGCAAAAAGCTTTATAGGAGGAATTTCATGATGATCATGTTCTAAAATGGGAGATAACATATAAATAACTATGGACATACAAGAAATCTTCAAATGTGCTGGCATCCTGAATGTTTGTGATTCCCTTAGCCATTGAGAATGCTTCCAAAAAGTTCTAGACAGCAAAGATGTTTTCCCGTTTTCTTCTCTTTCTTTCCTAGATTATAAACTTCTTGTAGGCAGGAACTTTTGCTCCTAACCTTGACCTCTTCTTTTTGTATCCCTTTGTGCCTAGCACAATGCTTGGCACATTATAAGTACTTAAAAAAAGCTGACTGATTGATCTAGTTGTGTTTGAAAGAAAACAAGCTGTTAAGCATGTGGATGGAGAGAAGCCTCGGGTGGTCCCTAGCCCTTCGCGTTTGCCATTTCCTGATTTTAGGGGAAGGAGTATTTGAGAGGGCTATGACTTTAGCTTCATGAGGAGGAACCACATAAATCAGTGATAAGAGTCAAGAAAGGAGTTTGCTCCCCTATGAAATACCAGTGCAGTCAAGAGGAACCATAGCTGCACTTATCAATAGCTGAGCTATACATCCAATGCTAAACTGTAGAAACAAAATTGGTAGGCCACACACTTGTAGCAGGTACTTTAGCTTTGAGCCCATCTCTCCCAGGGACTCAGGTAGTAAGAGGGGGGCCATGCCCCAGTGTTGGAAGGTAATGTTTATACCTCTATTCTTTATGATTTATAAAAACTAATAGATTTTAATAGAGCACAATAACACTGGGATGCTAATCATGGGTGATTGATATTGAGGGCAGCATACCAGAATTAAAGCTCTGTGGGAAATTCAGTTGTGAGGACCACAGGACCTCCAAGGCAGGGTCAGGAAATGAGCCCAGGATGAGCTGCCACTGCCAGTTGTTTTCCTGGTAGCATGCCCTTAAGAAGATCCACATAAGGGGGAGGAACCAAGATGGTGGAGTAGAAGGACTGACCGGCTGTAGCTCTCCCCGCAAAGCCCATAAAATATCTGTAAAAATGACTTCAAACAAATTCTAGATCAGCAGAAGCCACAAAACAACAGAGTGAAAGAGATTTCCAGCCCAAGGCAGCCTGGAAGGTCTGCAGGAAAGGTCTATCTCACTGGGCTCAGAGAGGAGTGCAGCCCAGTCTTGGCCTCACAGTGGGGCATGGACAGGACTGGAGCAGGCTTCTGCCCTAGCCCCAGCCCCAGGCGCCTGCAGCAGGCTCCTGCCCTAGCCCCAGCCCCAGGCGCCTGCAGCAGGCTCCTGCCCTAGCCCCAGCCCCAGGTGCCTGTAGCAGGCTCTTGCCCTAGCCCCAGCCCCAGGGGCCTGCAGCATTCATTTTTCGAGGCAGTGGCCTGAAGACCCTGGGAGAATCAAGCAGCTGATCTGAATCTCAGCTCTGAGTGGAGGCCCAGGGGTGAGGAGGAGCACTGCCATGGTGGAGCTGGAGGCAGTTGTGGATAAGGAATCCTACTCTCAGATCCTGGATAGAAAAGTTTGTGGTTGCTCCCAGACCAGAGTGCAAGTCAGGAGAGGAGTAAACCCTTTCCCTTGATTGTGCCACTGTGGAAGAACTTACAGGTCCCCAGAGTATACCCGCCACTTGACAAATGACTCAAAAGTCAAGTAACTGGCTGGAAAAATGCCCCCAAAAGGGGGGAAAAAATAAGACTATCGATGGTTCTTGGTGAACAGGTATTTTCCTCCATCCTTTCAGATGAGGAAGAACAAAGCATACCATTAGAGGAAAACATTCAAAGTCAAGGATTCTTCATCCAAAACCTCCAAAATAAATATGCAATGGTGTCAGGCTACAGAAGACCTCAAAAAGGATTTTTAAAATCAAGTAAGAGAGGTAGAGGAAAAATTGGGAAGAGAAATGAGAGCAATGCAAGAAAATCATGAAAAGCGAATCAACAGCTTGCTAAAGGAGACCCAAAAACATGCTGAAGAAAATAACACCTTTAAAAATAGACTAACCCAAATGTCAAAAGTGGTCCAAAAAGTCAATGAGAAGAAAAATGCTTTAAAAAGCAGAATTATCCAAATGGAAATGGAGGCTCAAAAGTTCACTGAACAAAATAGTTCTTTAAAAATTAGAATAGAGCAGATGGAAGCTATTGACTTTATGAGAAACCAAGAAACTACAAAACAAAACCAAAAGAATGAAAAAATTGAAGACAGTGTGAAATATCTCAATAGAAAAACAACTGACCTGGAAAATAGATCCAGGAGATAAAATTTAAAAATTATGGGGTTACCTGAAAGCCATGATGAAAACAAGCCCAGACATCATCATTCATGAAATTATCAAAGAAAACTGCCCTGATATTCTGGAACCAGCAGGTAAAATAAATATTGAAATAATTCCCCTGAAAGAGATCCAAAAAGAAAAAGTAGGAATATTGTAGTCAGATTCCAGAGTTCCCAGGTCAAGGAGAAAATACTGCAAATAGCCAGAAAGAAACAATTTGAGTATTGTGGAAATACAATCAGAAAATAACACAAGATCTAGCCATTTCTACATTAAGGGATCGAAGGGCTTGCAAAATGATATTCCAGAAATCAAAGGAACTAGGATTAAAACCAAGAATCACCTGCCCAGCAAAACTGAGTATAATACTTCAGGAGAAAAAAATGGAATTTCAATTAAATAGAGGACTTTCAAGCATTCTTGATGAAGAGACCAGAACTGAAAAGAAAATTGACTTTCAAACACAAAAATCAAGAGAAGCATGAAAAGGTACACAGGAAAGAGAAATCATAAAGGACTTACAAAAGTTGAACTGTTCACATTCCTACATGGAAAGATAATATTTGCAACTCTTGAAACTTTTCTCAGTATTTGCGAAATTGGAGGGATTATATACATATAGACAAAAAGCACAGGGTGAGTTAAATAGGAAGAGATGATATCTAAAAAATAAAATTAAGGGCTAAGAGAGGAATATATTGGGAAAAATAGAAAGGGAGAAATGGAATGGGGCAAATTATCTCTCATAAAAGAGGCAAGGAAAAGCTTTTCCAAAGGAGGGGAAAAGAGAGGAAGTGACAGGGAAAAAGTGAAGTTTACTCTCATCACATCTGGCTTAAGGAGGGAATAACATGTACACTCAATTTGGTATGAAAATCTATCTTACACTACAGTAAACAGGGGAGAAAGGGATAAGTGGGGTATAGGGGGGATGATAGAGGGCAGAGCAAATGGGAGGGAATAATTAAAAGTAAACACTTTTGGGGAGGGACAAGGACAAAAGAGAGAATAGAATAAATGGGGCGCAGGATAGGATGGAGGGAAATACAGTTAGTCTTTCACAACGTAACTATTATGGAAGCCTTTTGCATAACTCCATATATATATATAGCCTATATTGAATTGCTTGCCTTCTCAGTGGAGATGGGTGGGGAGGGAGGAAGGGAAAGAGGTTGGAACACAAAGTTTTAGGAACAAACATTGAAAATTGTTTTTGCATGCAACTGGGAAATAAGAAATACAGGTAATGGGTACAGAAATCTATCTTGCTCTACAAGAAAAGAGAGAAGATGGGGATAAGGGAAGGCAGGAGTGTTAGAAGGGAGGGCAGATTGGGGGAAAGGGTAATCAGAATGCATGGTGTCTTGGGGTGGTGGAGGGGAAATATGGGGAGAAAATTTGCAACTCACATTTTATGAAAATGAATGTTGAAAACTGAAAATAAGTAAATAATTTTTTTAAAAAAAAGAAGATCCACATGACATGCCCCTTAGTACAGCAAATCCCTTCTCAGTGAAAGAATTCAGAAACAGAGTAGGCAGAGGAAGGCATTTATTACACTTCTCACAAGAAAGAGGCTGTGGGGCTCACTATGAACATCCCACACTGTAGGCAGGAGTGAGGTTACACAGTTCTGTCCTTCCTACTAGAGTAAGGGTGAGTCAGATTCTTCAAACTCCTTTTCCTACATTCCCTCTATAAGTGTGATTACATAGGTGTGGTATGTGTGGGGGTGTATATTTGCAGGGGCGGGGTGGGAGAGGGCTTGAGTTTTTCCAGTTTTTCTTTTCTAATTCCCCCTGGCCCAGGATGGTCATTGTCTTAGTAAAATAAAAAAAACAAACTTCTCCACAACTCCTGATTATCTCCCAATAACTTTTGTGGAAGCAAAACAAAATACCATAATATCTCTTCTTAAGGCTCCAACCAATACCTTCAGAAAGACACTCCTGAACACTTAAGTGTACTCCTGGAACCCTGATGAAGAGGTATAGCCTAGTTAAGGAAGCCAACTCATCTGCAAGATGGTAGTTAGAATAAGGTCCCTCAGAGATTGCAAGGGCTACACATGGGGTTTCATCTGTGATAAAATTGGGCCACTCACATTTATACAGACTCCTTGGAGAAATGTGCTACTTTGGATTTTCATTGATGGATACCCTAGTTTGGGGAATCCATTTGAAAAAACTGGCATCTTTTTCTCTCCTTTTTTAGGATATAAATATAGAGTCAATTTTTTTTTTCAGCATGTTTCCTTTATAAGTTAGATCTGTTCCTACTGAGATGCCTTTTCCATAAATGAATATTTCTGTACTAATAAATAATCCTGCAAAAGGTAAGATTAGAGCTGTCTTGAAAGAAGGCAGTAAAAGCAAAGAGGTTGAGATGAGGGAGAGGCACATCCTAGGAGTGGTGGATATCCAATGCAAAAGTACAGAGATAGGACAAAGGGGATCGGGTTCAAGCACTAGTAAGTTAATTAATGAATGTGGATAGTAAAGTGGTGAAAGTGTTAGAATACTGGAAAGGAAGGAAAGGACTTTACAGAGGATTTTATATTTGATCCTGGGGGTAACTGGGAGCCACTGAAATTTAGGCAGGGCAGTGTTACATGGCCAAAAGTATGCTTTAGGAAAATAACTTTGGCAGCTGAAGGGAGGATGGACTGAAGTACAGAGAGCCTCCAGTCAGAAAAACCAATTTGAAAGTTTTTGAAATATCCCAGGAAGAAGGTTAGTGAGGGTTAGGGCAGAGATGTATGCCGGAGATGTAGGGAAGGTAAAAACAACAGGATTTGAAAACAAGTTGAACTTTCAGAGGCTATGCTTAGAAAGAGACCACACATTAAAACATCCACAGATGTCATCTGTCAAAGCTGAAGGTCTTAGAGGTAAATGGAATTCCACACTAAAGTATATGTAGTATATAACTGACTGAACAGTAACAAACACCACTTGCTTATTTGTCTCCCCACTCCTCTCTTCCTTCTATTTAAGTGTAAAGGATGTTCCATGCCTTATCTTTTCTTAGGCCTCTAAATACACCTGTATTCTAGAAAAACCTTGAAAACTATTACATTGAGACTTATAGCTATAGCAACATGTGAAAATTTTAACTCTCAATTACTACACTTGCTGTATTCCTTGAAAGGCAATGAGTTCTTTAAATACTTTTAATCTCTAGAGATTGTATTATAGGACTAAAAATATTCTTCGAAATGAATTTGGTGATTTCTGCATAAATGAATAAATAGTAAAGTATTAGAGGCACTAAGAATTCTTCAGAGAATTAGTGCCAATTTGTTGGTGCATGTTCTTTCCCTGATATGAGGGCACACATTGAAAGACTCCTACACAAAGATCTCTAGCCCACCTATTCTATCAATCAGAAATACAATCCAGTTCACAAGATGTTCTTTTAAAATGCAAATATACTCCTTTCCCTGCCTTCCTCCTCCTCCTCCTCCTATTTCCCCCCACCCCCACCATGGAAAGTCTTGGTTTGAATAATTATAATTTATAAAGATTAAATTTTCTGATAGGTGAAATCAACTGCATTGTAGGAATGTACAGTAATGAAAGAAGAGGAAGAGGGAAAGGTAATTTGTGGGATAAGGTACGTTTAGGGAGAACAGGTCTGGGTGGAACCTTTTGGCGGGGTGGGATATGGGAGGAAGAGGGTTTGGACAGGTGGTGGACCAGATAAAGGACCTGGGAAACAGAGGTAGGAGTTGCTAATTGTATAAAGAGGAGTACAGAAAGAAAAGTGAAAGATCTTTGTTTATTTAGTAAACTTATTTTGGAGCTCATCCTGGAAGGGAATAAGGCCTGGTGCTCCCAACCTGATTCTTAAGGGAAATAAATTATTTCACTTGTCCACTTAGCTACAAGGCTCTCTTAGCTGGGATGCTCAACAGAAACACAGGCCTAATAACTAGAAAAAGAAAGCTTGAGTCTGGGCTATGACTAGATGCTCTACTTCTTGGCTTTGGGTGTTTCCCCTGGCTCTCTGTCCTCCCTCCAAGTACTGACCTTTTCCTTTATCTCCTACTACAATCTTCTCTTCCACAGGATGCCTTTCCCATAGTCCCCAACCTCCCATAACCCCAATGTTTTCTTCTGTTAATTACTTTTTTATTATCTTGTATGTGGCTAGCTTTGCACCTATTTGTTTGCCACTGGTCTCCCATATTCGATTATAAACTTTTTGATGGCAGCCTCTTATTTTATCCACTCCTTTAAGCAGAGTGCCTAGCATATAGCAGACACTTAATAAATGTTCATTGATTGGTTGGTAAAAATAGTAACTGAGGAGGTTAAAGCAAGATTTTTGGAAGATCAGAGAGAGTTAAAAGGATACGTTTGTTCCAGTCTTAATAAAAGACAACTCAAGAAACTTCTAAGAGTCAGATGCACTGCTGTGGGGAAATACTAACCTAGGCTTAAATCCTAGACCTCACAATGCTCTCTAGGATCCTGAATTTCTCATCTACGATGAAGTGTTTGAACTAGATCCTTTCCAGCTCTAAATCTATGATCCTATTAACAGATCCTGGAGAACTCAAAGCAGCTCTGTGCTTTCCCCCCACAGGTAGATCTAAGACTTGCCTCGCAGGTGTCCCTTTCTAGTTCCAAGGTACATACCTGTCTGAACATCCCCCTGGGGCCCCAAACTCTAGATCACCAGTAAAGATCATAAGATCACAAAGTCAGAGATGGAAGGGTAGAGTAGAAGACCTGTTTCATTTTTCAGATGAGGAGCGTGAGATCCAGGGGAAAAGTGACTTACCCAAGGTCACCCCAAGGTGAAATCTGAACAGAGTCAGTGTACCGTTTTCACTGGGGTCCAAAGAAACTATTTTTAGCTCAATCCTTCCTTACATCCACAACAAAAGCATACAAGTTCCTTTCCATAACTGAACAGAATACACAATGAAGCAATCTCTAGCAGCATATATGTGGGAGGGAGGAAAGCAATAGGACAAGATGACTACCAATCCACAGCTTAAAGATTCTTAAGGTTTCACGTTGGCCCTATAATAAGTGCAGGAATTACATATCAGAAAATCTCAGCACGCCAGAGGCATCCAAATAGAGCCTGAATTTAAGACTTAGAAACTGATTAATGCATTGTAGGATCTACTCATGAAGCATGCTACTCACTTCCATATCAGGATGCATTCAAGACAAAGAATAAGACATATATTTTGGACACAGGAATTCAGGAGTACTTTTTTTAATTACACAAATTTGTTATAAGAGTTTTGTTTTTTTTGTCATTGGGTCAGGAGTGTTGGGAGGGGAAATGTGCTGGTTGATTGAAAAATGAAATTTAAAATACACTTAATGTTTTTAAGAAGCAATAAGACAGTCATGGGAAATCTATTATCTTCAGAGAAAAATTTTCCATTTATAAATAACAGGTAATTTTTTTCTCACATGAAACATAAATTTTCCTTTTTATATAATTTCCACTATTTGCTACCAGATCTGCCCACTGAATACAAATTGAATGTCTTATCCTTACTTTATATGATAGACTTTCATGTATTTGAGGACTGCTTTGTGCCTAAATCTTGTTTTCTGTAAAGTAAATACCACAGTACTTTCAGTTGATTGTCATATAATTTTTTCAAATTCTGAAATTCCACACCAAAAAAGGGCATTTCAGTACACACAGAAGAATTGAAAATTAGGATTCTATATGAAACCATGATTCTCCATTTAATAACACTTATTTGTTTAAAAAAAAAAACATACATGTAAAAAGTATTATACGCACACTAAATTCTACATTTTACCTTCAAAACTGTAAAAAAAAATTTTTCAGCTTCATAGTAGCATTCTCTTCTATGGATTAAAAAAAACAACTATTTAATAGCCCTCTTTTTTTCAGCAACTATATTGACAACTCTGTCCCTTGTTTCCTCCCATTAAAAATCAACAACAAAAAACCTTATAACAAATAAGCATAGTCAGGCAACAAATACATACTCTATCCAAAAATATTCATCCCTTTCTATATTTTGTGTCCACCGCCTCTCTGCATGGAGATGGGTAACATGTTTCATTACAGGTCCCCTGAAGATAAGGTTGATGACATAATCTTGAGGACCTTAACCATCCCAGTCACCCTTAGGATGAATCAAAGTAGGATTAAATCTAGCTCTTCCTAACTTTGATTTTATCAATGAAGTTCTTAAAAAATGATACTGAGAATAGAACACAATATACCAGATGTGACCATGGCAGGGAATAGGACAATCATCTTTTTATCCTCAATGAACAGCTAGTTTTCATCCTGAACCTGGATTCCTCTTCAGCACAACTCTTACCTTCTCCATACTGGTTAAGTGAACCTCTCAGACATGATACCAGAGCATCTCTCATCTGTGGCTAAGCACCCAATTATTTCCCCAACTCAAGATCAAGCATCACTAATCCTTCTTAGGATGCCTCGCCCTCTAGAAGTGGATCTTGAAAACTATGCCTGGATATAAAACATAATCAATATATTCTCACCTACCAATACCAACAACAATTGGGCTGGACCAGTACAATGCACACAACTATATTAAATTTCCTCACAGTCCACCTTTCCTGTTAAAGACAGTAAAAATAGATTGGTAAAATTCAGAAAGATCTTAGAGATCATCTAATCCAAATGTCTTATTTTATGAGCTAAGAAACTGAAGTGGATAAGTAATTTGCCCAAGGTCGTTTAGTAACTGGCAAAATCCAAGAACGGTCTATTTCCATCTCTTTGACTATGTATTCAATAAAACTGTTAATTTTCATTTGAAACTATTTTTTCAGAGCTGTTAGAGCTGAGTTTGAAATAGCTTTTACCTCTCTGAGTGATATCTGTATACTTAATTACATTATTTTTAGTTATATGTGAGCAATGGCCAAAACCATAATAATAATACAAAAATTAAAGATAGAAGACTCAACATAAATTTATTAGTCACTTCATAAATACATTTATTCACACTAAAGTGCGTCCAACACACACTGAGGAAAAAACATCAGATAAGACACGAAGTATGGGAATGATGTAAAAGACTACCCTGCTGGACCTACTGAGAATCTTCAAGGAAAGTAATTCCCCATTCCCACTTCCCTGTTCCAGTTTAATTTTTCTTCACACAAGTATAATCATCAGAAAAGCAGGGCTAAAGGAAACTATGATTGTATCAAATGTTCATATATATATATATATATATAGAGAGAGAGAGAGAGAGAGAGAGAGAGAGACTTTGCATCCATTGTTTCTATATAAATTTTAATTATTAGCAATAATAATAGTACATCTTTAACACTTTAAGATTTCCAAATTACTCTACATATATTTGCCCATTTGATCCTCAAAATAACCCTATGAGCTAGGTGCTATTATTAACTTCCAGTTGGCAGATAAGGAAATTGACACTGAGAAAGAATAAGTGACTTGCCCAGGGTCACTAGGCTGTTGTGAGCAGCATTGGCCTCGGATATTTCTGACTCTGTTTCTAATGCTCTATCCTTTTCACAATCTAGTTTTCTCTTCCTCTTTATTCTATTATTACTATTGCCAAAATACAAACTATTGACGGCAACAGAGAAAATGAATTGTAGATTACGAGAAGTTCCCAGTAATTTACACGCACTTTTCCCATAAAGGCTAGAGCAATGTAGAGGCAGGAGAACTGTGCGGCATATACAAAGTCACTTAGGAGGCTTTGTCAGAATAAATTCTCTCATGTGTTAAGGAATTCATGATTTTAAAGGCTAAAAGTGACAGAAAATCATGTCATAGAAACCAGAGGTTCTGCTCAATTTATCTTTATGCATTTGTACAAAAAGCAAAACCAAATTAATATAAATGTACAGGTTAGAGAGCAAAGAAATTTACCTCTGTCATTATGGACAACATAGATACTACAATATGAGCTTTAGCCTAAAAATGGGATCTTCATCATTAGCAGGTTTTCAACTTTAAATTCTTGAATGTCTGGGGGGGGAAATTGTTATTATTGTGTTTGTCCTTCATTGCCAAAGAAGACCATGTCATCGGTGAATTGATGACATGACTTGCACTTGACTTTGTTTTGAGTGAGGTAGGGCTGTGCAGGTCACCAGCCTCAATTCTCCTCCAGAGTCATCTTAATCCAGTGATAAGATTTTCATCTGGATGACTGGTGATGACCCAGGATGCACTAGGAGACCTTAGCCCCTTTAGGCAAGGTCTATGCAGGTACTCACTTAGGGTGAGGTAACGCCTATTCACTGAATAGGCCTGTTTAAGAAGTAGCCAGGGCATGGCCCCTTTAATGAGGCAAAGAAAAGGAAAGATATCAGGCTGAGAGGGAAACAGTAACAGTTACTGGGGTCAAGGTCTCCCTGGGTCATCTCCAGTCATCCTGATAAATATCTGGTCACTGGATTCAGATGGTTCTGGAGGAGAAGTGAGACTGGTGACCTGCACAGCCCTCCCTCACTCAAAATAGTCAAGTACAAGTCATGTCATCATTTCTCTGATAGCATGGTCTCCTTCGGCAATGAAGGACGAACACAATAATCTGTGAGTAGATGCAGCTGCCTGAATGGAGATCCAACTAGCTGGGTAACTGAACTCCTCCTCTCCTGTCTGTCTCTCCCTCCCCTTCCTGCTCTCCAAAGGAAGGTAAATTTGGATGGCCAGAAGATGCCCAGTTAACTTGGGTTTTACCAGCTGGATTCCTTCTTTTCCCTTCTCTTCCCTTCCCTTCCCTTCTCTTCCCTTCCTTTCTTGTCCCCTCCCAAAACCTTAACCTACTGCACTCTGAAACTCATACATGGACAACACAAGGCCCCTAACTAAGGGTTTTCTTCTGGACCCTCCTGGCTTAAGGGGGGAAAATACTAAGCCACTAAAATCTCATAAAAACACATCTAGCTTAAGGTCACATAGGTAGTAAGTGCCAGAGACCAGACCTCACATCTAGCTTAAGGTCATATAGGTAGTAAGTGCCAGAGACCAGATTTGAATTTTAGGTGCTACAATTTTAAATATTGAGCCCTTGGTGCTATAGTACACTGACTTCCTGTTTTTACTTCTATTAATTTGGATGCCACCCCACTTCCAGAATACAAGTACCCACAGAATTCCCATTAAGATGTACAAATTGTAAATTATCTGAGCAAAAGTGGATTTACATAAACCAACATGTTCTCTTTTCTATTAACTTGGATATTTTCAGTACATATAAATCAATACAATCTGCTGAAAAATGCCCCAGAAATAAGATTCTATTTTTCACATAAGTGAATCTGCTAGCTTCTTTTTATTTCATACTGGTTTGAAGGAGGAAGATGTGCTGTACTTCAGTTAAGATGATGATACCAATAATGCTAAGTATAATTACCCACCATCAATGGGACAGAGGTGATGAAAGAAAAGATATGAGAGGACACTCCCAACCCACACCTCCTCTCCAGTGGTTCATGAATGTGTTTTCAGACTTTTTCAACTTAATGTGATGTTTTTTCATTTTTACTTTTTTTGTCTCAAGAAATATTATTTGTTATATGGGATAGATCTCTGTCTGGAATGACAAGGAGTTGAAGAATTCTGGGAAAAACTGTGATGATATGAAAAGCTAAAGACAACAATAAAAAATATTTAAAAATTTTTTAATAAGTAAAAGGTTACTCTTCCAGTAGTGACAACAGTTTCACTGAGTCATATAAATTATATCTCACTTGATTTAACCATTTCAATAATCAAGAAAATAACCTGGGCAAAAGGAAAGGCAGTTTTTGGCTGAGACTGAGGATGTGGGATCCATTTTGAGAACAAAATAAATATAACCAAAAATATAAAGAAGGTGATTAATAAAAATAATAGCCAACATTTATACAGAACTTACTATTTGCCAAGCATTGTGCTAAGGGCTTTACAATTATCTCATTTGATTCTCCCAGCAACTCTGGTAGTAAGTGCCTCAATGTTTCCATTTGATAGATGAAGAAACTGAGGCAATCAGAGGTTAAGTGATTTGTTCAGGGTCACACAGCTAGTAAGTGTCTGGGGCCACTTCTGAACTGAGGTCTTCCTAATTCCAGTCTCAGTCCTGTGCTCTATCCACTGCATTACCTAGCTGCCCACTCTGGTACCTGTTTTCTTGGAATACCAGCATCCAAAGTGCTGAAATAATTTGGAAACAGATTCGGAGCTAAAATGTCTGTATTGGAGGAGGAATACAAAATGAGTCAAGAAATCAACTCTCTATCTGACTCTACCCAATTCCCCAAAACTTTAGTCTCTTTTAAAAACTACAACTGCTAGTGTGACTCAACCCAGCTACTAATGATATACTGGTGTGGTCTGCCAGGCCTCTTCCTGATCCAGCGGTTCTCAGAGGGCTACAGGCTCTTTTAATACATGTATTCTAATGTAAATTCCCCTTGAGATCAAGTATAGTGGTAACATCTCTGTAAACTGACATGGTCAAGGACGAGGGTATTCTGAGCAACTGAATTTTCTGATTAATGGAGGATTCAATCAACAAGTTTTAAATGCCCAACAGAGGAGTTTATACTTGTCCTTAGAGATAACAGTAAGCCACTAGAATTTATTGAAAAGGGAACCTGTAGTTTAGGTGACTACATAAAGGACGACCAGAACTGGGGAGAGATTTGAAGTAGGGAGATCAGTAAAGAGGGTATTGTAATATTCCAAGCACAAGGGATAAGAGCCTGAACTAGCATAGTAGATGTACAAGAGTGAGGATAGAACGGGAGAGATGTTACAAATTACAAATTCTACCAACTGAGTGGAAAGTATGCTGAAAGTCAGGAGTTGTAGATGACACTGAGGCTATTTCATTCCATTGAATATATGGATGGATTTATCAGTATTACTGGCATGCGAAGGGATCCCTTATTGTTATATTTCTGACTCTCCAAGTCAGAGATGTAATTACATTGGTTTATAAATGTTTATAAATCATGTGTGCAATATCCTTAACACTGGATCTAACTACCACTGCAATAAGCTGAACTTATCGATGAGTTTGCCAAGGAACAGAAGCAAGAGAATGTGAGGAGTTTATGTAAATCTATGCAAACTATATGCAAATTAGCTTCCTGACCCTAGAATGCTACCACTTAAAAACATATACACTAAACATCAAATTATGCTACTGTCTGACCCTTCCAATAACTTCTACACTGAACACTGACCATTTGACAACATTTTCATATGAAGACATGATTAATTATTATAGAAAGTTAAAAAAAAAAAACAGAGCCAGATCTCTTTAAGGTCTCCCCAGGTCAAGGAAACATCTGGATTTATCACTGACATCCAAAGCAAAGATGAAGTTCCATGGAGATTCTATAAATAAAGAGGTAATCTCGTATACTGGGGGAAGGACTAAACTTTCCACCAGAAGATTTGGGTTAAAAAAAAAATCTCTGCTTTTTCAAGTAACTGGGTAATTCATTTGCCATATTTGAGTCTCAGCTTCCTCATCTATAAAATGAAGGAGCTGAACTAGATTGGATGGTTTTTCAGTTTCTTTGCAAGTCTAAAATTCTAGTATATAAATTTCTAGGTTCTATCAAAACTAAAGAGGTGCTGAAGTGTGGCAAGCTCATACAACCTGAGATCTTCTACATCCTAAATTTCACAAAATACAACACTGAAGAATTAGCATCTTTAATTCTGGAGTGATCAGGCAGCAGATCTGGTTTTGTCAACAGACTTATTTCAAAGGTTTATCTCAGCAGAAGTGATATTTGCTTCACTGCTTATCACTACCATGCCCAGCTCATTGCTGGTTTATGGAAGTCTCAACAATGCAGAAATTGCTCTTCAGGGACGTTACTGTCAGTGACTACTTTCTTCTCTCTGCCTGGGTAATCTCAAGGTTTGGGAGAAATGAAGAATGCTCCGTCACAAAACGGTGGATCTGCTCTAGTTCGTACACTCTCTGAGCTATCTATAGAGTTAGGAGGTTGGGTTAGATGATTCATAAGGACTTACGCAGCTTCAACATTCATTTATTCTATGTTCTTTCTGTCTTTCTGAAAAATAGCCCTGAGCTACCACCATAAGGAGGCTTCCAGACTTTGGAGCTACAAATATGCACACTGTATATCTCCTAATAATTTTTCAATTACACAACAAGGAAGGGAAAAAGACAGAAGGAAATGAACCTTAATTAACAGGGATTTTATTCATCTGGAACATCAATCAAAAATAATTTATTAAGTGTCTATGATGTGCCTGGCACTGCGTTCAGCACTAGGGACAGTAAGGAGTGAGGGGGAATTAAACAGTCCTTTCCCTCAAGGAGCTTACATTTTCAAATATCTATCCACTACTAGGTCCTGACCATTTACATATAAATTTAAATCAACTATACATCACTTTAGATCTAATGATAAATAATTTCAGATTTAAGTCCTGGGTACTTAAATAAGAATAAAGGCAGAAAAATTAATTATAGAGTCATAATAATAATATACCAGGCACTGTAATAACCATTTTACAATTACCTTACTGGATCCTCATAACAACCCTGGGAAGTAGATGCTACTATTACCACACTTTACAGATGAGAAAACTGACTCAAACAGAATGAAATGATTTGCCTAGAGTTACACAGCTAATAAGTATCTAAGGCTTGATTTGAACTCAGGCCTTCCTGACTCTGGGTCCAGCATTCTATCCATTATGCCACCGCGCTGCCCATCCTGTATATCCACAAGAATATAAGAAGGGGCAGTAGCATGATATGATGATACAAAGAACACTGGAACAGGAATTAGGCCACACATGTGTGTCCTTAGATATATATAATAATTTCTCAGACTTCATCTTTTCTTTTGGACTAGACGATCCACAGTTGGAAAATTCAGAGTATCATAGATATAAAATTGGAAGGGATCTTAGAGGTCATCGAGTCCAACTATCTGACTTTACAAACCAGAAAACTGAGGCCTAGAGAAACCAAATGACTTACCACACAAGTAGTAAAAACACTCTTATGTTCACAGGATATTCACCAAGGACCTCTGACTCGAGACCAAGTGCTCTTTCCATTCTACCAAAGATTTACTGTATCCAAGGAATATTAACATTCAAAAAAATCAATACTCAAAGCAAGTTTAAGAAATACGAACAAAAATGTCATTTTTAGAAATTAAAACCGTCCATCCTTTTCCTTCCAATAAGAGTTTTATAATGGTGTGTATGACTAAATCAAAATTCACAAAACATCCTTATTTTCCTATTCTTCATGGAACATAAACCAACAGATCATTCAGACCAAATATAGAGCCAGTAATTTGAACATTAGCCTAAAAGTCACAAACAGCACTCAAAAAAATTCCTGCATTCTACTTGTTTTAAGTGCTTGTTGCTGAACTTTAAGAATCCCTAGTGCTGCAGAAAGATGACAGTGCCCTGGGCTGATGTGGGATCTTTTTAAGAAATAAATTAAGACATGTGTTTTTACGTCCTTTTCATTTATAAAATGGAATATACAATCATTTTCCTTGTAGAGGATGGTACTTAAAGCTGATATTACCAGCTGGGGGCTCCATCTTGAGTTAGCTCACTGGAAATCTCAGTGAGATTTCCTACACAGGGCAAGCCAACTGAATCTGTTCTAATGTTTACCAGTCCTTGGCTGCCTGGGGTGGCATAGAAGAGGTAACATTCAATGTTTGTGTTAAACTCACTTACCATCAGGAAAGAAAAAAAATTAATAATACATCATTCCAACATTTTTTTCTGCTGCAAGCTCGAAATGGATTTGCCTTAAGTGCTCTAGCATCGAATATATCAGCAATTTCTTACCTTTTTGACAAAGAGAAAGAAAAGAAAACAAAAAACATATAACAGGGCCACCAGTCTACCTGGTGAAAATAGAACTAAAATGCAATTGTATTCCCCTAAGTAGCCAAGCCATGAAGCTAAAGAAAATCTAGCAAATACTGAAAAGGTATTGTTTTAATTTCTTTCATTCTAATAAATACTCAGATTTCTAAGAATAACTGTTAAATATACAGAAAGTATGGGAACCCAGATGTTTGCTAGTGCCTACTAATAAAACTCCTTCCCACAGCAACACACCATATCTTTCAATATGACAGCATATAAAGACAGAGATGTTATAAAAGGCACAATCTGAGTGGCTTCCACACTGAGAATCATGATGAATCTCCTTCACCTAAACACATGAATTACTTCACATCTTCTGTGAAATAAAACCAAATCTCAAGTGTTAGAGGTCATGCTAAAAAACTCCAAAGAAAAGAATGGCCCCAGCACTGATTTCCTAAATCAACATGAAGATACATCATTTTATAAAATTTATCATGTATATGCTTCTTTTTCCAAGTGGAGTTATTTAACCTAGTAGTTCAAGGAAAATAACTTCTGGGAAAATATACAACTAAAATGTTCACCAAATGGTGCTGAATTTGATACCAGAGGACCTGGGTTCAAATCCTTACTGTGCCACTAACAAAACATGTGAATATGGGCAAATCACTTAATCTCTCATGGCTTCAGTTTCCTCATCTGCAAAATGACAGGAATAGACAAAATGAAGTTGAAGTTCCCTTCCAGCTCTCAATCTACAATCTTCTAGGACCAAAAAATGGACATGAAGAGGAAGGAGTTGTTGAGGAGCTAGAGAAAGTCTATCTTTTTTTAGTAAGCGAAATTGCTTTCAAAGAAACAAGTATATGACTGAGAATCACACCTGTAGTCTGTCTCTTTGTACTGAAGCCACCCAAAAGAGAGCAGTGAATTAGCAAAGGAGGGTGGGAGGGATGGGGCAGGAGGGTACTGCTCTGAACGTAGTAAAGAGGAATATGAAAGAAATCCCTACAGCAAACTCCCAGATGACAAACCAACCAATCACACACCTCCATTCATAACACAAAATAACACTTGTGTATGTTGCTTTGCTGAACAGTATCCAATAGCAGATTTTTGTGATGTGCTAAGAATGAATAATCTGAGGGTGAGATATATCAGGTGAAGAAAATGGCATTGCATCTTTTTTTTTTTAAATGTTGCCTATGATTTTTCATTTGTAAAGAGAAATCATGATGAGGAAATTTCCTCTGCAGATAAATACCTAATGCACAATTCACAGCCTTAAAATAATGCCTGAAGCAACAGAGCTAGAATATATCAAAGGTTCAGTTAAACCTAGGTTACAGACTCCCAGACAAGCATCTATCCACTATGGCACAACTGATATCCTTTGGCATAGAACCTAAGAAATAGAGATTTAGATACAGATGGGACCTCACAGTCTGTGTACTTGTACTCTTTCATTTTAAAAATGAGAAAACTGGAAGAAGTGATATGGCTTGCCTAAGGTCACACAGGCATACTGTCACTTACTGTGGTAAAGCCAGCACTGGAACTCAGGTCCTATGATTCCAAAATCAGCACTCTTTTCCCTGGATCTTATTGCTTGCCCATTATCAAGGCAGAACAATAAGACAATAAGGAGTTCAACTCCTATCTTCACTGGCTTTAGGATTAGAAAATGAAGGAAATAGGGAATTTCAAGTCCTTTGAAAACAGAAAATAATCATTTCTTTATGGAGAAGGACAATTACAGGAACTTAAAACAGTCTTTGTCTTGAAATGTTCCTAGCATAGAACTAAACCATATTTTTATGGGCTACCTTCAAAGACTTGGAAATGTTTATTAGACAAATAGCTTATTCTTCAAAGATAAATCATAGGGGAATTTTTTTCTGAAACTAATCATTCCATTAGGAATCTTCAGAAAAGTTAAACTGCAGCTCATTGGGGGCAGTTCTGAATTGCCTCTAGTCTTTGTTATGAAATAGAAACAAGCTAATGCTGTAAAGCAGTCCGAGAGGGCAAGGACCTTGTTTTGCGTTTTGTCTGCCTTGGAATACTTGGCATATTAACTGACATAGAAGACTCTCTTAATTGATCTTTGCTATGTTAATTTTCAGTGGAACAATCAATATATTTCAATAGCAGTACTCTCGTATTCTAGCAGATCTGAGCAGTCTATTCATCTGCCTCCTAATGGCAAACTTCTCACCAATGATCACTTGCCTGGATTCATTCCTCAATTTTTAGTCTACTGTCACAACCTCCATTCATCTCAGTGACTCTGAAATCTCCAAATATCAATGTATGAATCCTGGTCCCCATCCCCAAATCTACTATAGCTTTTACTCTTATTCTCCTCAACTCTATCCAGGCAATATCCTGTTCCAGGTGTACCTCTCCTAGCAACCACCTTCTACTGTTCCCCACAGAAAGGCTATTACATAATTTACAAACTCCCCTTGGTTTTAAATTTCTTCCTTTCTCACTCCTGTCTTCTAGCACTAATTGAGATCTGGCTCCTTCCTGATGGCGCTGCATATCTTTCCATTAGAAAGGAGCAACACTTTCTCTCATTGTAGTAGTGGGGACATCAGAAGACTTCTTAATCAACAATGAATTCTCTTGGTCTCTATTCTCTTCTCCCTCCTATTTCACTTGCTGGTCTCATTCAACACTCTGTCTCTTGATAGCCTCATGATCTCCCATGGATTTAACTATCATCTCAATGCAGATGACTCCCAGATCTATATATCCAGCTCCAGTCTCTCTCCTGAGCCTCAGTTCCACATCATTAACATGCCACTGGACACTTCAAACTGGACGTCCCAGAGACATCTCAAACGCAATGGTCTATAACTGAACTCATTTTCTTTTCCACAAAACTCTTAACATTATCTGAATTTCTCTATTCCTGCCAAAGATACCACCATTCTTCCAGTATTCCAGGTTCAAAATCTGAGTATTATCCTTAACTCCTCTTTCTCTTTCACCTCACATATCCATTCAGTTACCAAATCTTGCCATTTCTATTATCAAAATACATTCCATATCTCAGCCCTTCTCTCTACTCACAAACTACTACCATAGCTCAGGTCCTTATCACCTCACCTCTGCCCTGAGTCTCCCACCTCTCCAATCCATTCTATACCCTGCTGACAATGTTCTTTTCCTTAAGTGTAGCTCAGGCCAGGGGACTTTTCTGCTTAACCAACTCCAGTGGCTTCCTGAAATATAAGCTAATCCATTTAGTTTTTAGAGTCCTTCATAACCTGGTCCCACCTTAACATTCTACCTTCATTAAACATTAAGTCCTTCCCTCTCATTCTGCAGCCCAGTCAAACTGGCCTTCTCTCTGTTCCTCACATGCACATTCCCTTCACCCCAGTTTCCCTACATGTCTGTGCCTTTGGCTAGCCCATCCAACAAGCCTGGAATGTGCTGCCTCCTTATTTCTGCCACTTTTTTCCTTTATACATTATCTTCTGCATGAAGCTCTCACTTCCACTGGACTATTTTGAACAGTTTTGAATTTATTCACTTTGTATTTATGTGGTACATAGTTAAGGCGTTTGTTGTCTCCTCCACTAGAATGGAAACTCTTAGCCAATAGGGATTAGTTTATGCTTTTTACTCATATCCACTGACCTAGCACAGTGCCAGGGACACAGAAGGCACTTTAAAAAAAAAATCTGTTGAATGATGATTGATTGCTGAATAGGAAGGTGGAGAAAATAGTGTTCTTTCTTCCTTATTCTGCTGCTCTTTTTCCCTTATTCAACCCCTCCTCTTTTGCTTGAAGTGTATGAGGAAACTTTGGAAGCATGAAAGTTGTGAGAGAAAGGAAAGGAAGAAAATGAAAAAAAGAAAGAAGGAATACTGAGACCCTCTCCATAATTTTCAGGGATTTGGTCTGACCCTGGGATCCTTCTCTTAATGGTCTGATCAACTTGGGAGCAGTGTCCCAAGTTTTGTGAGAAGACTATGGTGACTCAGTGAAGACCTCAAATATGAAACATACCAGGACACATTATTCTGGGACCCTTCAACAACCCAAAACCAGCCTGGGAATATTAGACTGTAATCTCATAATGTATTATAATTGGATTTTAATTCGTTAGAATATAAACTCCTTGAGGGCAGGGACTGTCTTTTGCCTCTTTTTGTATTCCCAGCTCTTAGCAAAGTGCCTGGCACACAGTAAGGGCTTAAAAAACATTTTCTGATTAAACGATTGATTGCTTAAATGTACCAGACTTCCTAGGGAAGACTGACTCTAGAAGATATCTAGTAGATACCTCCTGGGCTGGTTCTGAGGGCTAGTCTAAGCTACAATAGATGGATAACCAGGTAGTGGCAGAAGCTTGGTGTATGTGTGTGTATGTATATGCGTATGTGAGCACACAGTTGAGTACTGATATATATGTCAGGTTTTCTGTCAGTTCACAGCTCAGTGAATTAAATTAGTAGTTCTGAAGACCTGAGCTGCCTAAGAGATAGCTAGAACATAAAAAGAAAAAACTGTATGAGAGAGATACCTAGAGCAGCTAGGAGATGAAATGGGTAGAGTGCTGGCCTCAGAGTCAGGAAGAACTAAATTCAAATCCAGCCTTGGACATTCCCTACCTGTGAGATCTGGGAAGTTACTTAATTTCTATGTTTCAGTTTCCTCATCTTTAATTAGCACCCACTTCATAAAGTATAATGAAGATTAAATGAAATATTTGTAAAGCGCTATATAAACCTTAAAATATTACCTAAGTGCCAGCTCTATTATTGGCAGTACCACCATCACCACACTATTATCATTGTTGCTGTTTTAGCCATCATGTAAAGACAGAACATCACAAGACCTGGAGTTTTCCTGCCTCATGGCATTTACTTTCCAAGAGGTCCATCGCTTTTTTTCTACAAAAGTTGCCAGGAATACTCCGTGAATCACTAATTCAAAACACAAGGGACTCGTTTTTCCGGCTTTAAATGATACAAACAGAACCAATGAACTCCTCAGCTTTTTCACCTCACATGTAGGAGACACAAAGGCTATATAATGCTTGACGTTGTGAGTTAATTGAAAATAATTCAAGGCATTTTACTTGCCTTCATACCACAAATTTTAAATGGATGTGGTTTTGTTAACCATAAAACAAATGTTTAAATAGCTGAGCAGGTATTCAATTAATCTTCATTAATGATTCAGGAAATATTGCCTAATCCTAAGAAGCCAAGAGGAATGATGCTTTGAGATTTAAAAAAAAAAAAAATGTTGTTTTAAAGATTACTTCACCTTTTAAAAGGCGAAACGATTTAATGAAGTCATCTCCCTGAAGGCAGGGAACGATTTCATTTTATCTTTGTATACCTAGAACCTAGCATACAACTCTGCACATAATAGGTATTAATAAGTGTTTGTTGAATTAGGATGATAGGTAAGTCAAATAACATTGGTTAAGTATCTATTCTGAGCCCGAAGGATGCAAAAGAGAGTCCCTGCCCTCAATGAGCTTGCTAAGAACCAAGAAGTCATCAAGTCCAGGCTTTTCATGCTATACATAAAGAGACTGAAGCCCAGAAAGATGGAAGTAAGAAGTAGCAAAGTCAGAATTGCAATCCAGGTCTTTGGACTTAGAAATTATATCTAACATTATTCCCACAGTAGCATAGTACCGTGGTTAAAATGCATAGCTTATAAGGGGCATCCAAAGTACTTCTGTGATACAAAAGTTAAATGGATCACACAACCATGATGAGTGCTGGTACTCAAGCTATAAACTATGGGGATCTAGTGACACTTATTTTTCTATTTGGTTGTAGAATTCTCAGATTTTGCCCTTGAATCTCAACCCCACCCAACCCCCATCATCATCATATCACACAGCTCTGACATGGCACAGAAGGTTATGATTAATTCTGGTCAAAGAAAAATGAATTTTAAGCACTTCAGCAAAAAATCTATCAATTTGCTTTTCTAGAATGGTCTTTGCAAACTGTTCCCCACTCTAGTGACTGGGGAATGGTTTCATTATATGGTCTACCCAATTGGTAGAGAGGCTGCAGGAAGGTTTAGAACAGGAGTTCTTGACCTTTTTAGTTCCATGGGCCATTCTGGCAATTTGGTCAAGCCTAGAGACCCTCATTATAATAATGTTTTTAATGCAGCCAATAAAATACATAAGACCACTAAGGCAACCAAAGTTTATGAAAATTAAAAAAAAAAATTTTCCCAATCCAAATTCATAGACACCCTGAAATCTATCCATTGACAAAAAGGTCTAAGGACCCTCTAGTATACAGGCTTTAAGAAACTATTTCTTCTCCTTCAAGACTGTTATAGTTTTTAAAAGTCTCTTTTGTAAAAGCCTGCACTAGAATCTTTCACCTTGAAATGTGGTAGAAAACGACCTAGGAAAAGCTGGCAAGAAGATTTCTGTGCTGTGTGGCTTGCCCTTATCGAGTTTGCAATGAACTGATTTTAGGCAGCTTTTTTTTCATCCTTGAAAGAAGAACCCAAATTCTTGGTAAGTACAATTTTATTAAGCACAAGGCACCTAAGCAGATCAAATCATTCCCCAACCAACCTTTCCACACCTAATCTCTTTCTTCCTCTAATACTTTCCCCCCATACTTCAATTTATAACTGTTGGTATTACTATCCAAACACAATCTGTAAATGGCCTTTAAAAATAATAGGAGGATGTATGCACATACCATAAAAGAAAAACTAGCAGCAATGCTATTCATAATCAACTAGTTTTAATAGCTGAAGGCACCTTGCCCTCACTCAAGCCAGGAGCAGCCCAACCTTATTCAACAGCCCTATACCAACTCAACATTCCAGATTACCAATGTTTCCATGGCATTGTGGAACATCTGAATCCTCCAATCTCAGTCACTAACAATTTCTGTTTTCCTATCCTTCTTTCTCTCCTTGCCCCTAAAATTCAGAGCAATCCAAACATCTTAGTGCTACTTTAAGTAATTAAATCTTAGGATAGCTTAAAACAGCACCAAAAATCTGTATATTTCTACCATACCTCCCAACCTCCTGTTTCCTTCATCTCCCATTATCTACAACTGTGGCTCTAAATCCAAATCCCTCCCTGCTGACATTTCCCTCACGGGATTCAAATACTGGTATGGTCACATCTAGCCTACGCAATCTTGGTCAAGTAATTCAAAGATGAACTAAAGCCTCAGTTTCCTCATCCAGAAGACTAAAGCCTCTTGCAGCTCCTATGATCCTGTCTGACCATTCCTTCTTAATATTCTTTGTTGGTTCATCATAAATCTTCTGCCCCTTAGACTAAGTATTTCTGGCCCATACCCACCCCCATCCTTTAGTTCTGTCATTGATTTTTTTTAAATGTTAAAATATATCAAGGTCAAGGCCAAGGTCAAGCACAAAGCCACAGGGTCACTCTATCACAGACCTCCCTCCAATATTAAGTTGACAATAATATATTAAGGACTGCTTTTCAGGTCCAGCCATTCAAACAATTCAGAATTTATCTAACTACCACCCTGACCCACCTTGTTCACAAAGATGAGATGAAACAATAAAGAGTATTCACATTGTCAACCTGTTTAAAAAAAAAAAAGCAAATAACAGGAAATAGGGTTATCTGGCATGACCTACTCTTTTTTTGTAAGTAAGTGTTATTGGCATCTTTTATTCATGTATCACAGTCATTTCTACTACCACCCCTGTCACTCTCCCCTCCACACTAGAAATTGAAACATTCAGTGGAACAAACAGGCTGGAATGCCTTACACTCAGGCAGCCAATTTCCCTCAATTCTTCCATTAGACAGATCTATGTGGTTTCTCATTCCCTGTCCTCAACATCCAACCCCTACTGAAGCAGCTAGGGACAAGGGTAGTCAAAGTGCTACTACAGAATGAACTTGTTTGTTGGAGGGGGCCACAAAATGCAGTCCCTGAGGCAAAATTAGAATGAGTTTCCTGCTAATACAGTCCACATTATGGATAGCTCCACATTTTTATTTCAGAGATAACATTACATTTTAGAATTATACTGAAGTTACAAAAAGAAGGCTTTAGGAGAAATGAAATCAGGGCATCCACGACAGGTCACCAAGTTCCTAGTAGTCACATGGTTCTGAAGAGATTACATTATCCACATATACAAGGAACCCTGAGGGAGAAACAGGATGTAACCTGTCACACAAGTTATATCACCACCAATGCCTGGATCTAAATCTTCCCTGATACCTGATGGGGATGGCCAGGACCCCAAACCCAAGAGTCCTGGGAACAATGACACTGAATAATGACAGGAAAGAAAATGCATTAACATCTTCTTAGTGGCTCGCACCACAAGGACTAGGCAACTTTTCCATTTGATCTGCAGCTGAAAATTTCCCTGTGTCATTTCTACCATTAGAATGGGAGCTGTCTTCTTTGTCAAGGGTTTAGTGCTGTGCTTTGCACATATTAAACACTTACTAAATGATTTCCTTTAAAAATTTTAATAAATAAAAAGCACTTAATAAATGCATTTATTCAAAAACAAATTAAACATTAAGCAAATGCTAAAGCTGTAGGATATTAGTATATGATCAGATTCAAAAAAACAGTCACTCTCTATAATGATGTCCAACAATTTCATTCACCAGAAGCATCCCCAAGGCTAGAATTCTCAGGGTCCCATTCAAATCATGGTTGCCTTCATTACTTGTATAATATATGTATGAAGACAGCGGGCCTCAAATCAGGATGATCACAATTCAAATCGAGCCTCAGACATTCACTTACTAGTCACTTAACTTCAACTGTAAAATGGGGATAATATCAGCACCTATCTCCTAGGGTTGCTGTGGAGACCAAATGAGATATCTGTAAGTGTTGAGCACAATGCCTGGAACATAGCAAGGGCTTGACAAATGTTTCCTTCCTTCCTTTAGAGGATTCTTCAATGATAAGTCACATGAACAATAAAGTGTACCGTATGTGCATCATCCCATTTAAGCCTGTAAGGCAGGTATTTTTTAGTCCCATTCTATGCATGAAGAAGCTGGAAGTAAGCATTGATATAGAAATACTAAATGTTGAGGGTATAACTTGGACCTGGATCTCTTGAGGTAAAATGAAGAACTGTACTACACGTTTGCATTGGTAATTTTATTCAGACTTTGGAAAACTGGGATTTCAAACAAGGACAAACAAATTTAGCTTCTACAACAGTTTAGAGAAGTTGCTCATCTTTACGAAGGTTCCCAATACCCCAGGAGATTCTCTGTTGTTGACATTTTAAAATCTCTTTCACTGTTTTCATTACAATTGGCCCTTCCTTACAAGTGCTTGTAAAAGCAGATGCCAGCCACTGTGAATATGGCTCCATTAGTTTTTCAGAACTGCCAATTAAGCATCTGGATAGACCCAGGCATCTTTCTCCTTATCTGAAAAATGAAGCCGTTGCTGGCACTCACCATGTCAGCTTACAATATATGTTTCTCTGTCTCTTATGCACAATTCATTTGTTGATGCAGTGTAAGGGAGCAGGAGTGAAATGACTTCATTTAAATAAATCTGTTTCCTCTATGGTCATTTATCATACCCATTTGCCTCTGAACATGCACCCATACAACTGGATCATCATAAATGTTTTCGGCTATTCTTGGTGCCCTCTTTTCCTCCATATCCCCAAATCAATCTACTTTTTATTAGCGAGACAAAGGGAACAGGTCTTTTAAATACACACACACACACACACACACACACACACACACACACACACACATGCCAAGTTATAAGAATTACATCTTATTGCTTTAGGGAAAATATGTATTTTGTTGTTTAGAATATCTTTTTTTTCCAGGGGGGAAATTATCCCTCAGCAAATATTTAATATTTGGGTCTTACTATTTTCCAGACTGTACTTTCATAATTTCCCTCTGCTACTTTTGCTTTCTGCCAAATGTGTCTGCCATGTACCCCAAGGATTTTAGCCTTCAAAATTCGTCCATTTACTTACCTGAACTGTAGTGAATTTCATTATAGAGAATTTATGACTTTACAATCACATTGATGGCAACAGATTGAAATGTCAAATACAGGATTATGACTTCACTGCAGGGCAGAGCAGAAGCAGAGAAAGGAAGAGAGTGGAAGTCTTAAACAAAGTCTACAGCAATAAAGAAAGGAAGCAGACCATACATATATGTAAAAGACAATGTCCTTTCTCTGATTTCTATATGGAAAGGTCACATCTCTAAGGTCTTCATTCTTTATTAAAACAACACAAAAACCAAATTAATAATATATGGGTAATATTTTATTTTTATAATAGGTATGTTCCTGACATGTTACATACAAATTCAACCATAGAACTGTCAAATATGAGGGCTGAAAAAGATTTTAATAAATCCTTTATGCCTAAAATAGGCCTCTGAACTCTGCAAGTACTTAATGTGTAATGAATCAATAAATGAACTAACAAATCTAATAGGATGACAAAGCTAACAGGATGCAGCTTCATGGAATGATGAGAACTTCAACGGGCAAAGTCTTTTATGGTTTACAAAGCACTTTGTTCCTAATTCTGAGAGACAGCTAGTGTGGCTCAGAACACTGGACTTCAAGGAAGAACTCTGTTTTAGTCCAGGCCCTGCCATGTCAATGCAACAAACACTGCAGTCTACCTGAGTCTAAGTCCACTGCTCTATACGCTAAGCGAGGCTACCTTTCCCACAAAAGAAAAAGAAAGGGCAAATACCTGTACTTGCCTGACTTTAACACTGGGCATGAGTAAGATAAGTTCTCAACCAGGGGCCCTTCCAACTGCAGATTCTACAAAAAACTTGTGATTTTGGTAGGTGGAAGGGAGGAAATCAGAATGTCTGCCAGGTATACATACAATATTAAAGTTACGGGGGATACTGGATCATCATGTGGAAAAGAACTCCCACAGACTGAGGACTTAACAAAGAACACAAAACTTAAGTGAAGCAGGTGGGACCATTCCCTTAAATTAGGCAATGCTACACATGCAGGGTTTTTTGTTGCGGTTTTCATTTACTAAATTACCTTTGCAGGAGTAGTTTCAACTGGACCAGTGATTTGGTCAGTGCAATGCAGAAAAGGAAACCCCTATGGAATCGTCAAGAGTCTCCAGCTGCTCAGAGGGAGAAGATAAGTGAATCGCATGCAGTCAGTCATGCAGCCAAATGTGTCAAAAAGCAGAACTTGAATCCAGATTGTCTATATTGCAGACAGTTCTCCATCAGCTACCTTACTCTATGCATAAGCATAACATGACTTATTATTATTAATGACTGGAGACCAGTACATAGATATTGCAATGAACTAAGGGGTCTCTGGCTAGACAGACTTGTCAGATTGCCACAACTGATGGGTGGATGGGTGGATGGTCTCACAGTCACCTGGCAGAACTGTCAATGTGGGCTCCCTGACGCCATGTGACACATGGTTAGTAGCTTTAGGTTCAGTACAGAGGTAGACACAAAGGACTTGGGTTATGTAAAGCAATGTAGGCATATGCTTTGGTCAGATAAGATCAGATAACAACAGCATCCTTCTTATCCTATAGTTTTTTATAAGAGTACTTCTAGATGGTACCAAGTAAGCCGCCAAGACTGAATATGAACAAAGAAAAGGGGATCTAGATAAAGTTCCTTGGATTTCATCAGACCACAGATTTAGAGGTAAAGGGAATCTTAAAGAGCACTTGGTCTCATCCTTTCATTATACAGCTGTAGTAATGGTGTCCCATAAGTATCTTTTCCAAAATTTCAATGTATGGCCAACCCTTTTCAATATTTTGACCTATCAAACGATTTACTTTATCTAAGTTTACCACACTATACGTAGTAACTCCTTTGACTACAAATCCAATATTCTGTCTATTGGCCCTTATTGCTTCAACTTGCCTTCTTATTGCCTATTATGTATTATCTATACTGTTAAATACTTTATTAGGTAACCTTGAAACATAAGAGCTAATACCTTTCCCTAACTGAACTGATCCTAGGAATAAACATGCTCCTGATTAAAAGACCCTGATTTTGATCCAGTCACCAATTTCCCCAGACTACTGATGGGAGCTAAAGTTTTGTAATTTTGACATGCTTTGTTATTTCTTTATTATTTAAATAACATCCCTCCACCTACTTCAACTAGCCATTACTTCCTTCTCTCATTTCCAGGACAAATGATTAAAAGGCCCATGGCCTGTCCCTTACAGGAGTGCTGTGAGGCTCAAAGGAATCGGTGTATATGAAAACCTTTTTATATTCTTCAAGTTGCTATATAAATGCAAGGTATTATTGTTGTACGTTAGCAGCAAGAAAGACCCAGTAGAAATTTTCTTTATGTTTTTATTCTTTAATTCGTAGAGAGATCAAGAGAAGAGGGTTTGGGGAGCAGAAAATGGAAATCCGTAAATTAATAAAGAATTCAGAGGGATTTCTGGTTCATCCAGAATCTGAATGGCTTCTTAGAGATTACCTCAAATCACTTACCCAATCCTTTCTAAATTATCAGTCTGCCTCAAACAATGAACACTGTTTAAAAGTCCATTAGAAATCAAAATGTTTTAGGCCCCTAAATTTGTATGCACATACGCATACGCCCATACACATATGTACACAAACATTCAGAAAGTTCAATATTGTATCCTATGAGACTAACAATTAGATTTACCTTTTATTACCCTGGGTTCCAAAGAAGATCCAACTACAACTGAATCATCAAGTTAATTCATCTACCAGGAAGATAGTTAAGTAACAAATCAAAGACTCAAACTCATGTTCAATCAATCAATAAACATTTATTAAATGCCTACTATGTACCAGGCACTGTGCTAAGCTCTAGAGATACAATAAGAAGAAAAGACAGTCCATGCTCTTAAGGAGCTTATGATGTAATGGGAGAGAAAACATGCAAGCAAATATATACAAAGTGAACTACATATAGGATAAATAGAAAATAATTAACAGAAGGAAGGCCATAGAATTACAAGGTGATGGGAAAGGCTTCATGTAGAATGTGGAGTTTTACTTGGGACTTAAGGGAGCCAAGGAGGTCAGTACTGGAAGAGAGGCGAGACAGAATTCTAGGCATGGAGGACAGCCAGGGCCAACACCCAGGGCCAAGAGATGGAGTGTCTTGTTCAGAAAGCCAGGGTCACTGGTGTAGGAGTAGGGTGAAAGAAGCCTAGGAAGGTAGGATGCAGCACAATTTGTGTTTGCTCCCGGAAGCAACAGGGAGCCACTGGAGTTTACTGCACAGGGGGACGAAGCAATCAGACCTGCACTTCAGGAAACTCTTTAGTGGCTGAATAGAGCACAGACTGGAATAGGGAGAACTTGAGGCAGGCAGCCCCACCAGCAGGCAACTGCAATATTCTAGGCCACAAGGTGATGAGGGCCTGCACACCAGTGGTGTCAGAGGAGAAGAAGGGTATGCAGGAGGTAAAGTCAGTAGGTCTTAGCAACAGACTGGACATAGGGCTGTAAGAGGATCCAGGATATCTCTCCTAAGTCGTGAGTCTGAGGGACTAGTTGGATAGTGTAGCCCTCTACAGAAGAGAGAAGAGAGGAAGCAGAGTCAGGGCTTAGGGGGAAGGATAGTGAGTTCCATTTTGGTTATATAGAGTTTAAGATGTCTACTGGAATCCAGTTCCTTATATGTGGAAGGCAGTTGGAGATGAGAGAATGGAGGTCAACAGAGAGTTTCGGGCAGTATAGACAGATTTGAGAATCATCAGATTCATCACAGATGGTAAGTAAATCCATGGGAGCTAATGAGATCACCAAGTGAAGTAGTATAGGAGAAGAAGGCACAGGACAGAATCCTAAAGGGCACCTACACTAGAGGTCATGAAGAGGAGAAAGGAGACAGAGGAGGAGCAGTGAGATAGGTAGGAAGAGAACTAGGAGAGTGATATCCAAAAAACTAGAGAGAAGGGAGCAGTAATTCAATGATACTGTCAAAGGTTGAAGAGAAGTCAAGGAGAATGAGACTGAGAAAAGGCCTTTGGATTTGGCAATGATATCTTGAGCACTAGTCACTTTTGGGGAGAGCAGTTTCAGTGGAAAGAGAAATTCAGAAGTCTGATTATAAAGGGTTAAAAAGAGAGTGAAAGGAGAGAAAGTGAAGGCACCCTATTACAGATGGCCTTTTCGAGGAGGTCAGCTACAAAGGGCAGAAGAGGAACAAGAGAACAATTAGTGAGGATGGGAGAATCAAGTGAGCGATTTTTCAGCATGGGGGAGACACAGATGTGTCTACAGGCTGTAGGAAATGAGCCAGTAGACAGGGAGAGAATGAAAAAAAAAGGGTAAGAGGAAGGATGACAGAAAGGGCACTCTGTTGGAGGAGACAGGATGGGAGAGGATCGTTTGAACAAGTGAAGGTTAGCCTGAGTTGGCAGTAAGGCCACTTCTCATCATAGGAGACAGAGGTGAGGAAAGAATAATGGCAGAAGGCATCTGAGTGACATGGGATGAGGAAGAGGGAAAAGAAATTTCTTAACAAATGACCTCAGTTTTTTTCTACAAAATATAAGGCAAGGTTCTCTGCTGATAGAGTAGAGGGAGGAGAAGCCATGGAAGGTTTGAGGAGGGATGCAAAGGTTTGTAAGAGCTGCTGTGGAGAGTGGAATAGTGAGCTGACAGGAGAGATATAGTAGGACTGCCTACCAGCAGTGAGGGCTCAGTTGAAGCTGTGCAAACAAATAGGTAGTGGACTCAGTCAGACTGGCTGGGTGATTTTCTCCACCTTTGCTCAGCAATCCATGTGTAGGAGCAAAGGTAACAAATGCGAGGAGAGTTCCAAGACAGATTGGGCTGGGCATAATCAGTGACATGATAAGGAAGCTAGGGATTCCAGAGAGGAAGACAGTGAAAGCTGAATAAGTTCACCAAGTGGTTGAGACAGGGAGAAGAGGAAAGAGTGGCTACTGTAGGTGGAATAGCCTGGGAGAGAACTGAAGGTTCAAGGGAATGGAGGTTATGGTGCAAACAAAAGGTGAGGTTAGTAAGGGAAGGCAGAGGGATAGTTGAGAAATCAATGTATTGTGGCCAGATTAGAGGTTTACAAATTTTTTTAATGTAGAGGTGATATATTTGTGGATGCTGACAAGATCAAGAACATGACCATCTTTGTATGGGGCTAAGGTAGGATGGAGGAGTAACTAAGAGAGGTGAACAGGCTGAAGAAATGAGTCTTTACAGAATTTAAGGTAGAGTCAAAATGTATGTTGAAGTCCCTTTATATGAAGACAGGATTTGGGGAGGAGAAAAATATTGTGAGCAAACTTATTGAAGAAGGAAGAGAAGAGACCTGGGGGTCTGTAGATAACAGCTACCATGATTTTGACTGGATGGTAGATTTGAACAGAATGAACCTCAAAGGAAGAGAGATTACTGAGTGATGGAGGAAGGAGGAGAACCTGGGAATGGTGATGGGGAGGAAGGAGAGACAGGAAGAATGAGTGAAGATGCAGCCAGTCCTGGAAAGGCTGGTCAAAGACAGGCTGGTCATCAAAAGGGATGCCAAATTTTAGCAAGAGGTATTAGATGGAAGAAGTAAGAGAGAAAAAGAATTGAGATGAAGGGAAGTTTGTTGCCTTTGGAGTAGGCATTTGAGAAGCCACAGGAGAAGAGATGAATGAAGTTAGGTTGAAATTTTGGGATGGAAGGATTGAGGGGGATGAGGAAGAGGAATCAGGTTGTGGTGGGAATGTTGACTGGCTCCAAATTACCATAGCACCATTCTGCCTCTCATGAGTCCAATTTTATTGTGCATCCTGAGACAACCAGAATGATCATTCCGTGAGACATATGGTAATCTTGTAATATTTGCAGAAATATTCTCATGAAAATAACTGCAACTTCCTCTTCTTTCTCTGCAGAGGTGGGGAGCTGAGTGTGGAGGAATACAAATCCAATCCTTTTTTTAGTGTTGTCAAACTTTTGTGGAATTGTTTTTTCTCTTTTTTATTCTCTGCTATAAAGTATGGTTCTCTGGGAGGTAGAGTGGGGAGAGAGACCAAAAAATGTAAATACTGCCAAAAAAAATCAATAAAAATTAATTTTTTAAAAAAGAAAATAATAGCATATTCTTTATGGAGAATTACAAGGAAGAAAATTTCTCTTAAAAACAGGATCTAGCCTCTTCTATATCACCAAAATTATATAACTAAAACAAAGGGCTAGAATTATTTGCAATGGAGGCAAAAACATAGAAAGTATTCTAAATAAAAACAGAGTTAAAGCAAGGTGAGTCCCTTTCCCCATGCTTATTTGTTATAATTCTAGAAATGCTAGCTAAAGCAATAAAACAAGGGAGAAAAATAAAAAGTATAAACATTAACAAAGGGGAGACAAAAATATGTCTCTCTGCAGAAGGCATGATGGTCTACTTCTAACTCCATAAAATTAGCAAAGAATATATAAAAGATGATTAATAGTTTCAATAAAAATGCAGAATATAAAATAAATTCATAAAAATCATCAGCAATTTTATGCAGTATTAGCAAAACCCACAATGAATGATAAAAAGATAAATTCTATTCAAGGTAAATATATGAAATATCTCAACCAAGATATAGATAAATACACATGCTTTATGTGTGTATATATGTACACATGGATTTATAGAAGTCAACTACAAAACAACACTTACAAATTAGATTATCCAATTTACAGACTGTACTGAAATAGAAAGTAATGGAAAACATTTACTAATCATTTACATGTGTGAAAAACTGTTAAGCTTTGGGTATACAATTAGAAAATCGAGGCAGTCTCACAACAAAAACAGCAACATTAACAGTATTTACATAATCCTTTAAGGATTTACAATGCACTTTACAAATGTCATCTCATCTGACCTGCACAATGACCCCAGCAGGTAAGTACTACTGTAATCACTATTTTATAGAAGAGGAAATTGAGGTTCAGAGGGGTTAAGTGTTTTGCCCAGAGTCACATGGTAAATATCTGATTTTAACCCAGGTCTTCATGGCCCCAAATCCAGTGCTTTTATCCACTGTACCATGTAGCTGCCTAAGAATTTACATTCTACTGGGGAAGATACCACATAAAGGAAGGTACATGTTCCTGTTCAGTTCATAGCAGGCAGAAAGAGCAGACTGACCTTAATAAATGGAGAAATATTCAATGTTCATGACTATGCCATACTAATATATAAAAATGATGATACTACACCTAAATTAATTTAGAGATTTAATACTATATCAATTTAACCAGCAAAGTGTAACTTTATATAAAGTTTGTAGACAAAATAACAAGATTCATTTGAAGGAAAAAACAATCTGGATTTTTAAGGTAAATCATGACCAAAAAAAATGAGAAAGGGGACACAGCACTACCAGATCTCAAATTAGTTTATCTTTTGCATAAACATTAACAACTAGCATTTATATATTGCTTTGTGGTTTGAAAAGTACTTTACAAACATTGCTACATCTTATCTTTAAAACCACCTTGGCAATAGGGGCTATGACTACCCTCTTTTCCAGAAGAGGTTGCGATTTACCCGAGTCCAGGGAAATTCTTGGTCTTCTTCTCCTTTACCAACCAAAGACTCCAAGCCCATTACAATTACTCCTAACAATTAACAAGCATTGCCTTCAAACTTCCATCGTTAAAGCTTAGTTCCAAGAAAGGAGTGTAAAGATCTACTGTGACAGAGACAACTTAGGTTCAAAAATCCGTACAAAAAGGTACTGCAAATTTTTCAAAAGTTCACTACGAAGGCGAATTATGGTTATTGCTACTATTCTTACTGTTACTGTTGTTAATGATTAAATTAAATATTAATTATTAAATGTATACATATCACTGTTACAGTATCTGAGTTTGCTGTTGATGAACAAATTTATTTTGAAAATGGGAACTATTGTTCTATTTTAATCCACAGATATCATCCCATAAAAAAATACAAATATTTCTACATTACCTGACTCTAAACCAGAATGAATGACAAAAATAGAGTATGATTACCACTAAGAAAGGAACTAAATGACACAGAAAAGTTTTATGAAATTACACAAAGAATACCGTAATGGGAATCAAGATTTCTAGTTGTGATTTCCCCCATTTACTAGCTACGTGACTCTAAGCAAGTCCTTTCAGTCTCTCAGAGCTACAACCAGATAGGGGAATGGATGGGGCAGTGGGCGTGGAGTCAAGAAGATCTGAGTTCAAATCTAGCCTCTGATACTTAGTGTGACATTGGCCAAGTTACTTGACCTGCATTTACCTGTAAAATGAGGGTAATAGCACTTACTCATGACAGAGTAGTTGTAAAGTGCTTAGCACTGTGCCTGGCACATAGTAGGCACTGAATAAATGCTTGGGTTTTTTTCCTTCCTTCCATCCATCTTTCCTTCTTTTTTTCCTTTCTCACCTATTAAAAAAAAAGAACCTAGATTATCTTTAAGTTTCCTGCCAGCACTAGCATTCTGTGCATGAATACACATGCTTAAAGTGCATTCTTCTCTGAAATGAGGGGTTACAGTAGAAAGAGCCCTAGCCTTAGCATCAGAGGACCTGAATGAGAGTTTTGCACATGCTACTTACATTTGGAGCTAGAAAAGTCCTTTGGGATAATATGATGTAATTATTTTATATAATATATGAAGAAACTGAGCCCGAGGGAGACTATTGTTCACAAATGTCAAAGTCTACCTTCAAATACAAGTCCTCTGAATCCAAACCCAGGGCCATCACAGTGCTACTACCCATGATCTTGGGCCAATTACTCAATCCCTCCTAGCTTTCAAATTTCTTGTCTCTAAACGAAAAGGCTGAACTGCATAATCTCAAAAGACTCTGTTCTCAGTCTAAAACCTAGAACCAAAGTCTCCTGACCTTTAATTCAGTGCTCTTTCTGTATTGCAAAAACTATCCTGTTATTTAGTTTGTAAATTTTTGTTTTTTGTTTTCTTCCTACTGGTATACATACACAACTGCCATTATTAATTCTGAGTTAGGGGCAGGCTTAAGTTGATCTTAAAATGGAGCCATTTCTTATGGGGATAATATGTGTGGATTGATATAAAATTATAATTATTTCTATGTATATGATTTATTTGTTCATAACCTGTTCATCTTTGTTCATAACCCCTAAATGAATCAACCCAAATTAACTGTTCATTAGAGTTCTCATGTGGAGCCAGTTTGGAAGGAATAAAAAGAAATGGAACGAAAGAGACATATAATCAAAGGGATAGAAGAGACTTTAGGAGACACTGTCTAGCTGCGGTACTTTCTCTAGCAGAACTAATCTTTACATCATCTCAGGACAATCCAGGATGAACCCTTCCCAGGAACAGCCTATACTGGCTGCCATGGATAAAAAAAAAGCATTCCATCACACCCCAGAAAAAAGTTACAGGAACATGGGGTTTGGTTTGGTTTTTAAAGAAAGAAGGGGGAGGAGGGAACCTCTGAAATGTAAATATCCATAAATTTCAAGCCTGATTACCCAGTGGCTATAACTGCTGACAGCTGACTAGGTTTACATCAATTTTCAGGGGCCTCCAGCCACTGCAGACTGAACAAGTTCCACTGATCTACTATTCATTCAAGTCCCTAGGTAGACATCATATGGCTATTAAAAGAACCAGCAGAATTTTAATTCTCATTTGTGCATTCTTTCCTCAACTATTTCTTCTGTCACTCTCGATGAGCAGTTTCTTCAGTATTGATGCTTTTGACTTTAGAATTTCAACCAAAGAGCCAAAGGTATATGTTGTATGAATAAAAAAAAAGAAAGAAAAGCCAATGCCATGTTCAGGTTTATATTTTAGTCACACCAGGAAAGTCAGGAAACTCAGAGTTAATGCTCCCTTGATAGCTTTACATCTCTACCTTGAGCATATGGATTATAATGAGAGTTTCTCCTAACATAATTGTAGTAAATATAGAGCCAGACTGCATACTACATCCACTATTGTGTAGCTTAAAAAAAACAAGTATACAACCAAGCCCACAGGCACTAAATCTTGTATGTATGTAAATCTTGTCAAGGTCTCCATCACACCAAGCTGCCAGGAATTTTGCTCAGGAATCAGAATGCGGAAGGGTGTGCATATGGGGAAGGGGAGTGTCAAAATATTTAGATTCATACAGATCACAAAATGGCAAAGTTGGAAGGGACCTTAGAGATCACAGTGCCAAACACCTTTATTTTACAAATGGGAAAACTGAGGCCCAGGAAAGTCAATTAACTTGCCCAAGTTCAAACAACCAGTCAGTGCCAGAGAAATGGGATAAGAATACTATTTTCTCAATTCCTGGCCCAGTGTTCTTTCCTCTTGACTTAGGGGAAGAACATTTGACTACCTTCTCTGACAAGCTACTCAACACCACCCACTGATTTATCTGAATTAAAAATCATTAGGGCCATACCCTTAACTTCATCTCCATCCCAACCCCAAAAGCTCAAGTTCCTGTGGAAGCCCCTGCTGATAAGACTTGCCACCATCCTAGCATGTTTGCAAAAATTTAAGGATGGGTTGTCATGCTGTCTCTCAAATTCTCCATGGAATGAGCTTAGTAGTTAGAAAATGGATTTTAATCCTAGGATTGCTATATACTATGTGACTCTTTCTGGGTCTTCATTTTTTTAATATGTAAAATAAGATTGAGATGCACACTATATTACAATGTACAGAGTGCCCAGAAGACCTACATTAGAACCTTGGTTCTGCAATTTACTACCTGGTATGTAACCTACTTAATCTCTTTAAACCTCAGTTCCCCCATCTGTAAAATGAAGGAGATGGATTAGATGGGGCTGATAGGTAGTATAATGAATAAAGAGCTGAACTTGGAATCAGAACAAATCTCACCTGCTACTTACTAGCTATATGACCTGGGGTAATTTACTTGTAAAATGGGAGAGTTAGATTAAGGGCCTTTAAATCTTTAAAACTCTTCAAGTTCTAAATCTATGATTCTATTAACATCTAACATCCTTCTCAGCTCCAAAGCTATTATCTTTTGATTCAATAATATTAGTTTCCATCTGGCTCTAAGGCTTATGGTTATAACATGGAGTTATACCTATACCTTGTATCCTTATAATCTTTAAAAAAAAAAACTTGGAGAATTTCAAACATGTTGAGGAAAAAGGATGTAATTCAATTCAACAAACATTAAATGTCTACTGTATGCAAGGCAATTGTGGAAGGGGAGTGGTAGAGAGTATGGAATGAGGTCAGGGGCTTGGGAAGAGTGAAGGACATTGTGAAGAAGTAGGAATACCTGGCAGTTCTAAGAACTGAAGGAAGAGGGGATAAAGTAGGTCGTATCAGAGGGTCTAAGCCTCCTTAGGGAGGCATGAAGTCATCTAGATTTGGGATGGGAAGAAGTCAAATGTTGAGAGATTTTAAAGTCAGAAAAAACAGAAGACCAGAGCAACAAAGGATGCCAGGGTAGTATATCTAGCAAAACCATAAAGGAATCCAGGATGAAGTCTAGGCTGGGTCTGGAGATAAAGAAAGCCAGTTAAGAAGAGATGAACTGGGAGAAAATTATGGATTAAGAGACTAATAAGGACAAAGAGTAGGTTTAGGACTAGAATATTTGTATGAAAAAGGGACCCTAGAGATCAACCAGTTCAAGCCTTTCATTTTACAAAGACGGAAACTGAGGCCTTGAGCTATAAAATGACTTAAACAAAGACACAAGGAGTAAGGAAAAGGATCAGGATTCGAAACTTGTTTCTCTGACTGCAAATATGTTCAATGGTATTTATAGTGTATCACCAGTATCTTTGGGGTTGAAAGAGGAAGAAGGATAGGAAGTTGCAGGCAAAGAGCAGATTCTCAAGATTCCAGACCTTGGACATATTTGGAGTACAGTGAGCTCTAATGAAACTGAGAAACAGAAATGTCAGGGATTAGAGGAATCATCACAAGAGATACTGCCATGCTCAGAGATGATGGCAAGGAATGGAACAGAAGAAAAGCATAATCTAAGAACTTTAGTCTTGAGAAACAGGTCAGTAGATGATAGAAAGGAGAGAAAGTGACTTAGATAGATGGCATGAACTTCGGTAAGGGCAAAGATGACATCAATATGGGTTGGCTACTTTTATAGAGGGGGCTCTTTTTCATGACAAGGGGTTGTACTCTTCACCTCAGGAAACCACTTCTATTATATACTCTTTGCCATGAGGAGAGCAAGGCTAGTTAATGAAGGTCATTTAGCACAACCCATTACTATTGTTGAGGAAAAAACAACTCCCAGGATGGACATGTCCCAGAGGGTCAGCATCTTCATCTTTAAAGAGAGAGAATTTTATAACCACATCACTTTCAATTATATAGTGCATCTATCTATACATATACAGAGTTAGGTAGGGAGGTATGTGTATGTAGGCATAGTCACATAGATATAGATATATTTCTACGTGCATGTAAACATGTATATTGACACATATATACATACATATATAGGCATGTAGTTGGGACCCATGCCACACTGTTAACATATTTTTGCAAAGCCACCTGGAGGTATTGAATGTTTGTCAATGATTGCCAAAAAAATGAGCAGTGCCCATCTGCTAACCCTAGTAAATTTCCTTCATTATGAGCATATAAATGCAGAGAATTCCCTCAGCACACCTCACATCCTGTCAACTGAGCTATCTGTTTCAGATATTTATAAGGGGTCATGCAAGACTTTACAATAATTTGTGTAAAGGAAATAAGTCCACGAGTTCACATTTGGAGCCATGTACTGAAATGTCTGAGGAAGGAGTTGGAATAATCAATAACAGGAAAAGGTAAGCAGAATTCATAGCTGCCTCTTGTTGATACTGGGACAGAAAAACAGTAGATGGGCTGGCGTACAAAGATCAATTTGCATTTCCAAAATGACAACACTAAAGACTTGTATTCATCACCATGCTTGGGTACCATGATGACAAAAGCCAGAGTGATGATAGGAGAAACAGAAACAAACTGACCAGAAGAACAAAGCATGAAGTTTTGCTTCATCCACTTACACTGTAGTATCTGTCACCATGATCCCCCAGGCATGTGGATGGGTTCTCATTAATGGACTGGAGATGATGGTAGAGGTTTTTAAGTGATGAAATGCACAAACTATGCCAAACCTGCTCTTCTTCATTTATGTTTGGGCACAGATTTCTTCCCAGCACCAGACTTGCATCAGTGAGGTAGGCAGACAGGCAATCTAATTTTCATTTATTTCTCTAGTTCTAGTTCCCTTGTCTGCCTGTCTGTCTCTTTTTCTGTCACTTCCCAATAACAGCCCCACCCTAAGAAAACTCTGTCTTCCAAAAAAAAAAGTTAAGTTAGAAAAAACAAACCTAAAAAAAGTGTAAAGAAAACCTTTCTCATAGGAGACAACTGTGGCATAATTATCAAAGCCAAAGGCAATGACGTTTTTTTATTTGAAACAACCAATGGAGGTCCTCAAGAAAGTTTTCCCCTGCATCATTTTAGCTCATAGAAGGAAAAGCTAGTCACACATTTTTGTGCCTTAGTTATTCACTGGATAAAGGATAATAGAAAAAGTTATTAATTGGCATACAGGCATATCTTTCACAATGTGACACAAAAATACAAATTAATGCTAATGGAGAAATGTCTTTTATAATAGATTCCAGAAATTGTACACTGTCTGGGTTAGGGTTCTTAACCTGGAATACTAAAACGGTTTGGTTGTAGTGTTTTTTTTTGAATATTTTAATAAATGCATTTCAATACATAATTGTGAGAAGTTCACCAGACTGACAAAGGAATCCATGACTCAAACAAAAAAGTTAAAAACTTATGGTTTATTTTAATGAATACTTTTTTAAAAATTGTAACTAAAGCAAAAATAATCAACCTTTTTTGGCTTCTAATTTTCTATACAGCATTTTCAAATTGCAACAAACCCACTGCAACCACAGCAACCTCTGCTATGGAATTTCTGAAGTGTATTCTGAGTTAAACAAAAGACAGCCTAATTTTGAGATTTAAAGACACAGCTCTGTGTTTAAACACAGGATAGGAAGCATCTTAGGTAGGGTCACCACAGGGCCAAGGTCCCAAAGGAAGCCATCTTCCAAGTTGCAGAAAGGCTGACAAATACATTATCCAACACTGTCAAGCAGTAGAATTAAAATGAGTTCAGAAGTGAGAAAGCAGCCAGGTGAATTGTGATTCAATTCAAGACAAATGGACTGTTATCCTTTCTCCAGAAAAAATACTTCTGAATAATAGTTTCACCACTATGAAAATTCATCACTATCAGGGTTTAATTAAAGGGCTCTTAAGACCCTTTTAGCAATCTGGTGATGCCTACACACCCCTTTTCATAATAATGTTTTTAAATGTATAAAATAAAATACATAAGATTAGAAAGGAAACTAATTATACTGAAATATAGTTATAAAAATATTTTTAAAAAACAAGTTTATGGTCCCAGGTTAAGAATCCATGATTTAACTAAATCTGTAGAGGGAGGGAAAAGTTCACACAAAAATTTGTTTTGTCTAGTTACAAGGATTTACAGATAGATAAAACATAACAAAATGAAAAACATTGCCTACCTCCAATGTGATGGAGAGGAAAGAGCGGTTAAACTAAGAAGAACTAAGAGAAACAGATTAAAGTTTTAGCTGTGTGACCCTGGGCATATCACTTGGCCCATGAGAGGCTCAAGTTTTTCACTTGTAAAATGAGAGGATTAAACTAAATGATCTCTAAGTTCCCAACTAACTCTAAATTTTAAAGAAAAAAAGTAAACGAGATCTCCCCATTCCCATAGGAGCCGTTCCAGAAATCCCTGTAAATGGGGCACATGAAAAATACAACGTGTAGCCATGTTATCACCTCAGTACTTTCTCACTTCTGAGTTAAGTTTCATTTTACATTTTGACATGTTTCAGTGTCACACTGAGAAATGAGGAATTACCCTGGGCACACCATTCATGACTAAATAATCTAGGACGAGAGCTATAAAATGTCTTTTATTTTAAAAAAAATTAGGCCTTTTCTCCTTGATGTATTTCCAGAAGAAAATGGTTTCTCTAAACAATGGAAAACAGAAAACTGAAAGAGAACTATGCATCTGAAGTACTGACTCCTGGTTTGGCACAGCGTACCAAATATTCAAAGCCCCCAAACTTAAAAAATTCATCTGGCCAAGGTTTTTTGTCCTATAGATCTGTCTCCCCATATGCTCAACCAATCCTGATTCCCATTCTACAACCCTCAAAGTGAATCTACATTCTGCCCAAGTTTTCTTCTTCTTTTTTTGGAGACAATCAGGGTTAAGTGACTTACACAGGGTCACACAGCTAGTAAGTGCCTGAGGCCATATTTGAATTCAAGTTTTCAGGTTCTCCTGATTCCAGGATGGGTGCTCTTTCTACTACACCTTCTAATTCTCACCCCCACACCCCTCCACCCCACCACCCCCTGCCAAGTTTCTTGAATTAGAAAAGACTCAGACCTAGATTAGGTTTCCTGAGAACTAACTAATCTACCACAGGCTCAAGAATTTAGAAACACATACTTTTGGTGCTGGTCCAGACTTGGAAAAGGTTAGAAGGGAGAACAAATGACAATTCGTTTTATCACCTTGGAATTCTAGCTTTTGAATGGCTTGAGCTTGCCTTTCCAATCTCCCCAGGGGGTGGAGCACCAGCTTCTTTTTAGAATCAGCATCTTAAAAAGAGTTTTCTAAAGCACCAAGAACTCACCTGTCTCTCCAGTGGCTTCAGCCTAGATCATCAGTGCAAGGCACTGCCTAACCCTCTTCACCTGGATTGGAATCTGTAACACTAGCAGGATAAAAGTGAGACACCGACAGGCTGTGGACAGCAAAATGTCAGCGGTGGCCCACGGGAGCAATACCAAGAAGATAGCCTGGCCCCTTGTCCTAAAGAACCTTACAATCTGCTATAGCAGAGAAGAAAGGTAAACAGATTTGGGGTTTCAGAGAATATGCTAATGTTCATAGAAGAGATCCAAAGTGCTATGGGAATTCAGAGGGACAGATCAATTCCACTGGGGGAGAGGGAGATATCACCATGAAGGAAGTTGTATTTTCAAAATATTTTAATAAAAATAGTGATTATCATTGTTATTATATACTTTAATAATTAATAGTGATAGTGATTTGAACTTAGAGCAAGTTCTGATTTCCAGTCTCAGTATTACAACCCATCTGACCACAAAGTCATTTTGTGTCTCTGCAACTAAATCAGCTGTTTCACTTATAAAATGAAGCTAATACTATTTTATTGCCTGTTACGAGGAAAATCATTTGTACAGTGTAAAATGCTCTAAATTGTAGGACACTAATAATGGTGGCTTGACACTGCCATTACCATTAATAATAAAATCAGATGGACCGTGAAGGATGGATAAGATTTCTACAGGTAGAAAAGGAGAAGATGCAGAGCCAATGTCATAGGCAAGTTAGGATGACAACTGGTACAATTTGCTAGGGGCATAAAGTATATGACGTGCCCAAGTGAAAATTCAAAGACAACTGGAATTTATTGAACACCTACTATGTGTCAAGCACTTTGCTAAGTTCTAAGGATATGAAGAAAGGCAAAAAACAGTTCCTCCTCTCAGAACTCTGGGTCTAATGGGGGAGGGAACATGAAAAGAAGCTCATGTAAACCAGACAGAAAGAGAATGAACAGGAGACAATCTCAGAGACAAGGCACCCAGATTAGAGAAGACAAGGAAACCCTTCTTGTAGAAGGCACGATTTTAGCTGGGATATGACAGAAGCCAGGAGGCAGAAAGGAGAAGGGAAAACATTCCAGCCAAAGGAGAGAGCCAGTGACAATTTGCATCAGAGATGGAGTTCCTTGGGTAAAGAATATCAAGACAGCCCATGACACTGGAAATCAGTGTATGTGGTTGAGGGAGAGAGTGTAAGCAGCCTGAAAAGGCAGGATGAGGCCCAGGAACAAAAGGCTTCCAAAGTCACATGGAGGGCTTTACCTTTGATTCTAGAGGTGAGGGGGAGCACTAAAGTTCATGAAGTCAGACCTCTGCTTCAGATCAGTCTGACAGCTGAGTGAAAAATGAATAGGAGTGGAAGGTGGGGAGAAGAAAACAAACACATATGAAGCACCTACTATGTGCCAGGCACCCTGATAAGCAATTACAAGTATTCATCTATAGCAGGGAAACCAAGCAGTAAGCAATCTAAAAAAACAGATGGAGGCCAGATCATAGAGGCTTTTGAAGGTCAGGCACTGGATTTCTAGCCTTTATATAGGAGGCAATGGAGAGTCACCAAAAGTTTTTTATTATAAGAATAATATAACTGGAGTTGTATATCAAAAAGACTCATTTCAGATTAGTAATTCCTCATCCTTAAGATAAGAATAGCTGACTAAACTAACATTCAGGACCCTTCAAACCCTAAGCCTATGATCCTACAATAAGTATGAACTTAAAATAGTTTATAAAATATACTTCAGTATTTCTAAGTACCATCAGCATAGTTTTTCTTAATACCACATGTAGCTGGGAAAGAGAGGTCCCTTCAGAATCCCAGTCTTCAAGGGTCAGTCAATAAACGTTTAAGTATCTACTATGTGTAAAGCATTATGCAACACACTGCAGATACAAAAAGGGGCTGCCCACAAGAAGCAAGGAGTTCACAGTCTAATGGGAGAGACAACAAGCAAAGAAATATACATACAACATACAAACAATCTACAAACAGGAAAAATGCGAAATAATTAAAAGAGAGAAGGCATTAGAATTACAAGAGTTTAGAAAAAACTTCCTGTTAGAGAAAAGCCACTAGGGAATGGTAGGCCTAAATTGATCTGGACAAGAGTACTGGAAGACATAGTGCAAGAGCTGGGTCTTGAAAGAAGCCAGGGAAGCTAGCAGGTACAGATGAGGAGGGAGAGCATTCCAGGTATGGGAGGACAGCCAGAAAAAATACTCAGAGTTAAGAGATGGAGTGTCTTATTCATGGAACAGCTAGAAGGTCAGTGTGACTGGGAGAAAAGTACAACTCAGGGAATAAGGTGTAAGAAGACTGTTAAGGTATAAGAGGGCTAGGTTACGAAGAACTCAGAAGGTCAAACAGAGTATTTTGCACCTGATCTTGAAAGCAAAAAGGAACCTCTGGAGTTTACTGAGCTAGGGGATGGGAGGGTGTGTGTGAGTGCCAAGATCAGGCAAGCATTTTTGAGAAATCACTTTGCTGGGTAAGGATGGATTAGACTAAGTAGGGGAGTGAAGCAGCAGACCCATCAGCAAGCTATTACACTTATAAGGAGAAAAGGGTGATCAACGTTGTCAAACGGTGCAGAGATCCTTGATAACTTCAGTTTCAGTAGAATGATAAAGTCAGAAGTCAGATTATAAGGGGTTAAGAAGTGAGAATAAAGGAAGTAGAGGCATCTATTTCAAAGAGTTTAACCACAAAGGGCAGAAGACATACAGGACGATGGGATAGCAGGGATAGAAGGGTCAAGTGAGGGTTTTTAGAGGACAGAGTAGGCATGGGAATATTTGTAGGCAGTAGACAAAATGAAGAGAAATTTAAAATGAGTGCTGCGGTGGGGAGGAGAGAGGAGGAGAGGAAAAAGGATGGCCTAGGATTGCTTGGGCAAGTAGAGAAGTGGGCCTTGGTAAGGAGCAAGGTCACCTCTCCATGTGAGACAGGGAAGAATGAAGAGAGAGTGGAATAAGGCACCAAAGAAGGGTGAAGGGGAAACTCACAGTGCATGGGATCAATTTTATCTGTAAAATATGAGGCAAGGTTCTCAGCTAAGAGAGTGGAGGAAGGAGAGGAAGAGAGAGAATTAAAAAATAAAAACAGAGGGCTTGGGGGTAATTTCTAAAAGGAGCATATAAAAGTGACAGTTAGGAACAAGGCATATGCACATTCCTCCTCCTCCTCGTAGTAAGGTAGGGGACATGAAAGAAGGAACAAACAGCACAGAAGTATCCTGGGATGCTGTGTGTTCTGGAGAGATCCAAGTTTCTCTGCAAACAAGATAGAAAAAGTGTGAAAAGAGAAGATGGAGGCTGAAGGAAAGTTTGTTTAGCATCGACCTGGAGAATTCCTGTAAGCAATATATAAAGGATAGTTAGAGAAAAGCCACTAGGGAATGGTAGGCCTAAATTGATCAGGACAAGAGTACTGGAAGACATAGTGCAAGCTCTTTGTCTTGAGAGACAACAATACTATATACAAGTCAAGATAGGGGGATGAAGGAAGAGAGATGTATAAACATGCTAGTCACAGATTAGGTTAGTAGGTTGGTTAACTCTACCTTCTAATTTCCAGTGACTATATAGGACAACATTGATGTAGACCTCCTTTTCCAAATACTGAGGAACTCATGGTGATGATGACAGAAAATTCAGACCAAAATTCTGGAGTCCCAAGGAGAATAAATTGGCATGTATAAGCAATAAAGTTAGAGGTCTTAATATTTCTGGCTCCATGCCTGGTGAAGCACTTGTTGGTGATGTTAAAGAAGCCCCAAACAGCACCTGTGGACTCTTCCAACTGTGAGACTATGAAAGCTCTTTAGATTAGGTGAGCCTACTAGAAGAGACGAAAGAAAAATTTCTTACTATAAATGAACAGAGTATCTGAGTCACAAGGGCCATCTTACTAAACTAAAACTATTCTTTTCCCTAAAACAGGAGATCCATTTTTTTCCTTTTGGAAGAAAAAGAAAAATAGAAACATAGACTCTAAGTGTTTCTGATGGAGTAGATTTGATTATACTTCCATTTTATTTCTGTCACAACCAGGATTATTTTTCTTTTTTTTAATCAAATAATTTTGTAGCTCAGGGCCAAAATACTTCTAAATTTTTAAGGGTTTCCACCAAAAAAAAACATAAAAATAGAAGGCATCTGAAATGATTCTCCTCTCTAGTGAAAGGGATGATCACCATTTTAGCTCCACCACTCTTCTAAAATGGCTTCTTCTCCTTGATACCTCTTTTCCATTCCCTCCTTGTTCTTGCTGAAAATAAGGTCAAGACCTAGAGCTCACATTTACTAAGAAGATTCATTCGTGTCCCCTGAAGGTAAGTGACAGCATTAGTGGTGCCAGCTCAAGTACTCTATACTCCTCTACCTCTTGATAAACATTGTCTCATCCATGCTTTCACCCGGATACCTGGATAGAGAATTTTGGCTTTGTAGCTACTACCTGTGTGATCACAGGCAACTAACTTCCTCTCTCTGAGGGCCTCAATTTCCTCATCTATAAAATTAAAAGGTTGGACTAAGGGATCAAGATCCCTTCTAATTCTAAACATATTATCTTATGTTCTCATGATATGGGATCTCATCAGTGTGGGTACAGGATCCAATGAGAGCAACAACAAAAGACAGCAACTTCACTATCTGTCCTGTGAATTCTGTAGGCCTTCAGCAGAGGGTCTACCAACTACTGGGCTGGAGACTTTCCTCTAGTGTTCTGGATACTAGATGGATGCTGCTGGTAGAGCAACTGGGATGTCTATGCTTATTCATGATTCAGGAACAAGCCACTCACTGTCTTTCTCAATCATGTATCTGATATCATCCTTCACACTGCTTCTCTTGAAGAATTCATGATCTATCTTCACTTTATAGAAAACTCAGCTGACTTCTGTAAAAGGATGTGGAACATTTTCTTACTTTCAATGAGATGGAAGAACTTCATGTTGTTTGCTGCAAGTTTCTTAACAGGAAAGTTAAGAAGAGATGACCAGTATGTTTAAGATAGAGAAAAGATGACTTAATGATTCAGGGGGAAAAAACGCCAAACAGAGAAGAGGAGGCACAGCAAGAACAGAAGCTTCCTGTTGTACCTAGGGGAAAACCGCTTAAGAACTTAAGTCAAATCCAAGCACAAAACACAAAAAGACCAATCACAAATCCATACATCCACACATTCTGAAACCCCAGCACAAGGCAGGCCTAACTCCTGGGTGTGAAATTAATCAATACTTTTCCCATCAGTTGTCATCGAGGGCATCATTCCCTAAACTAAACACCAGACACATCCTCTGACATTAGTTGTTATGGATAACTGTGCAGAAAAGGGCACCAAACATCATGGACATTAAGGTATTTCCTAAGGAGATCATTTCTTGGTTAGAAAAAAAAAATCACACTAAATTTCTTTTTGATGATCTAACAAGTTTTATATGCTGATGAGATTCATCCCCATGTAGGACTTCTTGCCTCTGGCAAACCTGCCACCTCCAATTTGTTTTAAAAGAAGCCATAATCACCCAATCAATCATATTCTCGACCTTCAGCTGGCACAGCCACTTCACTGTGGTCAGAAGCTGCTCGAAAAATTCAAGCTCTTGCAGTGAGTTTTGCATCAGTGCTGAAATATCAATGATAAGTCAATATCTGAAAATACAATATTCTGGGTTCCTAAACTATATTTTACCAAGGCTTTCTAAAATAAAGGTACCATGGTACATGGTAATTGGGGAAGGATTTTTCCCCCTCTCCTTGGTCCTTAAATATTGATTTGGCAATATTCTAAATTACCAAATATTTATCTAAAATCTTCATAGTGAAATCAGGTTGCCCAGTTATGTTTCTAAAACATTTTTAAGTAAATTCTATTTTTCATTAAGTGTATTCAATATTTAGTTCTGGGAGATGGGAGAATCAGCATCAATATCTCTCAAGGAAAATTAAACATTTTCCTCAAAATCGGACAGTTCTGGTGCTCAGAAAAACTGCCCCAAATCCTCACCATGTGGAAACAGGAAAATGAGAGAAGACATTAAAGCCAGAGACAACGGATTGCAGAAGAGGGGATTTTTATAAAAAGTTACTTCATTATCTTAAGACATAATCAAAAGAGAGATGGAACCTTTTCCAATTGAGGTTAACTTAATTTGAAAAGAAATACAAATGATTGAAGATTTTACTTTTAATGAATGATAACAGTACCTTGAATTATAGTAATACAATATACTTTCTACTAATACTTAAAGCTCTCATGATATAATGTATAAAAGTGACCTCAAAAGAAGGAAAATCTGGGTTCAAATCTCACCTCTAATATATCCTGGCTGTAGTACCCTTTCTGGGCAAACCATGGAACCTCCCAGTGTCCCTAGGCCCCTCTCTAAAATTGTAGAGGAAATGTCGATCTGCATGGGTAGAGACAGTTATTCATCAAAAGCTCCCCATACACCAATGCAATCATAGTTCAAATATCATTAAAAAGCACAATATTAATGTGTTTTCTTCATTATCTACCAAATTTTAAGTAATTTATAAAGGTAAGATATTATTTATTGGAATTAGATGGCATTTGCTCCACTCTAAATTCAAGAATGGGAAAATATGGTTAAACAACTCAGAATTTACCATTTAGTTCTCCTTCCTAGTCAACACTTCTACTGACACTTCAAAGTGGGAGAAGAACAGCTTACACTAGCTGTTTAGATTTTGTACATTTCAATCTAATAAATTTGAATTTGGTCATCATCAATCTCAATAAAGAGAGAAAATGAAATTGGGGAGATGATCCAAGAGCCTAAGGAGATTAAACATTTTCCTCACAACCCGACACCTCTAGTGCTAACAAAAACTGCCCCAAAGCAGTAGAAACCGGAAAATGAAGGAAGACATTAAAGCCAGAGACAACAGATGGTTAGGCAGGATACAACAGTCACTGGGCTTATCCCACTTGGAGGAACACTGTCAAAAGAAAAATCTCCATCTTCTAACTCTTAACTATAACACTGTCAATAGGAATAGGGAACAGGAACAGGCCTGAGATATCATTGATGAGAGATGAGGATTTCATCAATATAAGGTCTGTACCTTCTCTGAATCTTTTAGTCCCAGAACTGCCTAGAACAACAAGAGTTTGGTTTACAGAGGTAGAACTTGAAGCTGGCTCTTCCTGGATTCATGCCAGTTCTCCACTATGCTCGCTGATAAGTAGAACATTTATGTAAAACTGAGGCAGAGTCAGAGGGCAAAAAAGGCAAAAAGATAGAAGAGGAAAAGTAGAGTGATGGGAAAAAGAAGACAGTAACTAACACTGGCAGAGGGGGGAGGGTCTAAAACAGAGATGTCAAATATGAGGCCTAATGACCTTGGCCTATGTTTGATGGTCAGAACTAGATTGAAATGCAATTGGGAAATATTTAACAAAATAAATAAAAATACAATAAAATATGGGTAACACTAATATGAAGTGTTCTAAGTCTACATGTAGTCCACAGAGATCCTCCTTATATATAGTTCAGCAACCTACTATTTCAGTTTGACATCACTCGTCTGCAATGAGATAGCAAAGGGACTGCAGGGTAAAATAAGTAAATCCCAGTATCATGTGAAGTGAATTATGATCATATAGATTCCTTTTCTAAAATTCATAGAGAATTAACAAGAAACAAAATTTCATTAACTTTGAATTAGCCAAAGGCAATGGACTATGGTAAGAGTAATGGTTGTCAAGTCACAGAATTTGTGTAGCCAGGCAAGTTGTTTTCTCTTTTTGCTCTGTTTCCATTTCTATGAAAGAAAGGGGTGGGCCTACCAAGAATGGGGAACCCTGGGCCTCAAGGCCACAAGTAACCTTGTAGGTCCTTGGGTACAGCCTTTTAACTGAGTCCTAGTTTTACAGAACAAATCTTTATTTAAGTGCATTTGTTCTGTGAAGTTTGGATTCAGTCAAAGGGCCGCACTTGAGGACCTCGAGAACCACATGTGACCTTGAAGCCACAAGTTCCACCTGCCCCGCACAGTCTAGATGAACTCTAATCTACCTCAGAATTTTAAATCCTGTGCTCTCAGAACAATATACAATGAATTCTTCTGACACTGATTGGATGAGAGGCCTCAGCTCCCAGCTGTTATAAAGACAATGATGAGTCACCCATCCCATGTAAAGTTTGGACTTTACCACTGAGCCTACTTACTACTAACCTAATGCTTTGAAGCTGGAATTAACTTCCATCCCATACCAAGAACAGTCTCTTCCCTACTGCAGATACTTTTTTTTTTTTGTCAAGGGGAATCTTGCTTTCGAATCTGTGTATGGAATTGGTAAGTATTTATTAAGCACCTAATAAGTGCCAAGAATGGTACTAAGCACTGAGAATACAGAGAAAGAATGAAATAGTCCATGCCCTCAAAGATTTTAAATTCTAACAGTGGAGGCAGAGTGTATATAATTAAGTATACAGAGAATACATCTAAATTTCAGAGGTATTTTCCACTTTCAAGTTGGTTGGTTGGTTGTTATCCTTCGTCTATGAAGAGGACCAAAATGACATCACCAAGAAAGAGTGAAATTTCAGTGTGTCCCACTGTGGCTGATCAGACCAATAGGAGCTTGGAATGCTCTACCACAGGTTGGGCACAGATAGTCCTTGTGAATATTTGGGAAGGATATCCCAAATCTGCGCAACCTACGTTTACTTTGTGCTGTTCAATTCTGCTCTGCTCAAAGAGCACAGCATCCTTTCTGATGTGGACATGCCATGCTGGGCAGTCCTAAGCCAGTGTCTCCCACATTGCATAGTCAAATCCAAAGTCCTTGAGGGAGACCTTGAGAGTGTCCTTGTATTGCTTCTTCTGGTCTCCATGTGATCTCCTGCCCCATGTGAGTTCTCCATAAAATAGTGTTTTTGGCAAGTGTACATTTAGCATTTGAACAACGTTGAGTTCAGCTCAAGCAAGGGCTTCAGTGTCTGGTACCTTATCCTGCCAGTTGATTCTCAGAATCTTCCTAAAACAGTTCAAATGGAAACAATTTAGTTTCCTGAGCATGGCACTGGTAGACTGTCCCTGTTTCACAAACATGTAACAATGAGATCAGCACAACAGCTCTGTAGAACTTCAGTTTGGTAGTCAGTCTAATACCTTTTCTCTCCCAAACTTTTCTTCAGAGTCTCTCAAACACTGAGCTAGCTCTGACAACCTCATTGTCAATGTGTACATCCCTGGAAAGTACACTACCAAGGTAAGTGAATTTATCCACAGCATTCAAAATTTCTCCATTTGTTGTAACTGATGGTTCCACATATGGATGGTGTGGTGGTGACTGATGGAGCACCTGTGTTTTCTTGGTGTTCACTATTAGGCCAAAAGTATCACAGGTAGCAAAGAATTGATCTATACTTTGTTGCATCTCAACTTTAGAGGCTGCATTGAGTGCACAATCATCTGCAAACAGAAAATCATGCACCAACACTCCCTCCACTTTGGTCTTGGCTTGTAGCCTTTTCAAACTGAAGAACTTATCATCACTACAGTAGTTGATCTTGATGCCGTGTTCATCCTCATTGAAAGCATTTGTCAGCATGGTTGAAAACATCATGCTAAAAAGCATAGGAGCAAGCTACACAGCCCTGTTTCACTTCATTAGTGACTGAGAAGGCACGAGAGCATTGTTCACTATCCAGGACCCAGGCAAACATGCCATCATGTAATTGATGTACAATATTGATGAACTTCTCCAGGCAACCAAATTTTTACATAATTTTCCATAAGGCCTCACGACTAACAGTGTCAAAGGCCTTGGTCAGATCTACAAACATTGTGTACAGACCTCTGTTCTGCTCCTGGAATTTCTCCTGAAGTTGTCATGCAGCAAACACGTTTCCTCAGCCCTTTCTGAAGTCACACTGACTCTCAGGTAGGTGACCAACTTCCAGATGAAAGATTGACCCCATAGGGAAGATGACCAGGAGAGAAAAGATGATTCCTTCTCCCTAAGTTCACATAATCAGATAAACTCTACAGTGAGGGAAGAATTATGAAAATAAGTCACTAAAAGACTCAGCGTCTACCCCTTCCCCAGTGTCAGGAAAAGGAATCATTAAGAGTGTTAAGGGGAAGTGAAAATACTAGGTAGAGAATGACTCAACTACATATAAAGACACCTCAGTGGAAGGCTGGAGGAACCAGAGTGGGGCAGTAACGGAAATCTGCTCTGCTCACTGCTTGCCTCTCTCTCATCTCTTGCTACAAATGATTCTGAAGAAAAGTCTTGTAACATACTTGTGTATGCTAGTGACAATGGCCTAAACTAGACACTTCATCTCCTGAATCTGAGAATTTTCACTATCTGTCCCCCCATACCTGAAATCAACTCCTTATATCTGCCTTCTGGTTTCTCTGGCTTTCTTCAAATCCCAGCTACAATCTCACTTTCTATAGGAAACCTTTCCCAATCCTCCTTAATTCTCCTGCTCTCTCTCAGTTAATTATTTCAAATTTATTTTATGTAAAGTTGGATCACAGAGTGATTTGCATGTTGTCTCCCACCATCCACTGGGAGCTCCTCGTGAACAGAAACTTTTAAAAATTTTCTTTGTATCCCCAGCATAAAACACTGTGCCTGGAACAAAATAAGCATTAATATTTGCTAACTCTAGAGCTCAATATAATTAAAATTTAACCACTTGGAAAGAAGGCTGTCAGAGAAGGAAGGTGATTTAAAGAATATCTTGGGCTCAAAGTCAGCAAAGTAGCCCCAGTCCCAAGCCCATTAGTATATAACTCTCTCCTCCCTAGTGGGGATGAATACCCCTCCTGATAGATGATGCAGAGTTGGCAAGAGTGGTAAAACTCCAGTCTTCATTTTTCTTTTTCAGTCTTCTTCAGGATCTGAGTGGCTTGGGGCACTTCTGGCTTCTGACTTCAAGAAGGAAGATGGAAAATGCGCACTCTACTTCAGGTTGCTGAAGGAAAAGACTAGGAAGACATGAGAGGAACTCTCTAATGTCTCTGTTCCCAGCTTGCTACACTAGAGACTGTGGAGAGTTACCCATTAGATGTAAACATTTATACTTATTAAGTCCCTTATGATTTCCTTTTCCTGTTTACCTATTTATGCTTCTTGTGAGTTTTGTATTCGAAAGTCAAATTTTCTATTCCACTCTGGTCTTTTCATCAAGAATGCTCGAAAGGCAAAACGTCCCAAGCTTCAGAGGTTTTGCGCAGCTGTTTTCAGAGATACTTCTAGGAACCTGTAAGTTTTCAGTTCTTTCAAGGTTGTGTGATCTAAGGAGAGGAGTTTACTACTCTCCTGGCCTGTGCTCTGGTCTGTGAATGACCACAAGCACTCTTTTCTACCCTGGAACTGTGAGGAGGGTCTGTCTTCTGCTGTGGCTGCAAGCTCTGCTACGTTGGTGCTCCTCCTTGCCCTGGGACTGCCACCCAGAACTGCGATCAGGATTCAAGTATAGGAAAAGCAACAGAGTCCTGTCTCAGTGCTAGCAAAAAGCCCTCTGTAATCTGCTTCTGCCCAATTATTCGACACTGCCCCCCTCCCCTTTACTATCCAGAAGCAGTCACTGCCCCTGCTGCTGCTGATTCAGTCACTACCAAAGCATGCTCCTAGTTTCCTGGGATAGGGGCTGCACTGGTGCTACCTGTGCTGGACTGCACTCCTCTCTTGTCCAGGTCCAACAAAAATACCTGCTAATCATCTAAGTTGCGTTTGGGGCCTATGGGCTGAAAAGTCTGGAAATCACCACTGCTGCCAGTGATTCAATCATCCTGAGGCCTGTTCTACGTTTGCTGGGTCCTGGTCTGCACGAGCATGGCCTGCGCTAGAATGCACTCCTCACTCACCCTGGTGCAAGACACTTTTCCTGACAACATTCCAAGCTGCCTTGGGCTGGAAATGTTTCTCACTCTGTCTTTTTATAGGTTCTGCTACTCTAGAATTTGTTTCGAGTCATTTTTTAAAGGTATTTTTTGGGGAGGTTGGGGAAAATGTCAGGCAAGTCTCTGTCTTTACTCTGGCATCCTGGCTCTACTTCAGAAGCACATGTGTTTTTTTAAGGAGATTTTGCCAGTTTCAAGAATTTACTTATCCTCTGCTACATCAACAATGAAAGATGAGTACAACATTCCTGTCCAAGAAAGTCAGAGTCATCATCCAGGCTCTCTTCACTACTCTCTTTGTTAGGGCTTAACAAGTAAAAAGCACCTTTGCTCAGAGACCATTAGTTAAGTGATGGGCCAGTGTTGTCTTCTGTAAAAAGGATCAGATCCAAATATCATGGATACAATTTCTTTCCCTAGTTAAGTCTGACAGGTTCTGGCTATTTTATGTCCTCATAGATGGAAGGTAGTAAAGGGCATAAAAGGAAATCTGTAGCAATATAAAATAGTCTAAATTATGCTATCAAAAATAATTTCTAGATTAATTATTTAAAGTGTAAAACCCATAAATCTATATGTATACCATACATATATATATAACAGAAAGGAGTAGGTAAAAACTACTTTTTCTGAAGAGAAGAATAGGATTTTTTTAATGTGCTGTACAGGCTGACTAAACAGTAAACCAGATCACACACCTATGATGAAAACAAGGGAAAAGTAACAATTCTTTTGGGGATAGGAAGCATAAATTGGTGGAAACATTTTTCTATGAATGAAGATATACAAGGCATTATAACATGTCATATTCAATTCAAGGTCCTACATTTTAAGCATGGCAGTATACCTGTTAAAACATGCCATATGAGGTACAGCTGAAGAACTTACGTGTATTTAACCTGAAGATGAAAAACTGGACAAAGGGAGGTAGGAGGGAGAAAAAGAGAGGAAAGAAGGGAGGGAGAGAGGAAGGAAGATAGAGAGGGAGGAAGGAAGGGAGGAATTTAATAGATGTATTTTTTAAATTAATTTATTTATTTTTAGTTTTCAACAGACATTTCCCCAAGATTTTGAGTTCCAAATTTTCTCCCCATCTTTCTCCTTCTCTACCCCAAGACAGCATGCATTCTGATTACCCCTTCCCTCAATCGGCCCTCCCTTCTATCACCTTCCCCCCCATTCACCTTCCCTTCTATTTTCTTGTAGGGCAAGATAGATTTCCATACCCCATTGCCGGTATGTCTTATTTTACCAGTTACATGTAAAAACAATTTTTAACATTCATTTTTAAAACTCTGAGTTCCAAACTCTCTCCCTTCCTCCCTCCCCACCCACTCCCATAGAGGTCAGCAATTCATTATAGGTTATATATGTAGAGTCATGCAAAACACTTCCATAACAGTCATGTTAACAGATGTTTTCTAATCTCTAAAAGAGTATAACAGGTCTACAGGTAGAACTAACACCAATGTGTGGGTACTGCAGAAAAGCAGTTTTCATTCACTTTAAGAAAGAACCTCCATTCAGCAAAAGGTTCCATGGATTTGTGACTCTCTAAAGTCATGAGTTTCCTTTAACAAGTGTTCAAAAAGTAGTTTCATGCTACAGAAGGGATTTCTTCATTAAATGATGGGCTAGACTGGAGGGCTTCTAAGGTTCCATTCAATATTAATATTCTATAACAGACATTTGAATCAATGACAATTTTTATCCTGACATAAATCCATCTGCTAGATTTATATTTTCCAGAAGCTAAATAACTTCATCCATATCAATTTTAAAACTGGAACTTCCATCTAAAAAGGGAACTTAGATATCATCTGGAATAAATTCCTTATGTTGCAGATGAAGAAAGTGTGGATCAGAGACGTGAAACGGTAAAGACAAAACTAAAAACCTCGTTTCTCTGCAAGATGCTATGTATAAGTAATTTTAAAAACAGTGAAAGGCAAATCCAAAAACAATCTTATATTCTTTGAAGAGAAAAATGTACAAGACTAATAAACAGATCAGTCCACCTCATTTTGGATTCCCCAAATACTGCTAAGATCAGCATTTTCTCACAAGTAAAATCTACTTCTGGGTCCCAATGAGGGTTTATAATAGAGAGAAGGATTTCACTGTAGCACAATGTTTCTCAATAGATCAAGTTGTAAATGGATAGTTTTAAATTCAGTAGTTATACAGAACAAATGAATAAATTATGAAGAATGGTATTATCAGGGGACAACTGAAAATTTAACTCTCATTGGACTACAAATTTAATTTACCTGTATATTTCTTGTAGTTTTATTGCATATAAAGTGGCTTAAAAGCAGTTCTCTAGACAGAAATTTGTGAGTTTTATCTACAATCTGCAATAAACATAATGAAGCCCTTATTTTAATAAGAGGTCTTATTTCTTCATACAAACAGGTAGAAAGAATTTTATTTTAAGAAGAATGAAATAACCAGGAGGGGAGGGGCGGAGGAAAGAGAGCTATAGTAAATGAAGCTTGGTAAAAATGTAGATTTGATCATGATCAAGCAATAAAGTCAATTGTACCACCTGTCACTTAAAAGCGATTTTCTAGAGTTATTGTTTTCTGAATTGAAACGAAGATTGTTCAGGGTCAGCTTTTAAGGTTAGTGATGGCCATGAGCAGCTTATAACTAAATTGGATGATTTTTAAGCCTTAACAGGAAATGTCTCCTATTTTTCACCATGAGATACGAATACATTTCGATAGGTAGAGGTCATTTTAACAAAACCTAGCTGCTGCTAAATGCACAAGTACTGTCACAGCCTGCATGCTAACAAAAACAATGTTCACAGATAAAGTCCTTTTATACTTATATAATATATATATTTATATAACATGTAACATGTATAACTTATATAACAATCTATGTTCTGATTCTGAGATTGATTTTAATCCCTTGCAAATGGGGAAGAGAGTCTGGCGATGGGTAGCTTGATCATCAAACTAATATTTCTACAAACTTGGCACTTAAGAGGAAAAGAATAAGTTGAGCATGGTGAGATGACCCTAAAAAATAAAACTGGGTAGGGAGAGGTAAAACAGAGCAACTATTCATACAAATGAAGCATGAATGGAAGAACTGTGACAGTGGAAGCAAGTTGGGGTGTAAGGCTGGTAATACCAGAACGTTATTCTCATCAGAACTGGGTTAAAGACAGAATAACATATACATCTAGAAGGTTAACTCACAGAGAAATATGAGGGCAAGGGGATAGGAAAAGGGAGGAATTCTTCGAAGGGATATGGATTGGGGATACAGTGGTTAGAATTAGACATCTGAAGAGGGATAAGGTAAAAAGAGTGGGAGAGAAGAATAAATAATGATGAAAAATAGGAATAGAGAAAAATGCATAACTACTAATGATAACTCTTGACGAGAGTGGGATGAACTTACCCACCAAACAGCAATGGATAGCAGAATGTATTGGGAACAGAATCTGACAATGTATCGCTTACAAGAAACACATTTAAATGCGGAAAAGCAAAAATATGAAATTCATCCTTTTCAGATCATAATATAATAAAACTTATATTTAATAAGTGACCATGGAAACACAAACTAAAAATTATTTAGAGACGAACCTAATCTTAAAGAATGAGTGGATTAAAGAATAAATCATTGAGATAATAATTTTATTAAAGAGAATGACAATAATGAAACCACATAACAAAACCTACTGGATGTAGCAAAACCAGTAATCAGAGCAAAATTTATATTTTTAAATGTTTACATCAACAGAGAAAGAGCAGACCAGTAAGGTGGGCATGGAATTAAAAAAACAAATATTCCCCAACCAATTAGAAATCCTAAAAATTAAAGGTGAAATTAATAAAATTAAATAAAGAAAACCACTCAATTAACAAATAAGACTAGAAGCTGGTTGTATGAAAAACCAGTAATATATATATAAACCATTCATTAATATGCTTAAAAAAGAGAAGAAAACCAAATTATTAGTATCAAAAATGAAAAGGGTGAATATATCATGAATAAAGATGAAAGAAAAGCAATTATTGTCATTTTAACCAATTACGTGCCAATAAACAACAATTTAAGTGAAATGAACAAATATTTACAAAAATATAAACAACCTAGATTAAAAGAAGAGAAAATAGAATACTTAAATAGACCTACTTTAGAAAAACAAAAAAAGAATCAGGACCAGACAGATTTACAAGTAAATTCTACCCAACATTTTAAGAACAACTAATTGCCATATTGGATAAATTATTTGGAATAACAGGTAAAGGAGTGCTACCAAACTCCATGTATAAAACAAATATAGTGCTAATAACTAAAAAAGGGAGAGCAAAAACAGAAAAAGAAAATCATAGAAAAATTTCATTAATGAATATGGATGCAAAAATTCTAAATAAAATACTACCTAGAGACTACAACAATATATTACAAAGATCATACAAATGGGATTTATACCAGGAATGCAAGGATGGTTAAACATAAGGAAAATTATTAACATAATTGATTATAGCAATAACCAAAGTGAGAAAAAACATGATTTTTATCAGTAGATGCAGAAAAGTTTTTAACAAACTACAACACTCATTCCTACTGAAAACACTCAATAGTATAGGTATAAATGGATTTTTTCTTAAAATGATGGAGAAAAATAAGATGGTAGCTTATGGAAATAGCAAGATCAAAAGAAGGATCGGTGCATTTGTATCTGAGGCCTGGAAAGACCTGAGCATAAAAGCAGAGTAGTTTGAGAAGAAAGGGGGCCAATAGGAACAGCCTTAAGAAACATGGTCAGGAAGTAGACATGGGATGGGATAGGAATAGGACTTGAGATTCCAGTTGATATAAGGAACTTACAAATAAGAAAATGACTTCTACTCACACAAGCTGGCATGTCCTCTACAACTTATACTATTAGAGAGTTACCTCAGAGAACACTAGCCAAAACCAAAATGCCCACAAAGATCTAAAAAACATACCAGACAGAGTACTGATTAGGAAATTTAAACATGCATGCATGCATGCGCACACGTACACATACATACATTTTTCTTTCTCAGCTTAAGTCAGCAGCAAGAGAGAGACAGATCTACAGACACCGCGGACAGGTCCCAGTTGGACAACTTCTACTGTGTGATGACCTACTGGAGGCTACACACCAGGTAAAGAAGAAGACCCAGATACAAAACAGAGGGAACTGACTTATGCAAGCAGTAGGAATATGTAGACAGAGGAAGGAACTTGCACCTAATTGGGGAATGGGGAGGGAGGTAAGGGGTAATAGGAGGAAGCAGTCTAAGGAAAGTAGCAGTCATGGATCCTGAGATGTATGATGAGAGAGGGACAAGTATAGAAGAAGCACCCACATGGCCTTCACCCCAGTGAAATAATGAGGTCTCAGATCCAGCCTAAAGCCTGCAGTGGATAACTAGGGCAGGAAACCCAAATCAAAGAGAAGCCTGCAGTTGTATCCCTGGAACCACAGAGCTTTCCAGTTGGCTAACAATGGTTAAGTCCAGCATCAAAGTCTGTCTACTGGAACTCCAGTCTGCTCAGGCCCAAACCCAAATCAGGAACTTGCAGAGTTCAGACTAGGAGGACATCTTTCAGACTTCATCCTACATAAGACAGCTTTGGACTTACTGAAAGTATGGAGATCCCCAGACAAATGTCTCTGATATCCTGGAATAAAACATTAGATACCCTAAGAAAACAGCACCAGGATCTCAGAGGACACAAAACAGGAGCAATACAGACTAAACAGTTCCTCCAGAGGTTTGCACAGACTGGTCCTAACACAAAGTTCAAAGTCAAAAAGTAAGGCAATAAGAATTAGGAACTAAAAAAAAAATCCCACCACTAAAAGTTATGATGACAAGGAAAACTCAAGACATAAACCCAAATGAGAATGACTCCAAAACAGATAAGCAAAGCCTGAAAGAAAAATACAGCTTAGGTACAAGTTCCATTACCAATCAATCAATAAATATTTAATAAGCTCCTGCTATTCAGCACTGTGATAAGTACTGGGTTACTTTACTGGTGACAATAAGGAGACAAGTGTCTCCTTCCATCCTTTCAGATGAGGAAGAACAAGGCATACTGTCAGAGAAAGTCCAGGCCTCTGCCTCCAGGACATTCAAAATGAATATGAAATGGGCTCAGGCCACAGAAAAGCTTGGAAAGCATGTCAGCAGCCTGCTAAAGGAGAACCCAAAAAATGCTGAGGAAAATAACACCTTTAAAAAGATGCTAACTCAATTGAAAAAAGAGTTCCAAAAAGCCAATGAGGAGGTTTTAAAAAGCAGAGTTAGGGAAATGGAAGAAAAGGTTCAAAAGCTCACTGAACAAAATAGTTCTTTAAAAGACAGAATCCAGTTCAGGAAAGCTAATAACTATGAGATAAACCAAGAAGTTAGAAAACAAAACGAAAAGATTGAAAAAATAGAAGATAATGTGAAACATCTCATTGGAAAAACAACTGACCTGGAAAACAGATCCAGCAGAGACAATTTAAAAATTATGGGATTACCTGAAAGCCATGATCAAAAAAAGAGCCTAGACATCATCTTTCATGAAATTATCAAGGAAAATTGCTCTGATATTCTAGAAGCAGAAGGCAAAATAAATATTGAAAGAATCCATCAATCACCTTCTGAAAGAAATTAGAAAAGAGAAACTCCTAGGAATATTGTGGACAAATTTCAGAGTTCCCAGGTCAAGGAGAAAATATTGCAAGCAGCTAGAAAGAAACAATTCAAGTACTGTGGAAATACAATCAGGATAACACAAGATCTGGCAGCTACTACATTAAGGAATTGAAGGGCCTGAAATAGGATATTCCAGGAGTCAAAGGAACTGAGATTAAAACCAAGAATCACCTACCTAGAAAAACTGAGTATAATACTTCAAAGGAATAAATAGTTATTCGATGATATAGAGGACTTTCAAGCATTCATAATGGAAACAGGAGAACTGAATAGAAAATCTGACTTTCAAACACAAGAATCAAGAGAAATATGAAAAGGTAAACAGGAAAGAGAAACCATAAAGGACTTTCTAAAGCTGAACTGTTTACATTCCTACATGGAAAGATAATATTTGTAACTCTTGAGACTTTTCTCAGTATTTGGGTAGGTGGAGGGATTATACAGATACACACACACACACACACACACACACACACACACACACAGTACAGGTTGAGTTGAATCAGAAAAGATGATATCCATAAAAAAAATAAAATAAAAATCAAGGGGTGAGGGAGGAAAATACTGGGAGAAAGGGAGAAATAGAATGGGAGAATGGGGTAGGTTTTAACTCATAAAAGAGATAAGAATTGTTCCATTGTTCAATTGAGAAGAAAAGGGAGAAGGTGAGAGGGAAAAAGTGAAGCTTACTCTTTTCTCATATGGCTTAAGGAGGAAGAACATGCTCACTAAATTTTGTAAGAAAATCTATCTTATACTATAGGAAGGTATGGGAGAAGGGGACAAGTGGGGTGAGGGGGATGATAGAAGGGAGGGCAAATGGCAGAAGGGAGTAACTAGAAGTAAACACTTTTGGGAAGGGACAAGGTCAAATGAGAGAATAAAAAAGAGGGGGACAAGGTAGGATAGAAGGCAATATAGTTAGTATTACACATGACTATTATGGAAGTCTTTTGTAAAATGACACAGAGGCTGTATTGAACTGCTTGCCTTCTAAGTGGGGATGGGTAGGGAGTAAGGGAGGGAGAAAAGTTGGAATTCAAAGTATTAGAAATGAATGTTGAGAATTATTATTGCATATAACTGGGAAATAAGAAACACAGGTAATGGGGTATAGAAATGTATCTTGCCTTACAAGAAAAGAGAGAAGATGGGGATAAGGGAAGGGTGGGGTGTGATAAAAGGGAGGGTACATCGAGGGAAGGAGTAATCAAAATATAAGGTATTATGGGGTGGGAGGAGGGGAGAGATGGGAAGAAAAATTGGAACACAAAATTTTGTGGAAATTAATGTGAAAGCCTAAAAATAAATAAATAGATAGATAGCTAGATAGATAGATATATGAGAAAAATAAAGCTCTCCTCAGGCCAAAAAAAAAAAAGAGCTGAGATAGCATATTTCAAGATCTCATATTAGAAAACTTCTAGGTCTTTTAGAACTTATATTCTCCTTAGGGTTAAGTCAAAATAGAAGAAAAAAAACCCTGGAAAATCCAAAATGAAAACTCCCAGGAACGTCAGAGCCAATATCAAGCACTTCCAGGACAAAGAAATAAAATCTGACACTGCCAGAAAGAAATAAATCAAGTAAGAAAGGAAATACAATCAGGAGAGAAGAAAATTAGAATATTGCAAAATATAAAAGATATGGCTTAAAACAAAGAATAATTTACCCTGAAAGACTGAGTATAATTCTATAGAAAAAAAATGTATCTTTAATGAATTAGAAGACTTTCATGCATTCCTGATATAATAACCAGAGATGACTAGAACCTTTAAAACACAAATACAGGAGTGAAGAGAAACCTGGAAAGGTAAATACATCTGAAAAACTGGAAGGAGACAATGACAAAGCACTGTCATTCTAACACTGAGGACTTCATCTCACATCACCAATTGTTTACTGGACATTCCAAAACAAATGTTCCAGTGATATCTTTAATTGTCTGAAAATGAACTACTTTTCTCCCCTAAACTCTCCTTTCTTCCAGAGTTCCCCATTTCTCTCAAAAGCGCTACCATCTTTGTGGTCTCCCAAGTTCTTCATGTCAGCATTACCCTGGACTCCTCACTCTTGCTTTCCCTTACCTCATATGTACAATTATTTGTCAAATCTTCACAAAATCTCTCATATCAACCCTTCTCTCTACCCACAGAGCTACCACTTTATCACCTCTCCTCTAGATTACTCCAACAGCTTCCTAATTGGTCAACCAGTCTCAAGTGTCTCCCATTCCAATCTAACCAGCACAATGCTGTATCCTTAATAAAACAAGCATGTCTGAATGCAAATTTTACTACATGTGTGGTTCCTCTATTCAACTTCTGAGGCTCCCCATGGCTTCTAGGATAAAATGCAACTTCCTCCATTTAGCTTTTAGAGTTCTACACAACCTGACCCCAACCTATCTTTCCAATCTCATTGGAAAAGCCTTTTCTCACACTCTGCAATTCAGCAATTCTCTGTTCTTCACACGGCACCCTCCATCTCCTGTCTGTGCCTTTGTAGTAGCTGTGTTCTCCGCACCAATGTGCTCCCTACTCACCTCTGCTTCTCAGGGTTCCTCTACTGAAAGACAAAGCTCAAGCACCATCTTCTATGTGGAGAGTTTCCTGATGCTCCCAACTGCTAGTGTTCTCCCTTCCAAACTACCTGTATTTGACATTTTTGTATATATTTTTGCTTATTAACTGTATATTTATGCTATATGTGTGTTTATATGAATTTACTGTCTCCCCTCATTAAAATTTAAGTTCATTGCCAGCGGGGATTGTTTCACTTTCTGGACCTGAATACAGGGAGCCTCCTCTAAGTACCTATCCTAGGAGGTGCTTAATAAATACTTGCTGGTTGATTTACTGAGAATAGGTAGGAATTAAAAAACCCAAACAAAGAGAGTTCTCAAATCAAAGTAGATAAATATTTTAAGCAAGCGAGTCTTCCATGGAAAACTACCTCTATCTCCATTTCTTTCAAATATCTCCAATGTCTTATTGTCTCTGAGCTACCTCATCTACACATTACACATATTATATGGGGAAATGCATATTACCAGACTTTAGACCTAGAGATGCACACCAACATGCATAATTGTCTGAAAATTATTTTTTTCTTCTAAAGACTTCAAGGAAAACATCTTGAAAATACAAGTACAAAATGCAAACTGAATTATGTATATCCATTTCAGAGGGTGATTTTAGTTTTAAAAATTCTCTCTAATCCAGTGACATAAAATTCATTATGGTAAATTCTTTAAAATTTTTAATAATAAACTATTCTGAAAAAACCTGGCATGTTACTCTTGCCATGTTACACAACTACCATGTGAGGTATACATTCAAATACAAATTAGAAAAAGAAGGTTCAGAAAGGATAAAGTACTTAATATGGTCATAGAGCTAGCAAGAGTCAAAAGTGGGTCTTACTGATCCAAATCCAGCACTCAATAGCTACTATATCATACTGCTATCATATCTTGTAGTTACATAGTTCCACTCTCTAAAGAAAGCAAGTTGTTCCAGTAGATATAATCTCACCATACTTGAAAGACCAAACTAAAATAAGTCATTGAAGCATCAAGCCTTCATCCCAAGCATCTTGCCATATGCCTTCCCATGGCTTATTTGTTTTCCACCTGAAACATCATCCTCCTACCTGGACCTCCAGAGATCAGTCTCTTCCCTGGGGTAGTTAATCTATTCAGCTCTGGAATTTAGGCCCTATTTTAGGAGAAGTGTTATCTTCTCTAATCCAACATATCTGAATGGCCCCAAACCATGCCTTGTATCCATGATTGATCATCTTGGTATCTTGCCATTGGGCTACCCAACCACACTGTCCACCTTTTGTGAAAACAGTAAACAAATCAATAGTGTCATTTCTTAGGGAAAGAGCAGGTCAATCACCACTCCAATCATCCTCCCTGAGATTAATCCAGCTTAAAAGTCCCTTCCCTACCCAACACCGCCCTATTACATGTTGTCTTTCATTTTAGAATGCAAATTTCCCATGACCTAGCACAGTGTCTGGTATGTGATAGAAATGTAATAAATTCTTGTTGACTGATTAATTGAAAACACTGTGAATTTTATAGTTTTGGGTTTTTTTTGGTTTTTTTTACAAACTTCAACTTACTTTCTGGTGGAAAGGAATGAAAGCAACAGCAACAAATTTCTTCCCGTATCATCTGGGAAATGAGATGTTAAGTGCAATTACAAATGCTTTCCCTATTAGAAGTTGCTATATTTTATGCACAGGATGAACTCTTTCTATTTAAAGGCAAGACAAAATAAACTTACGGCAAGAAGAAATACATGCAATCTAGTAACCAGGAATAGGCTTCAGGGAAAGATACATAGTTGATAAATCTGACCACAAACCTGGTAGACTATTGTGTTATAGGAAATATAGTCCGTTGGTAGGCATTATTATTATTTTTAACAGTAACTTTCATTTATATAGTATTTTATGGTCACAAAGTGCTATCATATAAATTACCCTCTTAATTACATATGAAGAAACTGAAGCTGGGGAGTGGGGGAATGGGGGTCAAATGACTTGTTCCAACAGTACCTACATAGGCAAGCTGCAGAGTCAGCATTTGAACTCAAATATTTTTGACTCTGAGTTTAATGTTTTCCGCTACCCTAGGTCTTCTAACTCTTAGCCTAGTGTGTTTTCCATTGTCCCTCCCACTCAGCGCCAGGGCACTGTTCCTACTGACAGAGTTAATTTTGTGCAAGTCTTCAAAGGAGGCCATTAAATTAGAAACTGAAAGAGGTAGGGGATTAATAATCAATGGAACAAAGTCTGCGTGTATGTACATTTTTCCTGCCTTTATCTTACATCTCCCCAAAACACGGCATTACTTACAAAAGCTTTTTTTCTCCTTTCTTTTCATTTTATAATCATTAACTTTTTTAAAGTGATCCTATGAAACCCAATGGCATAGGTACCACTCTGAGTGTGCCTGTCCTCTGCCATCCATAGTGTCTGCCTCAAAATCTCTTTTAAGTCTCTACATTTAAAGGTGATTAAAGAGGCAGAAAATGAGACAAGTATTTTTTAACAGACAATTTGGGAATTTGTTTTACTTGACTATAAATATTTATTGAGGGTTTTGTTTTCTTTCTTATCTCTTAAATGGGTATATGGGTAGGAGTGAAAGAAAATAAATGCTTGTCCATTCAAAAATGTCTAAAATACAAAAAGTCTCTATACTAAGACAAAAGATTCTAAATTAGCACAAAAGAACCCAATGAAGGTCCCAAAGCCTTGCCCCTGCCAGACTCTTCTATTTTGGATGAAAAACACTGTTCTGATTGAATAAGTCCTGCTCATCTTTCTATCACTACAGTAGTGAACAAAACCACACTTGACCATCTGGTTACATCTTTATGAAAGCAAAAACTAGAACATGTTTTGCTTGAAACAAAGTGTTTTAGGATCAAAAAATCATGTATTTTCATACCAATTAATTGGAAGTCAATCATGTTGATTATGACATTTGGATCTGTTTCTATGGCAAGAAGCTTGATACTAAATAAAGAGGTGAAAAAACAAGTGAAGTAGCTAAGTTATAGGAGAAAATACAAAGAAAAATGCTAAACCCATACATGCAACTGTACCTGTAGAGAACATAATAAACATTTCTATGGAAGCATATTTTTGTAATTAAGATTATGCATCTTTGAAGTAAACTGTACCATTTTTCACGATCATTTTAGGCAAAGAGCCTCAGAAGAATGCTTAATTCTACTAATTTTTGTTTCCTGGAGAAAATCAGGTTTTGATATCAATATCCTGGCATAAGCTTTTCTTTCAAAAAGAAAATCTATACTACTATCAGATTCTATTATTTGTGCCTCCATTCTTACATCACCTTCATTTCAGGAGAGAAAGCAGGCAAATGAGAACATGTTCATAATCTCCACAATATTCTCTGGGGATAAGCAGACTATCAAATCTATTTTTCAGGATGGAAGACTAAAGCACAGAACAGTAACTGAGGGCTTCATGACCAAACAAGGCAGCAGCAGCAGCAGAACTATGGATCTCAGTGCTATTCTCCTAACACCCTGTTCCAGTTCTCTACCTTTAATGTTACTTCAAGGCCTGGCCGGAAGAAAAGAATTGGCCAGCCAAGTTCTTTAGTTGTTTTAAAAGGGATCTTATTTTAGGTCAATTAAGGAGATAAGTTAGAGTTTTAGAGGTATCTATTAAAAAAGACTGCATGGAACATTTAAACAATCAGACAAGCACAGAATTTATGAAGTGTCTACACTGTGTGTCCAGCATCATACTAGGTTATAGGTTCAGAAGACCATAAACATAAAGGTGGAAGAGGTGTTAGAGATCAACAAGTCCACCTAACTCACTTTGCAGATAAAGAAACTGAGATCCAGAGTCTCATGTGACTTGTTCAAGAGCATATCAGTAATGAATAGCAGAGCCAGAACTGAACCCAGGTGTGACTTGAATCCAAATTCTACATGGTTGTTATATACGTTTTCTATCCTTTCACTTATAACACCAAGATGCAACATAAATTTCCCTTTACAGAATGGACTGGAACCAAAGTGCTCCCATAAAAATAAATTTTCCAGAAAACAAAAATTGGCAATTTGATGCAATTTTTTGCAATTATTTGAATGATGAGGCTCCATAAAACATTGCAATGTTCCTCATTTTTCCCTTTATTAATTAAAATATACATGGACTCAATAAAACAGGCATAAACATCTCACAAGCATCACTCAAATCTTAACTACTTTCAATTTGCAAAAAGGTATTTGAGTTAACGTGATATTACATAAAAACAAATTTTTAGTGTAATATTATTTGCCTCATATATACCTTACAGAAATGACAAGAGGATTCATTTGACTTTTCTTAACAACTCTATGAGATATTTGGAGGTAGGCAAGCCACAAGTTTAAAAAAAAGTATTATATTCCCTTCCCCTCAATTACCTGGGACAACCAAAGTGACTAAAAAGCAATAGGTGAGATCTACATGATTTACATAAAACACTAAAAAAGCTTTTTCTCTAGATCAGCTCTATAAGGTAGAGTCACAAAAATTTTTATCCATAGTTTATAGACAAGGAAACTGGGTCTTGAAGGTAAAATGACTTCCCCACATTCACATAAACAGTAGAAGTGGTAGACCTCTGAACAGATGCTCTCACTCCAAATCCACTGTTTTCTATTGATTTACTTATTCTGCTGCATGGCATCGCAATGGGGCCTAAGGATCAAATCATGCAGCCTAAGGATCAAATCATGGAGATCTTGCCTTACCACTTTCTGAAAGAGTACTTGAGCAAAAATTATACTCAGTATGTATAACATTCTAAAAGTTACTGGTTAAGCATTTTCTAAAGAAACCATTTAATAATCATGAGAACTACCACTCAATTTATTATTTTACTTTAAATAGTTTAGGAAGTGAAATGTTCAGATGTGACTATCACTAGTTCCCAATTAACCTGTGGTCCAGAGCCCAATGAGATTACATCTGCCCTGTTGAGACACATATCTAGGGGACGGGGGGACGTAAGGAGTACTATGAGCAATTCTCATATATGAAGCCTATAAAGCAATAACGATAACTACAATTTAAATAGCACTTTAAAGTTTGCAAAATACTTTACAAGTTCCTTGATTTATTTCTTCAGTCTTTCAGAGGAGACATGATTCACAAATATGATATCCTTGGATTCTCATGGCTCTGGGAGATGGATGCTATCATTTATCATCCCAATTTTATAGTTAAGGAAACTGAGGCAAACATAAGTGAATTGCCCAAGATCCCACAGTTAGTGTCTGAGGCCAAATCTGAATTCAGGTCTTCCTAACACCATGCCCAGCACCCTCTGCACCACCCAGCTGCCTCTACTCACTATGTCCCTTTAATAGTTGGGGTAGCTGAGACATGGAGAGATCAGGTGATTAATACAGGGTCTCTCATCTGGTACTCTTTCCACAACATAATCAAAGTCAGTTGGGCCAATAATAGTAATAAATAATAATACTACGATTAAGAAAGGCTGTTGATCATATTGTGATACACAGCTGGGCAGGCATCTATGTCACTGAATTAGTCGTTCAGGATATGTATCACAGAAAGACGTTGAGAGATGGCTAGGCCCATCATTGAACAGAGTCGGCTAGACTGTACCTGGGAAATGGCACAGCATCTTCAAGAATCCCAAATTGTGCCTAACTCAAAAATCAATTTTTGATTTTCATTCCAAATAGTAGTTAATGATAATGATGAAATAATAGTGGTGATGAGGATGATGGTCCACAACAGAGTACGGAACGATTCATCATTTTATTCTTTGTGTCCCAGTACTCGTCTGGCAATGACAGGCACTTAATAAACGCTTACTGACAGATTGAATAGCTGACATTTATAAAATTCTTTTAAGAGTTACAAAGTACTATTTCATCCTCATCACTGGCTTTTTGGACTTCTTTTGTCATTTGGGTTAGTCCATTTTTTAAGGTATTATTCTCTTTGGGTCTCCTTTGGCAAGCTGTTGACTCGATTTTCCCAATTTTCTTATATCACTCTCATTTCTCTTCCCAATTTTTCCTCACTTCTCTTACTTGATTTTCAAAATCCTTTTTGAGTTCCTCCATGGCCTGGAACCAATTCATATTCCTCTTGGAGGCTTTTGATATAGGAGCTTTGACTCTGTTGTCTTTCTCTGGTTATATGCCCTGATCTCCCTTGCCACTTAAGTTAAGTTTAGTTAAGATACTATAGTCTGACTTCTTTTATGATGTTTACTCATCTTCCCAGCCAAACACTCAACTTTCTAACTCTTTGTCAAGGTAGAACTCTGCTTCCAGTGGGTGTGATTCCCAGATTTCAGGGATTTTGTATCAGCCACTCAATCCCCCACCATTTGTAGGCCCAGAGTTCTGGAAGCAGTCTCTCATACTATTTAATGTTAACAAAAATTCTGTAACATTGTTTCTATCATCATTTTGTAGATAAGGAAACTGGGATTCAGAAATTTGGGTAACCCAAAGAATGTACCCATGAACAGGATTTTCAGCCGCATCTCTTGATTTCATTCTCAGTATTCTTTCCACCACATTATCCTGTTCCTTTAAAAATCCATGGCAAAAAAGAATGGCTTTGGGAAGTGGGGGCACAGGGGAAGATGGTGCCCTCAGGACTGAAGGCAGTGGTGGGGGAGAAGATCCTGAACAGAGTTATTTGAAGTGTCAAAAATGGAGAGTGGCAGGTCCTTGCCCTGGACCAGCCCACCATGTGGATCCTGTCTCCTTGCTGTAAGATACCAGGCACTCTAGCTGAGGGCCTCACCTTTGTGGAGGACATTAACAAGTGCAGAGAACCCATCCTCAGCCATGTGAGTAGTCTGTCTAGTCTCTGATCAATGACTTCGAGAGAGGCACCTTTACCCACAAAGCTGCCCACATCTTCTTCACAGACATATCCTCAGCCCCTTTTCCTTGAACTAAGCCCATCAAGGCCGGCCAGGGTCATAATGACACTAAAGGAGAGTCACTTGGCTTTCCTTCCCCACAAGTCCCAGGTGTCTTCCTTGGATGCAGTCCATAGTACTTATAACTTGTACTGCCCCTTCCAGGTCAATGCAAGGATTCGGCAGCTAGAGAGCTTGGTCCAACAGACTGCTCAACCCTGTGCTACCCTACACCCTGCTATTTGCTACCAAAAGCGGTCTGAGGACACTGTCCAGCTTGCTCATGCTGTCCTTGCCAAGCTCAATGCCCTCAAAGCAGACAATTTCAGCCTGGGGGAGGGCCCTGAAAAGATGTAGTCTCAGCTACTGATTGTGGACCAGGGCTTGGACCCTGTGTTCCCCTCTGCTGCATGAACTCACTTTCCGGGCCATGGCCTACGTATGACCTCCCAGACATCCAGTAGGACACCTACAGGTACAAGACAACAGATCTGAGTGAGACCCAGAAGTCCGTGCTGCTGGATGAGAATGTGGAACTGAGGCACATGCACATTGCAGATGTGTCCAGGAGTGTCACAGAGTTGCTAAAGACCTTCTGTGAGAGCAACAGGCTGACCACAGATAAAGCCAACCTAAAAGACCTCTCCTACATCCTGAAGATGATGTCCTAGTATCAGAAGGAACTGAACAATTACTCAACACACCTCAACTTGGCTGATGACTGCATGAAGCACTTCAAAGGCACCATGGAGAGGTTCTGTAGCATCAAGTAGGACCTGGCCTTGGGTACAAACACAGAAGGGGAGAAGATTAAGGATGCCATGAAGCTGATTGTAGCTGTGCTGTTTGGACACTGATCCCCCCACATGACAAGATCCATATTCTCCTACTCTACATCTTGTTTCAGAATGGAGTAACTGAGGCGAATCCGGCCAAGCTCCTCCAACACGCCAACGTGCAGGCACATAGCAACCTCATCCGAAACCTGGAGCAGCTCGGGATCATGGTCACCACTGCCAAGGGCCCCGAGGTCCTTAACCGAGGAGACAGAAAGGAGAGGGTGGTGCTGACCTACCAACTGTCCTGCTGAACACTCATCATCAAGGACATGATGGAGGACGCTAGTGAGGACAAGCTGGACCAGAAACTATGGTCCTTTGTGTCTGATCCTGTTCCCGCCTCCAGCTCCCAGGCTGATGTCAGTTCCCACTTTGGTTACTGGCACAAGAACAAAACTTCAGTGGACTCTTCCCAGGTTGGGCCATGACTTCTGGTTTATGTAATGTGAGGTGTGGCTGTGTCTGAGATGCCAGAAGCCTATGAGGTGACCTAGGTCACTAAAAGAAAGTGGGAGGTACTCATGGGTTCTACCCACATCCTTACTCCCACCCAGGTCCTGAATGACCTCAGAATTTAGACCAGAAGCTAGAGGACATCTCCATGCTTTGAGTCCAAAGCAGTGCATTCCCCCTTCCCTGAACCCAACAGGCAATAAAATCCCATCAACCCGCAATCTCACCTCACCCTCTCTCTGGGTCACCTTCTTCCTGCATCCAGATCCTCACAGCAGGCCCTGACCTCAGTGAGCCTTCACCATTGGTGGAGAGGGGTGAGGGGACCAGATATGTGTATCCTCTGATGTATCTATGACCTCACTGACACAGGCACTCCCTCCAGGATCCCAGCCCATTGGCACCTTCTTAGTCTATGTGGCTCTTGTCCCCATCTCCTGTTCAAAGCACTGTCTGTCAGATAAGCTGGTGGCCTTCCTCAAGTTCTCCTCACATTCTGTGGGTACCAGTCCCATGCTCAGCTCAGATGTGCCTCTGTCATCCCTCAGTCTCACTATCGATTTGACCCATTTCCTTTTCTAATCATGTATATAGAGAAGATCGTTATGGCTGTAGTAGGAAGGTTAGATTGGAAGAGAAAGAAATGGAAGTTGGAAGACAGTACTCTGGTTGGAGGTAACAAGCACCTGGATGAATGCTAGTATTGGCCAATGGTGTCCCTCTTTTGGGCCTCTGTGGGCTCATTATAAAGAATGTGAGGGATTTTTCCCTAGATTAGGGGCTTTTAAGCTAGGGTCTGCGATAGATTTTCAGGGACTCTATGAACTTCAATGGGAAAAAAAATTATATTTTTATTTCAATATAATTGGTTTCCTTTGTAAAAAAAATAAAGAAAAAAATGGCTTTGGACAGATTTCCATTCTACCAGAAAACCAAGAGCCTCCTTCTGTCTATTAGACTTTGTCCTTTGGTTATTTTATTTTATTTTGTATCAGACCTGGAATTTCATTGGTATGGGGAAATTCCTGGGCAGAAACTCCCTCTACTCATATAGAATATCACCTGCTCTTTCATTTGTAATATCAGAGATTTGCATGGGACAATGAGAGGTTAAATGTCTTGCCTAGAACAAAAGTTTTTATTATTCAAAGAGTGTGGCAGTCAGTGATTCCAAAAGATATATAACAACAAAGACAGAGCACTGGGCTTGGAGTCAGGAAAACCTGAGGTTCAAATCCAGCCTCAGTCACTTACAAGGCCTGTCACTTAACCACTCTGACTGCCTTAGTTTCCTCAACTGTAAAATGGGGGTCATAACAGCACCTGTCTCTTTGGGTCATTGTGAAGCTCACATGAAATAGTATTTGCAAAGCACTTAGCACAGGCCCAGATTTAATAAATACAGCAGGTGCTTAATAAATGCTTGTTTCCTGCCTTCCTAAAAAAACTCATTTTTGAGTTAAGTGCAATTTGGGATTCTTGAAAATGACGGGCCCAGCCCTTTCTCTGTGTCTTTCCATGATACATATCCTGACAGACTAATTCAATGAGAGAGACACCTGCTCAGCTGAGTATTACAATATGATTAATAGGCATTATTCATCAATTTGGTTTGCCCTATATGTTACGATAAAAGCTTTTTGCATGGTATTAGATGTCATGGAAGAGCTACTGCAATATTCTAGACCAAGGGTGGGGAACCTGCGGCCTTGAGGCCACTTTAAGTCTTCAAATGTGGCCCCTTGACTGAAAAACAGATTTGTTCTGTGAAGTGTGGAGTCAGTCAAAGGGCCACCCTTGAGAACCTAGAGGGCCACCTGTGGTCTCAAGTCTGAAGATTCCCCACCCCTGTTCTAGACCTTTACTCCATAATCACAATATCATCTGTAAACAGGAACATCTGGAAGAGCTTACCATGTGTGTGAAATCCTTCTTAGATTGGGGCTCTACACAGGACATCCTTTGTGACAACGATGAACACCTTCACGGAGCAGATGCACCCAAGTTTTATGTCTCAATTGAAAGTAATAATCAGATCATTAAACAAAGTTATTTCTGTGGCTGCCTCTATCAAGGAGTCTTACATGATGTTAATGTATGCAGTGGAGACATCTTGTTGAGAAAGTGCTTTTAAGGATGCATTTCGCTCTACTGAATGAAATACTTCCCATAATCTATAAACAACACATTTCAGTCAACAACTATCCAACTGTGAAGACATGGTCTGATGTGGAAAATCATTTATGAAAGGTTATATTTGTAGATCCTTCTCTTAAAAACACAAAATGAGAAAGTAACTATTACTGTTTTCTATCTCAAACATTCATGAAACTCTACCAGCCCTCAAGCTGTCATTCTATATCCTCTTCTCATTGTCTCAATCTTCTAAGCATCTATACTTGCTGTCTTCATTTCCTCTTTTCACTAACTTCTGAACTCTTTGCAATCTGCCTTCTGACTTCATCACTCCACTGAAGGTGCTCTCTGCAAAGTTATGGATAATACCTTAATTCTCAAATTTGATTTTTTTTTCTCAAATTCTCATCCTTCTTGGTCTCCCTGCAATATTTGACACTGCTGACCACCTTCTCTTCTGGATACTCTGTCTTCCTTTTGTGTCCCCAGTGCTTAGTACAGTGCCTAGCTATAACATTAATGTAATATTAATGAGAGTTACTTGACTAGGGGAGGCTTGCTTTGTAGGAAGGCCCACACCTTTGGTTAATTACTGAGGTACTGGGTCACTAGGGTCGTGATGCCCTCCAGCTCTGAAAAGAGTGTGAGAGAGAGAGAGAGAGAGAGAGAGAGAGAGAGAGAGACAGAGAGTGTGTGTGTGTGTGTGTGTGTGTGTGTGTGTGTGATATCACTGGAAGAAGGTTCATGTGCCCCATAAGACTCTGGATAGTTGTTAAGGAGCCTTTCTCCTCCCCTCTCCCCCTGCTTCTCTCTCTGGTAACTACGCATGTATGTAATGAATGGTCAGACAGCTGGATCTGTTTATTGACCTGTGATGTATGTATTGCTTATGGTCAGACAGTTAGAAGCCTTCTCTGTTGGTCTTTATTTCTCTGCGTGTACTTTATTGAGATGTAATTAAAGAAGATTGATGACCTCTCAAAAGTTGCTTTCTTTTTAGAAAAGCAAATTTAAGAAGCTGTGCTAGCAGGCCACCCTGGATCAGGGTCCTTGTCCCTCCATAAGCACACAGTAGGCAGGCAGCTAAGTATTTAGTGATTGATGGATTGGGTGGTTGGGTGTCTTCCTACCAGTCAGACTCCTCCTCAATCTACTTTGTTTCCTTGACCAGGACTGTAACCCAGAGCTCTAAGGCTTCCTCTTTTCCCTTTCATTAGCTTCCACTGGTTTAATTACCATATATAAATATATAGATGATTCCAAATATATGTTTCTGTCTACATACAAGTGTATATGAGTGTGTATGTCTATTCTATCGCAACTTCTATCCCTATCTCCACATCTCCGGCCCCAATCTATTTCCTGAGCTCCAAGGCATTATTACCAATTGTCTATTGGATCTTTCAAATTGGATGGTCCATAAACATCTAAATCAAACTTGTCCAAACAGTGACAAATTATCTTTCTTCAAAATCAATCGCTTTTCTGAAATTTCTCATTGCTGTCCAAGGCATCACCATCCATCTCCCAGATTCATAACTTCTAGGGCATAGTCTGTTTTTCTCTTCCTCATATCTTATACGTCATAAAGACAAATTTTGCAGTTTTCACCACTATAGTCCCAGACAACTCTCTTAAGCTATAAATTATATAAAAGCTGCAGATCTGCATTTGTAGAGGTAGTTCCTCACTCAGAACTACCTACACTGATTAAATCATAGGTCTGGATACTAACTCTATCCATCCCCTTCTACCACATCTGCCACCACAAGTCCAGGTTTTCCATCATCTCTCAACTGGACTTTTCATTAGCCTGCTAGTGCATCTCCCTGACTCAGGTTTATTGCCACTCCAATCCATCCTCCACTCAAATGCCAAAGACATTTGGTTTAAGCGTAGGTCCAATTCTGTCACTCCCTGCTTTCCTAAACTCCACTGGTTTCCTATTACCTCTAAGATAAATGTAAACTCCTCTATTTGTCTCTTAAAGCCCAATCTTCCCAACTCCAACCTACCTTTTCTGCCTCATTATACTAATTTCCCTTAGCTAGAGCCCAACTGGCCTTCTTGTTACTCCTTACACACAACACCCTACCATCTAGCTCTATGCATTTGCACTGGCTGGCTGTCCCCCATGACTGAAATGAATTTTTCCCGGCGATCACTCACAGATTCCCTTACCTTCTTCAAGATTCAGCTCAAGCACCCCCTTCTACATGAACCTTTGTTGATTCCCTCCAATTGCTAGTGCCCACCCCTCTCTAAACTACCTGACAATTACTTTTAATTTACTTTGGATGTTTGTATATGAACAAGTTGTCTCTTTCAATAGAATGTAAGCTCCCTGAAAGCGATGGTTGTTTCATTCTTGTCTTTGCACCTGGCACATGGTACAGTATAGTAGGCACTTGTCAATTGACTAGGTGAATAATGATCCATGGCACGGTAAAGAGCCATCTTTCAGCTCAGGAAGACCCAGGTGATGCCTGTGAAACACACCACTACTGGAATTATCCGATTTAAATGGGTTTCATGTCAAGATTTTTCTCACTCATTTTCCCCTCCACGTCTCTTTGACATCTGATACTTAATTCAGGATGGCCGAGAGAGATCCTGCACTGCTTATGATCTTTCATCATTCTTCTCTATAACATTTTACAAAAGATCTTTTAATAGAAAGTGGTATTGCCCCTTTGCTACCTAGCAATAGGATCAATACTTTGATGCCTATAGCACTTCCTGGGATCTTGGGGCCTCCTTGTGGCAGACATTTACAAGTGTTAATTTTCTATGTGGATAGGCAGTACAACCTAAAGATAAAGAGCTGGCATCAGAGTCAGGAAGATCTAGGTTGTGAGGCTGTGACTGGCCAAATCACCGAACTCTCTAAGTTCAGAACTGAACTGGTGAAGGGAACGTCACTGGGGACGTCCTTATACTGAGACATCGCTGGTCCTACAAGAGTAAAAAGGGTGATCGTCTGTACTCATGTACTCTATGTCTTTTACTTTTTTCGAGGTCAAAAGCTTGAATAAGTTGTATCAATACAATTATAACCACATTAGTGTTGTATTCTCATTGTTCTTATTCTTCTGAGTTGGTGTTGATTTTAACCTTTGCCCTAACTACGCTGACTAGGCACATACCAGATTCAAAAATGCTTCCCACACCATTAATCAATCAGTTCTCAACTGCTAAAACCGAGGTATTATGATTTGGTGATTTCTGTGTCCAGAACTTTCTCGTATCCTTCTATAACAGTATATGCATAATACAAAAATATTTATAGCAGCTCTTTATGTGGTAGTAAAGAATCCAAAATTGAAGAGATAGCCATCAACTGAGAAATGACTGAACAAGCTGTTGTACATGATTGTGAAAGAATACTATTGTGCCTTAAGAAATGACCAGCAGGATGGTCTCACAAAAGCTTGTAAAAACTTACATGAACTGATGAAATGAGCAGAACCAGGAGGTCAACACATACATTAACAGCAACATTTATGACGATCAACTGCAAATGCCTTACATATTCTCAGAAATGCAATGATACAAGACAATTCTGAAGAACTTATGATGAAAAATGCGATCCATCCCTACAAAAAGAACTGATGGAGTCTGAATGCATATTGAAATATACTTTTTCTTTATTTTTCTTGTTGTTATGTTTCTTAATCTGTGGTTTCTTCACAGCATGCTAAATGAAAAATATATTTTGCATGACTAGACATGCATAACCTATAATAAACTGCTTGCCTTCTCAATAGCAGGGAGGGACAGAGGTAGAGAGGGAGGGAGAGAATTTGAAGCTCAAAAGCATTTTTAAAATGAACGTTAAAAATTGTTTTTCATATAATTGAGGAAAAATAAAATATTAAATTTTTTAAAAAGAATATTATGATACACATATTTGAGGATTCAGAGTACTCTACAATAGAGGTCAAAATTGCAGCCCAGTCTACAGCCAAAGGCAAAATTTCCAAATAAAGACAACCAGATTAAAATGTATTTGGGAAATATTTAACAAAATAAATAAAAATACAACATAATGTTAATTTGAAGTTTTCTAAGTCAATATGCTACAATAAAGGATCTGTTTTTATTTGGGAATGAAACCACTGCTCTATAAAAAAGTCTTTGGCTAGGTTCATTTGTTAATCTTGAACCTTATTTTGCAAAAGGTTTTTCACAACCGTTCCCTTCCCTATGCCTCCTTTCTCATTTAATAACAACATATTATATGTATGCATATACTGTAGTCGTCAGAGTAGTGTACAAGCCACTCTACTTTCTTTATTTTCTTTAATCTTTACTTTACTTTCTTAATCCTTAAATTTCTTGAAATCTCCTTAATATTTATTTTATTATGAACTTAATGAACACTAAAAAGAAAAGAATACTTCCTCATACAAAGCCTTAAAGAGAAAGAGGATAATTTAAAACTGCAGATATCTTATGTTCAGCTTGCTTTTTTAACATATATAATAAATTCAATATGATATTTTCAAAACTATCCTGCTTATTTGTTTCCTTCTAAACTTCCTTTGTTTTCTGTTGTGCATCTATAAAATGTTTCTGTGACTCACATTTTCTTTACTTATTTTTTTGACAATGCTATTGTTAACTTCTCAGTCTCTCCTATCCCTGCCCCACTCCCCAAAAAGAAAAACACAATCCTTGTAATAAATAAGCAAAGTCGAGTGAAAAAAAAAAACTCTACACCCTTGCCACATCCAAAAATATATGTCTTATTATACTAAGAGATCATGGAATCATGGTTGGTCACTTCATTAGAATTATTAAGTCTTTCCATGTTGTTTTTCTTCACAATGTTGTTGTTAATGTATGAATTTTCCCATGGTTCTGCTCATTTCACTCTGTATCAGTTCATATTAACTTCAACATTTTCAACGTATGTCACCATCCCCAACCACCCCCAAATGCCTCATAGTGGGAAATGCACTGACATGTAGGAATATGGAAGCCTGAGGCTGAAAAATACCACAGGGATTTAACTTTAAAATAAACCATTAAATCATAGTCTACTTTTTGGTATCCCATGACTTTATAAAACTTTTTCATAGTTTTTTTTCCCCTAAATTAGTGGTAGGTCTCACTACTTTGCTTTGGGTTTGTTTCTTTTTCATATCAGCAAGTATTCACATATAAAACTCAACTGTTTATATTAGCTACAATGCTGATATTGGTTAAAATACTATCTAAATAAATTTCTATTCTTCCCAATTGAAAAAGCCGATATCCAGAAACTTCGTAAAAAATATCACCACGTGCCCTATAGAAAAGTTTGGCAAGATCACTTCAAACTATCTTGGTGACAAGCTACTAGAATATAAAGCCAGCATTTTTACATGCAAAATGGGATTCTGCTTTAGAGATCTGTTGCAAGAATAAAGTACATTTGTTATAGACAGACCAGTTAAAAGGTATGCCAAGAAATATTGATGAAAGATGAACTGTCACATTTTTCAAAGATGTAGATAGAAAGGATCAATTTCAAAATACTACTTGATAGAAGGTAAAGTGTGGGGTAAGGAAGTATTACCTAATCCTTGCAGAATTCTTTTCCAATTACATAAGATGGTAAGAATAAGGGCTCTTGCTAAACATCTGGCAAATATTAACCTGTAAGAAATGAATTATTTCCATCATAAATCATTGCTCCAGATAAAATACTAATGTTCTGACATGTACATACACTTTATGATTTACAAAGCACTTTACACAACTCATTCAAATCCCACAATGCCCTGGGATAGAAATGCTCCAGGTATTATCCCCTTTTCATAGATGAGAAAACCAGGGCTTAAAAAATCTGACTGAATGGAGGAGTATCAGGTGAGAAAAAAGGCTCAAATGCAGGTCTGTCTGACTGCAAGCACTTCTATGCTGCTCTTTCATCACATCCCCACCATGGTGGCCATTCAAAGATGAATTCAGCGCAGAACAGAAGGGCTATAACAGTAACACTAACAACAACAACAATGGAATTGGAGAACTAGTTCAATCTCAGTAGCTTTTCATGACTTAACATTTAGCTATCAAATATGAGACTTAAAAAAAAAGATCACAGGTTAGCCTGAGGCAGGGCAGTTATTCCTGGCATTTTAAATCCTTTACAATTCTTAGCTAGCAGCCAAGTGCCTCAGAATTCAAAACCCAAGTCCCTGATAGGTAAGTCATTTTAATCTACCTTGATTGGGCCTATACCCATCATGCAGCTGCTATCAACAAAGATTGGCTGTTACCCATGAGAAGCTCTGTGAGAGCGATGGTGCCGGGCTATAGTAGATCAGGACCAGCTAGCTACACAGAAGGCATACTTTGGTCTACTGTCTAATTAGCTGACAGCCCCAAGCAAAGTACTTATAGTAGGGCTATATTTTCCAATGACAGTGGCTCTTCTGATTTTAGCCATGTGACTGAAACGGAGCCGTTTACACTATACAATTTCATAGGCAGGATATTCACATAGGATGCTGAACTAAAGGCGGGCCTCATTCTATTCCCTCTGGAGTCAGTATCCCAAAGGATCCTAACCTAAAATGTCACACTACATTTAACAGGGGTAACTGTAAAGTGACCACATTTGGGTTCAAAACAATCAATCAGAAGTTTAAGAATGGGCATTACTAGGCAACTAGTTTATCTGAAAAAGACCTGGAAAATGTAGAGGACTAAAAGCTCAATAAGCCCCAAGAGGATAATAAGGCAGGTAAAAAAAAAAAAAGTTAATAAGTTAATAAAAAGTTACAGTAAGAATGGTCTGGCTTTCAGGAAGAAGGAAATGGTAACCCCTTTGTACTCTGCCAAGGTCAAGTCACATCCCATAGCATTACTGATTCAGAACAGAAAGCACCTTAGAGGAAATCCAGTATAATTCCTTTCTTTTTTGGGAGCCCAAAGGGGTTAAGTGACTTGCCCAAAGTCACACAAATAGTAAGTTATAGAGATGAAATACAAAGCCAGGTCAGCCAGATGCTGATTGAATTTAGATTCAATGCTCTTTCCACTGTGTCATGCTGTCCCTCATATTTCTACATTTTAGAAAGGACATTCATAAGCTGGAAAGCATCCACAAGAGCTTTTCCACCTGTCCATTTAAGTGAGGAGTTCTGTAAGCTCAGGCTTTTATCTTCCCACTTGAGCCACCACCATGTGGCTGACAACACATGGTCCTAACCTATTTATTCTTCTCTCTTCTTAGATGAAAGAGTATCCAATGACACTGAGACCTTGTTAGCTTTAAAAAGTCAGGAAAGTGAGCCACTAGAGGTCCAGAAGTTGGAGTCCATGCTAGATTTTGTGGACAGTTGAACCTAGTGAGGAACCAAGTTCCAGGCGATACGCTTGATCCAGCATTGAAGCAAAATAATGACAGTCAAGTAAGAGAGGTACATCCACTGGTTATGCCACATTTCAAAGTGATCTTAGTGAGATAAATACTTTGTAGAAACTGCTTTAAGTTGGAGCCCACTGTCCTCAGGAACTGAGGTGGTATAAGGGGAGTGTCCCCAGGTATATGTGTGTGGAGAGAAGAAAATGTTAGGATTTATATTTCTCTTGTACCTACTCAGTAAACAACACTTTGTAAAATAAATTTTTTTAAAGCATCCACAGAACAGCAACCAAGATGATGAAGGAAGGGCTCTGAGTCTGTTATATGAAGACCAGTTGAAAAAGTAGGAATATTAAACCTGGATGAGAGAAAGTTCAGGAACAACATGACAGATATCTTTAAGTATATGAAAGTCTGTCACAATGAAGAGAGTTCTGGACTTTCTATGTGTCATGGACCCTTTAGGCAGTAAATTCTATGAACACCTCAAAATAATATATTTAAATGTACAAAATAAAATATACAGGATTAAAAGAAAAGTCAAGTATACTGAAATACTTATCAAAATATTTTTAAAAACAAGTTCATGGTCCTAGAGTTAAGAATCCCTGAATCAGAGTTATTCTGTGTGGCCTCAGAGGACAAAACAAGGTAAAGTTAGAAAGAGACAAATGATATCAGTGTTTGAGCTCAGAAAGGAGAATGAACAGAGAGATTACAAAGAGACACAAAGTAGTATTTAGACTTCATAACTGAAATAAGAGCATAACAATCAGACCTATGCAAAGGTAGAATAGGCTGCTTCAGAAGGAAGTGGATTGCCCTTCCAAGGAGGTGTTCAAGCAGAACCCAGGTCACTTGCCCTCTTTAACATGGGGATCACTTTTCAGGTAAGGTTTAAGCTGAATTGCCATGATTTCTCTATCATGGTCCAGGAACTGATTCCTGGGAAAACTTCATCATCCTGCAAGATCCGAACAACTTTGGGACTCCACCTCATCACCACCTTCTGTACTCCAAAACCTCTCTTTAAGGAGGAAGCTCAGGTGAGAACATCATCTTATTTCTTGCCTTTCCACCTTGCTACAGTTGGGGAGAGATTTTTCCACCATACACCTGCAACAGGATGCCTTTCCCAGTGACAACCCAACCCACTCTTTTCAGCTTCCTTTTGTGTGTTGTAAGCTCCTTAAAGGCAGGGATGGTATTTATTGCATATTTGTATCTTCAGTGCTTAGCACAGTGCCTGGTACATAGTAGGTACTTAATACATTTTTATTGACTAACTGATCACATTTCACTACAAAACTAAAATTCTATGATACTGATTTTGTGATTTATACCCCAAATTTATTAAAAACTTACATAACAATAACTTTCCTCAGAACTTCTAATATTTTCAGAATGATTCCAACTCATTTTCTCTACCAATATACTAATTTTTTTTTATTCTAAATATACAACTAAAACCAGGCAATCAAAAAATTGCTCCAAAATGGTCATCTTTTATAACTGGCAAGGGAAAAAGACAGGATTCTATTACTGAACATTATACTAAAATAAATATTCATATTTAGTTAAATCTATCTTATTATGTGTCAGGGAGAGAGAGGCAAAGATTTATTTTATCTTAAGTGAAGCAAAAGGAAAACCTGTTGTAGTACATTTTATAAAATCAACTGTCAACTTACTCATCATTTCAGGATGTCTGCCTCTAACTAAGGGAATGCTAAGATACTAGGACAAGGGATCAATGAAGTTGGAATCTCTATTAGCAATCTGTTATGACTTTCTAAGACCCTCAAAACAGATTTTAATTAAGTATATTTGAAAAGTGCTTATATAGAGCTGCTAATGAGCCTCAGAAGAGCCCTCCCAAGAGGAAATTATTCATCTATATGAACAGATAACTAAAAAAGACATATTAAACTGGTTATCACTAAGTCTTATCAAAGGGATGCTAATAGGGAGAAATGTAAATGTTGCTTAAAAGACTAAAAGTTACAGTAAAATCAACATTTCAGAATCTCTGAATATTTATACTATGTATCAACATTATTTATATATACTAGTTAGCTTTACAAATAAGAAAATTCTATTAAAAATATGACCTATTACATTAAAATTCAAACATACATGCATGAAATAAAACTAAGTTATCCAATAAAAATGATACAACACTCATTTACAAAAGCTGTGCAAATAAGAGAGAACTCCATTAAAAATATGACTAAATTAGAATTCAAGTATAGATGCTGGAACATAACCAAGCTACCCAATAAAAATGCTACAAAGGTCATTTAAATGTTTTATAGCTACACAAGGAATACACAGCATTCAAGACATAAACATGACTCCAAGTCTAAAATTTAACTGTGCTCCCAAACTGACTACAATAGGTCAAATTCAAGGTCTTACTTGAATTATATCAACTTTCCAACTCAGAAAGGCATATAGGAGCAACCATAAATGGAAAATATAGCCCTACAAAAGAAAACAAAAAAGGAGAAATAGAAACAAAGAATATGCACAAAAGACTTAGATCCATTCATCAATTATATGAAGAGAATTATTTCTTCATTACATCATAATGAGCACTCTTCATTCTACACAAGCATTTTTATAGATTGTTTTGGCAGGCAGCTTAAAGTCAGTGAATAACATGTTATACAGCTTATTATTCACGTAATAATCCACTGCTCTTAGGGTAACATTACTTTTAAAAGCAGATGTACTCACAGACCATCTTTGACATAAAGGTCTACTTATACTAATAGATTAAGGGCAGCTAGGTGACACAGTGTATAGGGTGCTGTGCTGGGAGTGGGGAAAACTCTTCCTGAGTTTAAATCTGGCCTCTGACACTTACTAGCTGTGTGACCCAGGGCAAGTCGGTTAATCTTGTTTGCCTCAGTTTCCTCATCTAAAAAACATGATGGAGAGGAAGTGGCATAACCACTCCAGTATCTTTGCCAAAAAAAACCCAAATGGGGTTGTCAAATGAGGAGTCAGACAACTGAAAAAACTAAACAACAACTAATGGATTTATAAAAATTAACAAACTTTGCAATTCTGAGGAATAATACTACAACTCAGCAGTACTTCGAATCAATAAAGCAATTATTAAATAACTATTAACTAGTACTTAATAGTTAAATTTTTCTGAAAATGTAATTTGAAAATTTGTTAGCTAGCCTACATTCTGCATTTGATCAGCCAAACACAGCTTTCACCATAATTGGAATGCACAATCAAAGAGTTGTCTTTTAGAAAGCTATTGGTACCAGGGAAAAACTTGATATTGGGAAACTGAATTCAAATTCTAGTTCTATCACTTACTACCTCTATACAAATGATTCTAAGATATTTATTCAGCCCCAACCTCTCTCCTGACATCTAGCCTTGAATCACCAACATCTCAATCAGTGGACAGCTCAAACAGATTATCCTATATCTCAAATTCAACACATCTAAAACTGAATTCATCATCATTCCCCAAGAAAGTCCCCTTTCACTAACCTGCCTATTTACTGGCACTAGGCATTGATCAATAAACATTTACTAAGTGTCTCCTACATGCCTAGTGCAGAGCATTAGGGATACACAAAAAAGCACAAGGACCTTCCAGGAGCTCTTTGCCACCATTTTCCCAGGCTAGTAACCTTGCCATCATCTACTTCTCACATTCAACCTCACATATCCAATCTGTTGCCAACTCTTGTTTCTCCTTCCACAATATGTCTCCTGAGTGTCCTCTTCTTTCCATTCACAGTCAACATGCTAGAGCAGGTTCTCATCATCTTATACAAGAATTGTGGCAATGGACATCAGGCCAGTCTCTGCCTCAAGTCTCTTTCTATTCCATTCTATTCTCCACTAGGCAGCCAAAGTAACCTTTTTAAAATGCAGGTCTGATTACATCAGTCACTCACACACAGACACACACACACACACACACACACACACACACACACACACACACACACACACACACACCATTAAAGAAACCCTAGTTGCTCCTGTTAGCTGCAGGTTCAAATACAAAATTTGTAATTTCAGCTATAGAGGATGCTGAGGTTGGTGGATCAGTTCTGAGCTATGATGGGCTCAGCAAACTGGGTGTCTTGACTCTGTCCAACACCAATACAATGAGCCCCTGAGTAAAAATGAGTCTAGGTCAGAAAGAGTCAACGTTTCAGTGCTAATCAACAGTGGGATCAAGCCCATAAGTGCACCTCAAGGCTGGGCAAGAGAAGGAGATATAGCCTCAAAACACACAAAAAAGGGAAGGTGAGACCATATCACACTCCCCTACATGTCAATTCCAATTGGAAAAGGTAAAGGAATAAGTACTTATTAAGCAACTGCTAAATGTCAAACACTGTGCTAAGTGCTTTATAAATACTATCTCATTTGATCTTTCCACAACAACCTTGTGAGGTAGGTGCTACACTCCCCATTACAGGTAAGGAAACTGAGGCAGGCTTACCTCATAGTTAGGAAGTGTTTTAGGCTGGATCTGAACTCGTCTTCCTGAATCACAACCAAACAATATCTCCACCTCACCACGACTCCTCCCTCTTACTTCCAGACTCAATTATGAAATCATGTTTGGCTTTTAAAGCCATTCACAACTTGTCCCCTTCCTACCTTTCCAATTTTCTTACACTTTACTCCCCTCCATATACTTCACCATTCAGTGACACTTACCTTCTTGCTTTTACTCATATCCCATTCAACTTTCTCAAAGCTTTGCCTTTTCATTGACAATGTCCCATGCCTGGAATGCTCTCCATCCTCTCCTCCAACTTCTGCCTTCCCTGGCTTCCTTCAAGACTCACCTCTGTAACATATTATAGTAAACATAGTTTCCCTTAAAACTGTCAGAAGTGATGCTGACTAGAGATCTGAATTAACCAAATAAAAAGAGAAAAACTAAATATCTCTCTGGACTGAGTAAAACCAATTTAGAACAAAGTTTCACATGAGCTGCTTATTTCCATACTGAGACAGAACTACAGTCTGATTGTTTCTCTACTGGGTTTGTGCCTAATTCATTACTGAAACATAACTATAGTTTCACTGATGTGGGTTATCCATTGATTCAAGTAGATTGACAACTTCTCCCTACCTTAATAAATAATCTTTATAAGTTACTCTAGGAAGTAAAAAAAGTCATCACCTGGTTGCCAGCCACCTAATGATGAGAGTTGCTTTCTATTAATGCCTAATTACAATGCAACATAATATTTAGGTATACCCAATTCAACAAACATTAAACCCTTATGTATGGCAAAGCACTGTGCAAGATTAATTATAAACTCATTCAGGATAAAGATCTTCTCGTATTTATCATTTATATTAACAGCTTAATTGCTGAATCAATAAATGTCTAAATAAATAATCTATGCTATAATTTTATCATTAAATGTCTGTCAGATGAAGTTTTTGGTAAATTTTATCTGATTGCAATAAACTACTTTTAGGCAGGTACTGCTCAGAGAGGATAGTTAATTATTTGCACATACAAAACCAATCAGAGGGAATACTGGGTACAAGGAATTAGAAGACTTCCTGTCTGTTAAAATACAGGAAATTTAATTTTTGTGATGATGCATTTAGCTCATGATTTCCAGCATACCTTTAGGAAGGACATATTCATGATGGTCAAGTGTAAGGCTTAAACGCAGTCCACAAGCCTTTGGCTTCTTTCATTTCTTTAGTCTAAACCATGTTTTAACACACATTTCACCATTCCTTCCTGTGTCCACTTTCATAATGAAGTCATCAACTATTAATGAGTGTTTTGACTTGTCTGGAACTTGTCAAATGCTTCACAGAATTTTTTCTAATTCTTTATCCTCTGCAATAGCTGCCAATCCTAGGTGATGCAGTGGATAGAATACTGGTTCTGGAATTCTGAGAGACCTGAGTTTGAATCCAACCTCAAACAATTACTAGCTATGGGACTTTGGCTGAATCACTTAATGTCTGTTTGCTTTAGTTTCCTCAACTGTAAAATGGGGATGAGAATAACAGCATCTATCTCTCAGGGCTGTTTTCAGGATTAAATGAGAGGATATTTGTAAAGTGTAACAATGCCTGGAACACAAGTGCTATATAAATGTTAGCTATTATTTATTAGTGTTATTATTACACTTAGCAGAAAAGGCATAAAGATTGCTGGATTTGGAGTCAGAGGGGACTTGGCTTTGAATTCAGACATATTTTTATCCCGTTGAGTGATCAGACACATGTCAGTCAATCAATAGCATTTATTACATGTCTACTATGTTCCAGGAATAAATGAAGTAATCAATGAGCATACAAAAAAGGCTGAAAATTATCCATGTACTTAAGGAGTTCAAAGTCTGTTGGGAAAGACAACATGCACACAAACAAAATTATATACAAGATGAACAGGGTCCACCTCAGAGGGAAAGAGCTAAAACTAAGGATGAATGGATAAGGCTTCCTGCACAAGGTAGGACCTTATTTGAATCTGCAATGTGGAGAAGAGGGAGATAACTGGCAAACAACCAGAGAAAACGCCAAGAAGAAGTAAGGAGACCAGTATCACTAGATAAGAATACATGGAGGAGAGTTAGGTATAAGAAGAAATTCAGTAGGAAAGGGTCAAGCAACAAAGGGCTTTAAAAACCAGAGGACTTTTTATTTATCCTGGAGGTTAGAGGTAATCACTGGCATTCCCTAAATAGCAGAGTGACATAGTCAGACCTGTACTTTAGAAAGACTGATTTGACTAGTGGAGGATTTATTGGAGAGGGTACTTAGGACAGAGACACCAACGAGCAAACTATTGAAATAGTTTATGCATGAAGTGATGAGGGCCTGAATCAGGATTGTGGCAATGTCACAGAAGAGAAGGGGGCGAATATGAGAAATATTCTTTAATAATATAAAGAACAAAACTTGAATGCTAAAAGTATATGTGGAATGAGAGTTGAGGATGACACCTAGGTTTCAAGCCTAGGTAATTGGAAGGATAGCAATACTATCAATAGTAATAGAGACATCAGGAAGAAGGAAGGTTTGAGGGGAAACAAAATAAGTTCAGCTTAGGATATACTTAAAGATGTCTACAAGACATCTACTTCAAGAGGACAAATGCAGTTGGAGATATGAAACTGGAGGTTTGGAGAAACAGTATTGGAACAAGTAGATCTGACAGACAACTGCCAAGAGATAATAACAGAAACCATAGGAGCTAATGAATCATCATGTGAAATGGTACTGAAGGGAAAGAGGTTCATTTGATCTCTCTATGTCTCAGCTTTTTCATTTACAAAATGAGGAAATAGTCACTACTTCACAGGGTCATCATACGGATCAAACAAGATATTGTAAGGTGTTCTTCAAATCTAATTGTAGTAGATAGATGTCAGTTATTATTTTCATAGAATCTTTTTGCTAAAATTCATCATGAACTACAAGACAAGCTATATAACAAGTGTCCCATGAAATTATTTTTTATGTTGTTTTTGGGTGGCTGATCAAATAAATCTATCAATTCCTTAATTTGCCTCTCCAAGGAGAACTTGCAAGGTCCCCTTCAATTTACAACTAACTTAATTTTATGTTCAGCATTCATCTACTAAAAGAATATCAGTATTGATGTGGTTTGGTTGATCTAACAGTAAGTCACAGTGGAAGTGGAATGAGGGGAATTTTTTTGTCTTTTATTCATAGTTTAATATGGCCAAAGAATTCAATAACTTTTTGGTCAATCTACTAGTGATGAACTTCTCCATTAAATAGGTGGTTTCTGGACAATGAATTTAATCTTTACCTGGGACAATACTGAAAATGTTTTCAACACAGTAAAATACCCAGAGCTTATACTCCCACTGACTTATCTCTTAAGAACTCAAGAGAGTCAGTTGCACATCAATCTGAAGCATTTGTGTAAATTTGTAATTTCAGATTCTTTCTATCTACAATTTTGCTGATGAGTTTAAATGTGGTATCTCAAGAACAATATAAACTCCTTGAGGTCAGGGATTGCTTTCCATTTTGTATTTCTATCCCCAGGGCCTAGCATAGTGTCTTGAAAACATTAAGTACATAGTGAGTACACCTTGGTTAGAAAGCAGGAAAGTACTGAATATGTAATTTGGCTATCAGCAGTTATGCCAAAAACTGTGTAGACAGGGAGAGGGAAATAAATGGGGAAAACCATCTTTCAATTCATGATGATGAGATTTATATGAGCACTTTATCTAAAATACAGATACTGAAGAGAGAGAGGGAGAGGATGAGAGAGTGATAGAGAGACAGAGAAAGGCAGGCAGTAACTAGTTAGGCCTGGGGTCAGGCACTTACTAGCTATGTGAACCTAAGCAAGTCACTTGTCCTTTCTCAGCATCAATTTCCTCAATCATAGAATGGTGCTAATAGTAGCAGCCAACTACCAGGATTGTCGTAAGGATCAAATGCAATAACAAGCATTATTAAAATGCTTATCTCCCCCCTCCCCGCCCTGCATTATTATATCCTGAGTTATATAAACATAGTTCGTCATTTAATATTTATATAGAGTTCTAAAAACTGACATTTAGTCTTATATTGCAACCGCCATGAGCAAATTCACCATGAAAATAAATGCAGCTCATGAGCCAAAATTTGTTCTGATACAGAGAAGTTGCATGAAGAATTCCATCAAACCTACAGCATTTAACCCACATGTACTCAGATGCTGTGATTTCTATGCAAAGGTTTCACTAGGAAGGTTCAAGTATGACAGAAAACACGGATCGATTATTTTAAAAAAGAGGTAAAATACTTATGGTCTATACAGATGATGCATACCAATCATGAATACTGTCTTCAAAAAGCAAATCGAGAGTGTCAGATATGAAGGGAATCAAAAAACATGAGATTCCGAGAGGGGAAGACTAGGGGAATAACAAAGAGGAAAGGAAAATTATGCTCCTGTTTTGGATTATCACAGCAGTCTTTGTCGTATGACATCTCACTCATGTAACACTGAAAATCAGCCAACTACCACGTCGGAATCAGAACCGACCCAGCCTTCCCGGTCCTGAGCTCAGCAAACCTTCACCCTCACAGGAGGGAGGGAAAGAAATCATTTCTTCCCAGCGTCTTAAGATGAAGTACCACGAAACTAGCCAGAGTGCACAGGGGCAGGAATGTGCGTCACACCGTTCCGGAGAGGGTCTATCCTCCTAAACGCCCTTCTTGCCTCGTTTCTGAACTTCCTGGGGACTCCTTCAACTAAAAAATAAAGGCTTCCTTTTAAGGCGCTGAATTCTTGCAAGCCAACCTTACTGCTGATACTTCCCCACTAAACGAAGGCGACAACCACCGGGGAATGCCTGTCAGAAACATCCAGGTCCGACCTCAAGCTCGCGCTAGTAAACCCACATCAGCATTTCCAGAAGGTCGGCTCCGCACTCACCAACTACTCTGCCAGAACAGCGGAGACGCCGGAATTTCAAAAACTGGAGATTTAGGCACAGATTCGCTCTCAGGAAAGGGACTTGAACTGAATGAAGAACTAACTCTCGTGCAGCCTGGGCGCCGCCATCTTGAAACTCACGCGGGACCTTTCTGAAAGGCCGCTAAACAAGTCGTCCCTAAAAGTGCCTGAACAGAAATAAAGGAGCCGTCGCCTTAGGCGCTTCGCCACGCACCCCTCCACTCCTGTACTGCCAGCATTCTACTCCCTGAGCTTCATTTTTCTGCTCTCAACTCCCTAAGGGCAATCAGCTTTTGGTAGGAGTGTATTAAAACTACAGGCAGTGCTTTAGCCAGCTAACAGAACACAGACTAGAGGAGCGTGCGTGGTTGGCAAGCCTGTTGCCACTGTCGGGCAAGTTTTAAAACGGGTCTTTAGGCTTAGGGTCGTAGGAGCGTATGTATGGTTGAAAGAGGTCATTCAGGTCAACCCTATCATTTGATAAGTGATGTAATTGAAGCCCAAAGACATGAAATCTCAGGATTCTGAGTTGGAGAGGGTCGCTGAGATCCAAATCTCTCTGGAAAGGCAACCACCTCACTGAATTGCTCAGGCTCTCCTGTGAGAGGAGAGTTCTACTACCCCTTGAGGCAGCCCATTCCACTTTGGATAATTCTCTTTACGAAGAAGGAAGGAAAGAAGGAAGGGAGGGAGGAAGCAGGGAGGAAAGAAAGAAGAAAGGAAGGGGGGAGGAAGCAAGGAGGTAAGAAGGGAAGGAGGAAGGAACGAAGGAAAGGAGGGATTTTCTGAATTTTCTCTTTGCAGCTCCCACCTCATTCCGCCCTGTAGGGCAAAACAAAACAAGTGGAATCCCTTTTCCGTTTGACAGACTTTCGCGTACTTGAAAACATCCATCTTCTCTGCTCTGAGTTTTCTCCAGGCTTGCCAAATGTCATGCAGGTAGTAAGTGAGACTAGAACCCTCTATTTCATCTTCAGCCCTAGTGATAGGAACTGCGTCCCACCAGAGGCACACTATGGATTCAGACCCAGGGACGGGATCTGAAAAGAGCTAAGAAAACGGGACAAGGAGTGAGGAAAGCTTGCAGCAAGGTGATGCACCTCCTGCTTTACTGGGGCACACTTCTACCTCCTACACCCCCACAGAAACGCATCCGATCTGATGTCTACCGTGGGTGTAAATCATTCAACTTCCCAGAATCTGTTTCCTCATTTGCAAAACGAGTGAGGCGCACCAGGTAACCTCTGGGCTGCTCCTCCCGGCTCCGGAAGCTGGAAAAGCCGGTGGTCACTCGTGCCGGCATTCTGGAGACGGAGCAGCGGCCCTCGCCCCGCACCCCGTGGTTCGGTCCTGTTTTCTGTGGCCCCGCATCGTCAGTACACTTGAGATGGACCACACAGCAAAAGAGAACCAGGGGTGGTGCGGAGGGAGAGGGCAGGCGCCCCGGCTACACAGCCCTAACGTCTTCTTCCCGAGTTCCAGCGGAACGGCCCGCCAGCTCCTGGCCGGAGGTCCGGCTG